>CM053622.1:358243419-358294898 GCA_028646595.1 Phalanger gymnotis
TGCTCTGATCATCCACTTCATTCCTCCCGCCAGGTGGGCCTGGGGCCAGAAGCAACTGCAGCTGAATTTCTAAAGCTGCCCCGCCTCCATTGCCTCAGGGGTGGAAGCCGAACCGCAAACTCCATCCCGTCCGCAGCTTTTCCCACTAACCTTCTGTGTAGTCTTTGCTGTTTGTGGGTTGTGTGGTCTGGTACATGCCACAGCTCAGTAATTCAGCATGCTAGGGCACTCTCGGCTCCACTCCTGGTCTCGTCGGTCCGCGGTCTGCCGTGCCGCGCCACTCGCGCTGGGCTCTGCTTGACTCAGTTCTGCTCCCCTCAGCTGGGGGCTGGGAGTTCCGTTTGAGACAGACCTTACCCCGAGACCATCCAGGCTGTCCTGGGCTGGAGCCCTGCTTCCATCTGCCACTTTGTGGGTTCTGCAGTTCTAGAATTGGTTCAGAGCCATTTTTTTTATAGGTTTTTGGAGGGACTTGGTGGGGAGCTCACGGAAGTTACTGCTTTCCAGTCACCATCTTGGCTCCGCCCGGGCATGTTTCTTTCAAAGAATGTCTTGTGATACCTGAGATGTCTTACAGTATATGATTCTATACTTTATAATTACATCTTGTACTGATCAAGCATGTGACAATGTTGTTCTGTTGTCAAGTGAGAAAGATTGTTTCAATAAAGTATTCTCAAAAGCAGATAGCTCTCTCTCTATTACATTATATTTTTAGTAAAAAAAAGATGACTATGCTTCACTGCAGGTCTCCTCCAATGTCTACCTAGTGACTGGAGGCAACCCTGGGTTTTTGTAATCTACTCCAGAAAAATAAAAGTCTAAGTTCTGAAAGTTTCTACCAAGATGGTAAGACTCAAATATAAACTCAGCAATAGGCTATGGATCTGTTATCCAAGAACTATTCTAACTAAATTTGGAGAGACTCAACACTTTCTTGGGTACAAGGGTGAAGAATTATTTAGGTTAGAGAACCTCGAAGGCCAACCATGAAGATTTATAAAGGATTGTTGACAAGCATCATTGTGGAGAGGATCACTAATGGCATTATGGATCCTTGAAGCATTGAAATGACATTACTATCCTAATGCATGATGACATAGATTTCTCATTGCTAGAAGGTCTGTCATTGCCCATATTTCAGTAAGGAAGATGCCAAGAGTTACTCTAGTATGTATTTGTTGATAGAGATGTCTTCCTTTAATTCTTAGATCAGCCACTGTAGCTGCATCTGCTTAATATTATACATATATATGTATATATGTATATGTGTAGATTCTTATATATATAATACACATACATATATACATATACATATGTGTATACATATACATATACAATACATATACATATATATATTCTTCAATGGAGAGTGGTCTCTGTATTCAAGATAACTAAAGTGCCCTTTAGAATACTATATACCAACCCTATGTAATGCTTGGTAATACTCTTTTCCCAAAGATTTTAAAACTTTGTTGTAATTATAAACTATTCCCTATGAGATAAGTGGCAAATATCTGCTTTGAAGATGGAATATCTGAAACGTGGGAGATAGTAAATCATGCTAGATTGGTCATTGGTCTCAAATCTTCAAATTCTTTTCGTGACATGTCCAAGAGATCACATGGTACCAAAAAGATGAACTATGGTACAGAACCATCCTTACTTAGCCCAAGGCCAGATTTCCAGCCACAGTGATGCTTTTGGAACACAGTTGGAACACAAAAGAAAGAAATTACTCTGATAAGCAAATAGCTGTCATAAAGCCCATGCACTTTATTTTGTAAAAGACATGGTCAAAAAATTTATGCAGAAAACTATGTGAGGCATAAAATAGCAGATGAAACTTGATTTAGCTTTGCGGTCCTATGAATGTTACTGCAGCAGGCACCCTTACAAATGAAAGCTGACCATAGAATTTAGAGTTAGGTGGGACTCTAGAGATAATCTAGTTCGATGCTCTCATTTCTCTTATTAGGAAACTAAAACTCAGAAACTTAAATGACTTGTCCAAGGTCACATAGATATTCAGTGCTTCAGCCAGGATTAGCATATGCCCTGATTTAAAACTTAATGCTTTTTCCCTATTATGTTGCCAGCAAGAAGGCTGGTTTTGTTGCCTGATCTCTTGATTTTCAGCTCAATGGTCTGGGGCCATTGAGTCTAAAATCAAGTGGTCTCTGCAAGTCTCACTGTATTACAGCACAACATAGTTTTATAGCACCCCCTGGTACTTCATACAGCAGGTCAGGGGCATCTGGGCATTATAGTGGTTGGAGCGCTGGACCTGGAGTTAGGAAGACCTGAATTCAAATTTGGCCTCAGATGCTGTGTGGTCCTGGGCAAGTCACTTATCTGTTTTTTTCCCTTTCTGCATCTGTAAAATGATGATAATAGTAGTATTAATAATAATAACAAATAATAATAATAATGATAGATAATAATCCCTCAGAGGATCAAATGAGTTATTTATAAAGTGCTGAGCACAGTGCAAGGTATATAGTAGGCACGTAAATGCTTGTTTCCTTCATTCTGGTGCTGAGCCATCTAGGAAAAATAAAATTAAAATGACAGAACTGCAGGGTGGGAAGAGACATTGGAGATCATCTGGTCTATTTTTTTTTTTTTTGCAGGGGGAAGGCAGGGCAATTAGAGTTAAGTGACTTGCTCACGATCACACAGCTAGTAAGTGTGTAAAGTGTCTGAGGGAGGATTTGAACTCAGGTCCTCCTGACTCCAGGGCCAGTGCTCTACTCACTGCGCCACCTAGCTGCCGCATTTAGTTTAATTTCATTTTTACAGATGAGGGGATTAAAGTCTAGGTTACGTGAATTGCCTGAGATGCTGGGGCAAGGGGCCGAGACCAGACTGGAGCCCCGATTTCCTGCCTGGAGCACCAGAACTCTTCATTTCCCCAGGAGTATAAGCCGTTGAGGGAAACAGGCATGGGAATTTTAGAAAGATGTGTGTATGTGTGTGTTTTTCAATAGGCGCTAAAAGGGCTTTCAGAGTTATGAAAAGTTTAGAGGATCGCTGATCTAGAGCTGCAGGGAAGCCTAGAGACTGTCAGGTCCCAGACCTTCATTTTATAGAGAAGGAGGTGAAGCTCAGAAAGGTAAAGCCACTGATCCCTGGAAAGAGCCAGGAAGGGAAGGAGAAGGTAGGTTTTGAACCCCAGTTCTCTGACAACAGTCTCAAAGTCCTTTAGCACTCTACCTTGCTGCCTTACAATTAGGGTATATGGGGCAGCCCATTCCCCAATGACATATTCTTGTAAGTAGAACTAGAAAACTTAAAAATTTGTTTGTTTGAAATACTAGAAACATTGGCAGGCTTCTCATCAAGTTAGATTTTATTAGTCTAAATTTTCCCTGAAAAGATGAACTAATTTTTGGTGTGAATGGAAGACTCAGATTCTACTCCTTGGGAACTCTGGCATTATTACTTTTCTTGAGATGCTCTCCTGTACACTCCCATCTGCTGCCCCCTCCTCCATCTCCTCCCCACCCTTCCCTGGCTCCCTTCCAAAGGGAACACATGAGCAGATCCTGGCCTGTGTATCTTACTGAAATCTTTACCTTTTTGGCTTAGACACATAAGGTAATAGGAACCTGTTAGAGTTAAGAAATAAAACCTTCTACAAAATATCTTTACAAATCGTAAATAAGAGCCTGTTTTAGAAAATAGCCCTGAGAATTTCCCATGTTTGCTTAATGGCCCAGAGTAAGGTTGGGGGTGTGCATTTTGGGGAGTAAGATGCATAGAATAGAGATACACACACACACACACACACACATAATTGTGACATTGGGAATGATGTGTTTTAACACCAAGTATATGCTCCTAGAAGGTTAGATTCTAGTATGTTTAGTAACCCTCTTATTTCAGGATGGACTTCTCCCCTTTCTCCGTCTCCCTCCCCCCACCACAATCCAAAGTCTTAGACTCTCCATGTATTATCTTTTCTTCTTCAAAAGAAGCAATTTTTGCAGAAGATTCAAAGGTACCACTCCATAGGTCCCAGCTTTTACCACCTAATAAGAGGAAAGAGCTTGTCTGCTCTAACTACTTGCTGTTGGGGTGTGTGTGTGTGTGTGTTTGTGTGTGTGTGTGTTTGCTGCATTGTTTGTGAGGCACAGAGGATCCACCCAGCTTGGCTAGAAAAGAAGTCCCCAGGGCCTTTCTCAAGACTTCAATTCCACCTTTTCTTTTGGTTGAGCACTCAAAAGAAAGTTCCCATTAAAAATATAACATCTTCTATTTACACTTCTGGGTTCCTGCCAGGCTTAGAAGGGGAAATGCCACGACTCTGGGTAATGGGCTATTATTGGAGAACTCCCAGCACCATGGAGAGAAAGGCTTCTTGAAAATGTCATGAGAAAAACTCCAGCCCCGTTTGGTTTTGGGCTTCCAGGGAAGGGTCAGAGACTACTTAAGATTTTTTTTTTTTTGGCACCAAAGACCACTGTAAACCTTTGAATTTCATTCATTGTAAACTTTTATTTGAGCATGAGAAAAGAGACATAAGGGAATTCTAAAAACTTCTAGAAAATACAAGGTATTGATTTTAGAGATTATGTTCTTAGTTGAGGTAGGCTTCGAAGGACACCACCACAATGTCAAAACCTTGTTCCTTAAAACAAATTCTAAAAAACTAAAACTGCCCCCTCTTTCCTAAGCCCCCCAAACTAAAAATGCTTTTACCATGCTTGGTCAAGGCAAAAAATTTACTAAGATCTTATTATGTGCTGGAAACTTTGCCAAGGACTGGAGATACAAATAAAGTGTTTTCAAGATCAAATGAGATAATATTTGTCAAGATTTCAGAATCGCAAGTAGCAGAATCCATAGTTTTCTCATGAGACAAGTCAATATGACTAATTTTGATTTTCCAGCTGAGATGTAGTGGGTGGATGTGGTTTGTTGTTCTTGTTTATTTGCTTTTCAGTCATGTCTGACTCTTCATGACCTCTTCTGGGTTTTCTTGGCAAAGATGCTGGAGTGGCTTGCCATTTCCTTCTCTAGTTCACTTTACAGATGAGGAAACTGAGGCACCTGGGTTAAGCAATTTGCCCAGGGTCACACAGCTATTAAGTGTCTAAGGTCAGATTTAAACTCAAGAAGAGTCTTCCTGACTTCAGGCACCACGTAGCTACCCTGGGGGATCACAGAATGCCTCTGATGCTACTCATCATGTGGAAAAAGCTAGGAGCCTGCTTCTGGGGGGGTTGTGATCCTATGTAGTGGAAGTACCTGGGAGAGACCCGAGCACACGGAGACATGCTGTAACTCCTCTCAGTCTGTTAGCTATGCGATGAAAAGAAGCTTTTTGGTTGTCTGCAGCTGTAGAAATGGATCCGGGGCACCTTTACAAAGACCTTAGTTGGCTTCTAACATTTTTATTCTGTTCATTTGCTCAAGCTTGGTGGATCGCTTTGATTCTTTCACTGATGGAGTCTGTTGTGAGATACTTCTGTAAGGGGAGAGGCTCTTTCTCTAGGGGCATCCCTTGACTCACTTCTTCTTCTTCTTCTTTTTTTTTTTTTTTTGCAGGGGGAAGGCAGGGTAATTGGGGTTAAGTGACTTGCCCAAGGTCACACAGCTAGTAAGTGTGTCAAGTGTCTGAGGGCGAATTTGAACTCAGGTCCTCCTGACTCCAGGGCCAGTGCTCTTATTCACTGCGCCACCTAGCTGCCCCCCTTGACTCACTTCTTCAAGAGACCTATTCACTGAATGGGCGTTACCTCACTCTAAGTGAGTGCATGAAAAGGCCTGAGCCTAAAAGGGCCAGGATCTCCCAATGCATGCTGGGCCATCTCCAGTCATTCTGATGAATATCAGGCCCCTGGACCCAGATGGCTCTGGAGGAGAAAGTGAGGCTGGTGACCTTGCACAGCTCTCCCTCACTCAAATCAAAGTTGTATGGGACAAAATTTTCAAATAATAGGAGAGACATCTTTAGGAGAAGCAAAGTAAATTTATTTTACAAACCTTGCAAGATTTGGGCGCACCTCCATAATGGAGGAAGCAAGATAAAAGGAAACGCTGCCTTAATTTACACTCTTAATGAAAAGATTCCTGCCCACCTCTATCTCTTCTCCCCATTGGCTGGGAGGTGGGCTTACAGTCTAGGCATGAAAACTAGACAGAGGACCAAGGTTGCTCCGGTCCATTCAAGTTTTCCCTATCGGAACTCAACTGCCAGGGTGGCGTCTGAAAGTCTAGGAGAAGAAATGGGGGTGGGGTTTGGAGAGACCTTCCTGGAGCAGAGAACAAATAGCTCACAGGTAGTCCATTATCTTCATATTTTGAGCTAACATCTGAGAGAGGGAGAAGGGTATGCCCACAGCTCCAGGCCCTGACCTTCCAGAATCACCACAAGGCCAAATCCCAAACGTCTCCTACTCCCTTAGACATTTCCTATTTCAGAAATACGAGAAGAGTGTAACCCCTGCATTTTACCCTGCGAAGTCTTCACAATTATTTGTCCCATTCAAAGTCAACTGCAAGTCATGTCATCATTTTCCTGATGTGATGGCTCTTTTCAAAAACTAAGGACAAACATAACAACCATCCTCAAGCCATGTGGTCCTACGAAATTTGATTTGAGCTCTTTTCTTGCCGTAGTGCTTATTCTTTTCTGTTTTAGGAGAGAGCTCTAGAGGCTGAGACTTTGCAAGATTTTGTAGCCAGCCCTGCAATGATGTCCTAAGGAGCAAGGAATGACCATCAGGAGTGATCTTTGAGACCTAGGCTAGAGGTAGCTGAGACAAGGACTCATCCAGCAACCACTTCCCTTCCCCCTTTTACCTTCTTCCTTTCGCCTTCCCAGCAGCATAGTTTAGTTGATGTAGTAATAGGCTTTCAACCAAGAAGACTTCAATTAAAATCCTATCTCCAATACTTAACTCTCTGTGTGACTTTGGATAAGTCACTTAATCTTTCTGAGCCTAGGTCACCTTTTCTGTACAATGAGGAGTTAAGCCTCTAACTCTAAATCTCTGATTCTATGATCTTATGACTGAAGTGGGACTAGTCCATGTCTTCTTCCTTCATTGTTCTACATAGATTTCTCGTTGAAGCTTTGTGCCCAGTAAGAAGGGATTGACTTTCTTTGAGAATAGAGAACTGTGTATTGCTTCTTGCCATCTTTAGATGCTTATTCCATAGCTTCAACCCACGTTGAAACCAATGAAGGCAACAGTGTGCAGTTAGCCAGAGCATGCTGCAGAAACACATTATATCCATATAACAGAATGGAACTGCTTGCCTTAGTTTCCTCATCTGTAAGGGGAGCTGGAGAAGGAAATGGCAAATCACATTAGTGTCTTTGCCAAGAAAACCCCAAATGGGGTCACAAAGAGTCTGACACAACTGAAAAATGACTTAACAACCACAAATAGAATGGAAAATAGCCCAATAGGGCACTTGGGCCCTCCAAAGCAGGATTGTGGGGGATGCTAAGCAGGAGATATCTGCCCTGGAGACTTGGAGCCTGTCAGTCAGTCCCCAGTTACCAACAGCCCCAGTGACCTGAGGAAACCAGTGCAGGGGAGGGGTCACTGACACACTCCTCCAGATAGATTTTTCAGGGGACTTCTGAAAGGAGGGGAAAACAGATGTCATGAGTGACATATTAGAAGGCTGATCCATTTGTCCAAGGAGGCTGGCATAGGCACAGGTTGGCAGAAGCTCCTTCTTTTGGAGGTGCAGATGGCAGATGGGAAATGAAAAACCAGCACATCTTCTTCCTTCCTTGGTTGGATGTCCTTTGTCTTAGCCTTTTAACACTTTTATTAGTCCTTTCACTAGGGAATGTCAGCAAGTCAGCCTAGTCTTTCAGGATATCTTTGAAGAGGACTGCTGTTCTCTGATAAATCTTTGTTCGGACAATTAAGTCCAGATCAATTCTCAGCATCCCATCCCTCTGTTTTTGCACCATCATGTTTCCTCTCTGGCTGGCGCGTGGAGACAAAGGACAATGGATTGATCTGGTTCTCCCACAGTTATGGGAATCGGACTTAGGAAAATTTATATGACTGCTCCTCCTCTCCCCACAAAAAGATAAATCAGAGAGTAATCATTCACTTGGATTCAATACAGAATTCTCTCAAACGCTAAGTTCTGCAGTCTTGTGCTTTAATGTTTATTTGATTCGTTTAGAGTAAGGGTTCTTAACCTGGGATCCATGGACCAAGCAACGGGTCCATGAACTTGGGTGGGATAAAAATTGATTCTTTATTTCAATATAATTGGTTTCTTTTATAATACTACGCATTTTATTTTATGTCTTTTAAAACATTATTCTGTGGAGTCCATGGGGTTTATAGGCTGTGAGAAGGATTCCTGGTACGTGCTCAAGAACTGTCGTTTGGAGTGTGTTTTGAGAAACAATCATCCATTAGCACATTGGCCTTTAGGAAAATATCTAACCTGGATCATGCTGATCTCTTTCCTCCCACATTCAATTTAGAAACAATTCTTGAGAGGCCAATTACTGCTTGACTAGTGCCTTTTAAAAATTGGCTTGTGCCTCTGAAAGCCTGATTAGGCTCTGGGAGCTCATAGAATTTCCTCTTTTCCCCTTTCCTGGTTGTTTGAGAAGAGAATGTCTATGTCGTATATGAGGCTGAAGAGGAGTGGGATTCTGTCCTCTGAATCAAAAACTGGTTTTCTCTCCTTCGAAGAGGAAATGGCCTGCCAGATGTGCAACCCCCCCGCCCCAGACTTTAGTATGCCAATTACTATGTTTGTCAGGCTAAAAGCAGGCAGGATTTCTTAGGGCCTAATGATATTGGGGATTTTTTTTTTGGTAGCTTGGAGGAAGACATTCTTATAAGTATGTCTTTGAATAGGCTGTTGGTAATAGTAGGAGGACATTTTCTGAAAAGAAAATATCATCAAGGCCCTTTGTGTTTATAAAAACTACAAGACAGCTAAGTTCCCTAAGTTTAGAGGTTCTTAGCCTTTTTGTGCATCATGGACCCCTTTGGGAATGAGTCTGGTGAAGCTTATTGATTCCCCTTCTCAAAAATAATTCTTTAAATGCACAAAATAAAATGCATACAATTACAAAGGATGCAAATTATATTGAAATATGATTATAAAAATGTTTCAAAAATGAGTCCACAGACTCCAGGTTAAGATCTCCCTGCCTTAGTGAGCCTACAGAGTTAAATTATAACCCAATATTTTATGGGTAAACTTAATACATCATTTTCCCTGTAAGGTAACAAGATGCAAGTCAAACACCAAAAATGAAAGAACCCTTCTTTCTTCTTCTATCTGATGTCTCTCTTCTTCAATCTTCAAAGGAAATAAAGTTATATGGGAATCTTGATGGGCATGAATATTTGCTTTTGTTCTGATTTGGATATTCTAACACTCACATGAATTCAATTTGATAGAAATGTATTAGGTGCCTATAGTTGGCTGGGGCTGGTGGTGGGAGGCTATAAAAAGAAGTTGAAGGCACCACAGTCTTGCCCTGGAGGCGTTTTCCCAGTCTAGTTGGGTAGATGTAGTTCTTTTTGTATAGATAATAGAGTCATTATTCCTTCTGGTCACTCTCAGTAGCATTTGACTGGGACATAAATAAAATGTATTTTTGCCTTGAAGCCAAGTTTCTTCTAAGGCTGAGAGGCTGAAACAGCCAAATGGCCCTTGAAAGTTTGCCTGGTTCTAAGTGTAGCCAAGCCTATTAGGGTCCCATCCAGTACAATACATGAATCATTTATTCATTTCTTACCATGTGCAAGGGACCTTCTAGGAACTGGAAGAGCGCTGAACATGATTACTACTAATAATGAACATTTATACAGTGCCTACTACATGACAGCCACTGCACTAAGAGGTTTACAAACATTTCATTTTATCCTGACAACTCGATAAGTAGGTGCTAATATTAATTCCTATTTTACAGATGAGGAAACTGAGGCAAATGAAAGTTAAGTGATTTGCCCAGGATCACACGGCTAGTAAGCATCTGAGGCTGGATTTGAACTCTGGTCATCCTGACTCTAGGCCCAGCACTATCCACTGTGCTACTTAGCTGATATACCTTAGATCAGATCTGCACAACTCGGCAGTAGGTAGGAGCCAAAATTAAAACAGTCTAAAACATCTTTGGGCCAAAGACAGATTTTAGAGGCTCACTTTCCAAAGAAAGGTGTAATTAATGAGAAACCATATTAAAAAAAGGAAAATTCAGGGCAGATAGGTGGTGCAGTGAGTAGAACACCGGCCCTGGAGTCAAGAGGACTTGAGTTCAAGTCTGGCCTCAGACACTTGACACGTACTAGCTGTGGGACCTTGGGCAAGTCACTTAACCCCAATTGCCCTGCCCCCCCCAAAAAAAAAACAACAAAAAAGGAAAATTCAATTAATATCAATTAATTACACTTACTACTTAAGATTTGTACTCATCTTGTAATTGCTCTTCCCAGACTAGAGACAGACTGATGACACTTGGTTGCCGAGAGTCACGTGACAAACAGGAGAGAGTGCCCAGTGGCAACCCACCCGCCAAATTATATGACAGGCACACTAATGACTAATGGAAGGCGGGTTAAACAGGGCATGGACAAAGCACTCATCTTTACTTTCTTTTACATCTTCTACATGTTTGGTGGACCGTATGCTGTACAGGCCTGTGTTGGATGATATAGGGAAGTCCTGATGAGGAAATGTAGACCAGGCAACTAACAGCTGTGGACAGTTGCCTGCTGAGATGTTAAGTGAGCTTACCAAAGTGACAAGCCAGGTGGGACTTGAACCCAGATCTTCCTCCCCCTGCCCCGCTGGTGCTGGGCCAGTCCTGTTTATTGGATCACACTGCCTCATGATATGTGCAAGGTAACAGAAAGCTAAAATGAAAAACAACCTCAGCCCACATGGAGTTTACAATTTGCTACAATTCAGTTCATTTTACTGGATTCTATTAGATTCAATTCAATTCCAAAAAAACCCCCCATTTCCTAAATACCTTCTATGTATGTGCAGTATACTGTGTTAGGTACAGGGTTCTCAAAGATGAAAAACAACCTCTTGCCTGTCTTTAAGTAGCTTACAATTTAGAAATCTACCATCTCTGGTCCTTGTCCAGAGCATGCCCTCTAATTGTAGATGTCCTATAGGGTTCTGTCCTGGGTCCCCTTCTCTTCTTCCTCTGTACCATCTCACTGGGTGATCCCATCTGCTCCAGTAGATTTAATTGCAATCTCTATGCTAATGATTTTTAAATCCACCTTCCCTGCCCTAACCTCCCTGCTGACCTTCAATCTCCAGCCACCCCCCAGACATCTCAAACTGGATGCCCCAATGATAAGGGGCATTGGGTATATAGGTAGCACAGTGGATGGAGCACTGGGCTTGGAGTCTATTCAAATGCTGACTCAGACACTTACTGGTTGTGTGACTCTGGACAAGTATTTAACCTCTGTTTGCCTCAGTTTTCTCGCCTGTAAAATGGCGATAATAACAGCACCTACCTCCCAGGGTTGTTGAGAGGGTCGGATGAGATAGTATTTGTGAAGCACTTTGCACAATGCCTGGCACATAGTAAGTCCTACACATTATATCTAATGTTAATTCGTTATTATTATCTTAAACTCCACATGTCCAAAACAGAACTTGCTATCTTTCCTCCTAAACTCTCCCCACTTCCATTCAGCTGTGTCTGACTCTTCCTGACCCCATTTGGGGTTTTCTTGGCAGAGATACTGGAGTGGTTTGCCATTTCCTTCTCCAGCTCTTTTGACAAATGAGGAAACTGAGACAGAGTTAAGTGACTTTGCCCAGGATCACACAGTTAGTGTCTGAGGCTGGATTTGAACTCAGCTCTTTCTGACTCCAGGCCCAGTTCTCAGTATACTGTGCCACCTAACTGCCCCTCCCCTTCCCACCTTCTCTATTACTGTAAAGGGCAACACCATCCTTCCAGTCCCTCAGACTCACAACCTCTGCAGGCTCTGCAAAGGAGTTCCTCACTGTCTCCCCCCACCCCCATGTCCAAGCTGTTGCCAAGATCTGTTGATTTCACCTTTGTACATCTCTCAAATAGTCCCTCTTCTCTTCTCCTACACTGCCCCCACTCTGGTGCAGGCCCTCATCACTTCATACCTTGACCACTGCAACAACCCGCTGGTGGATCTGCCTGCCTCATGGCTCTCCCCACTCTAGCCCATTCACTATTCAGCCACTAAAGTGATTTTCTTAAAGCATGGGTCTGACCATACCACCTCCCTTCCCAATGAACTCCAATGACTTCCTATTACCTCCAGGAACAAGCACAAAACCCCTCTGTTTGGCATCCAAAGCCCTCACAACCTAGCCCCCTCCTACGTTTACAATCTTCTTATACCTTATGCCTGTTTCATATTCTTCCATCCAGTGGTACTGGCCTCCTGCCTATCCTCAGCTCTGGGCATTTTCTCTGGCCATCCCCCATGCTTGGAACACCCTCCCTCCCCACTCTGCCTACTGACCTCTCTGCCTCCCTTGAAGTCCCAACTAACATCTCACTTTTTACTGGAAGCCTCCCCACCTCCTTTTAATTTTAGTGCCTTCACTCTTTTAATTATTTCCTATATTTGGCTTGTTTGCCCATATTTGTTTACTTCTCGTCCATTAAACTAGGAGCTCCTTGAGGGCAGGAACTATCTTTTGCCTCTTTTTGTATCCCCACAGTGCCTGGCACATAGTAAGCACTTATTAAATGCTTATTGATTGATGTTAACCCTACTGTGCACAACTCAGAGAGTAGGAATAGAAATGGCATAGAGAGGTGTGATCAAGTGACGCCAAAGGTTCTTTCCACCTCTAAAATTGTGAAGCCAATATAAATTAAGTCACATGAAGAAAGCAGAGGCTGTATGTTTTTTGTCTTTATATATTAACTGATTGACTGACTAGAAATAAAATAACTATCATCTAAATTCTCCATACTTGCTTTCTTATCTGTAACATGAAGAAGCTGGGCTTGGCTCTCTAAGGTCCCTTTGCTGTAAATTTGTGGTCCTATAAATGAGAATGTAGTAAGTGCTCAAGGGAGACCATTTCGAGAAGAATGAGATATTGGAAATAGAGGGATCACTTCTAGCTGAGGAAGTCAAAGAAGGCTTCATAGATGTGATGCCTGACCTGAACGTTGAAGAAAGAGAAGAATTTTGACAGAGGTGTGGAAGGAGTTCATTTCAGGCATGGGGGCATGCTTTCACAGAGATCTGGGGTTAGGAGAGCACTATGTCCAGTCTGGCTTTTGATTTTCTTAGATTTGGACATAGAGTTTACGAAGTCCAACAGTATAAAAAATATGGTAGCTAGACTGTAGAAGATTTTGAATCAAGTCTGCTGTGAATGTAGCTGGGCTTCTGGAACCATTTTAGAGGATTAAATCTGGAAAAGGACAGATCTTAGGAGACCCATGGCCATCCTGGAGAGGTAGTTTGAAATGAGGCTGATTTCCAGTCTGAGAGACCTCCAAGAAGGTTCTGAGAGTTTCCCCTCTCTTCTCTTTAACCTTTGGGAGTGTTCCCTCTAAGAACACAGAAACCTTGGGATTCCCACAGAACTGACCCTCACCCTAGCTCCACCCTCCCTAAAATTATCTAGATGGGCAAAGTGAAACACTGATTAAATGAATTGTCCAAATTGGCGCAATATATTCACGATAACTTTAGACATGGCACCTAAACCTTGCTAGTTCCTCACTCTATCCTCTAGACTAGAGCATAGGGCATGGGTGAGAGCCTCTCTGAGAACACAGACAGGTAATGTGCTATACCAGAATGAATAGTAATCTCCAGACCTGAGTTTACATCCAGATCCACTACATACTAGCAGGCACCATGATGTAGCAGAAAGACTATAAGATTTCTGGGTTCAAGTCTTGGCTCTGTGAATATCAGTGTGACTTTAGGCAAGTCGCTTTCTTCTCTTGGCCTCAGTTTCTTTATCTGTAAAATGAGGGATTTGGAGCTCTAAACCTTCTGATCTTTGTCTCTTTGAGCCTCATAGGATCATAGATTTGGGCTGCTCAGTGGCTCAGTGGAGTGAATACCAGGACTGCAGTCGGAAGACTCATCTTCCTGAGTTCAAATCTGGCCTCAGACACCTGACCCTGGGCAAGTCACTGAACCCTATTTCCCTCTGTTTCTTGTCTATAAAATGACCTGGAGAAGGAAATGGCAAACTTGTCTTTGAGAAGAAAACTCCAAATGGGGTCACCAAGACTGAGCAATAAGAACAAACAGAAAAAGATCATAGATTGAGAGCTGGAAGGGACCTTAAGAGGTCATTAAGTTCAACCCCTTCATTTTGTTTTTTAATTTTCATTTGGTTGTTAAATTTTCTTTTTTATTCTCATTTTGTAACTTGGCAAATTGATGCACAAAGAGATTGAATGACTTGTCCAAGATCACCTAGGAAGTATGTGGTAGAGCAAGTATTTGAACCCAGGGTCTCAATCCCAAACTCCTGCCTCCTCTTCCAATGGCCGTCCTAAATAGTTTTCATGAGTGATGTAATCATTCCGCCATTTTACCCCTCAAACCAAAGCCACAGAATAAACTCTAGCAAAGTTGGATCCCAATTACTCTAGGAAGACTTCTAGTTTCTTCATCTGTAATGATTATAATATACTTGAAGTTCCTACCTCTAGGGCTGAAATGAGGACGAAAGGTGAAATTACGCATAGAAACCAGATAAGTCACTCTACAAGGTGTCCCCAAGCTTTAATAACTTAAAACTGCAAGACTTTTGGGGGCATCCTGTATAAACATGGACCATTAGTACACTTGTTATCATACCTATTTATAAGTGCGTCCTCCTTCATTCCATAGATGCTATCCTGAGAAGTTGTATTTGAATTTGTCAAATTTATCTAATTTTTAATAGGTACTAAAAGTTCTTGCTATTTAAAATAACTTTATGGTGAATACTTTTGTAAAGAAAATAATATTCCTCCCTCCCCACCACCTTATTTTTTGTTTATGAATCTGGATGGTCATATTTCAGCTTTGCCTAAGGCAGGAAACACACTTTTTTTTTTAAATGAAGGGAATCAATTTTTCCTTTGGAAGTTAAGCATGTACCTGTTCTAATGTGTCTTTCAAAAATGAAGCAGGCAGGGCTCTTTTAGATGTCCTCTCAGGTTGAAGGAATGGCTGGTATTTAAATGCCCTTGGAAGATAATATAGTTCTGTGATAAGTGGTTTTGCTTTGATGTTATAAAGCTTTCATGGTACCTTATGGTGCCAATTATCAATCACTGGTGATTGCTTTTGATATCTGTTCAGTACATAGCTATTATTCTGTCCATTTGAACAACCTTAGATTCGGAGGTTTATGACAGGCTGGGGATCATGCCCTGGGTCAAAGGCAAGGAGAAGATTAGTCCGGTGTTGAGCCCTGGGTCATGGGAAAGGTAGACTTTCAAAGAATGGACAGAAACATGAAAGACGAAAGTTAGTTTGGAATATCTGTAGGGCAACCTATTGCTAGAGCCATCATTGGCCGAGACAAGGGGAGAAGCCCCAGAAACCTCTTTGATTTCTTGCCTGTTTCACATGATGTTTTGTAATAAACATAGTTCAATGACCAAAGTCTAGACAAACAAATCACAGACCTGGCAAATCCCTGTGATCTGATGACATGTTATGTCTCTGAGATGCAATAGGGAGAAGGAGTCAGCTTTGAAATGCTAACACAGACCCTTTGTGAGCTAAGAGCAAATGAGGGCTGTTGAGAAGGGGACTCAGACAAACAAACCCCTCTCTAACCAAATTAGAAGGTATTTCCCACTTCATGGCTTGTGATTTCCCTGGCTCCCTCTTCCTTCAGGCAATAGAGAGCTCTATTGAACTTTAGTGAAATGGGAGAGGTTTAAATATTAATATTTCTTAGGCCCTCAGGGTGATTTCACCACCTGCTTCCTCTTCCAACAGCTGTCCTAAACAGTTTTCACGAGTGACATACCGTCCCCCGACTTCTCCCCCCTTAAAAAAACACTTCAGCAAAGTTGGATCCGAACGGAGCTAGGAAGACTTCCAAGAGTATTTCATTTACGTTGGTGAAGTTTGTCTCTGTCTTTTGGAAGGGAGGAGAAATCTCAGAGATAGCCTCATGTTTGCTCTTCTCTCTTTGTCCCTGGGTGTCAATGAAAATGTAGACCAGAAGGACACGATGGAATGTTATGTCATAATCAGCAAAGGGGACAAACAGGGAAATCCCATTTCTATTGGAGAGGATAGAGAAAAAAATGCTGAGGGAGAGCTGCGCTGGACCCGGCTTCCTGTAAAATGATCACCGAGTGAAAATTGCTTTATCCTGCCTTTCTTTTTTGTGCTCTTCATTAAAAAAAATGTGCCTCTTATAAATACAGTTCAGAATGATAGACTACGTATATGGCACAGAATGCTTAGTATTCTTTCATGGATATATTAAGGCTGTTTCCATTTTTAAATGATTCATTCATGGGCATTAATCAAGAGAGGTTTTATTTACAATTATTTAAATATTTCCCCCCTTACTCATCACAGATAGAAGGACTGGATTGTTTACTCCACGTTAATTGTCTCTTACAAATATTTACTGGATCTGTCTGTAAACTCTGCTGTAAATTAGACCAGAAGGTTCAAAACTCTGACTAACTCTCTGTTTGGTATCCAGCCTTTTAAGGTAATCTCACTGCTGGTATCTGTGCAATTAGGTGAGAGCATTTTAATAACAGGGAATCATAATTGCTGTTTGCTTATCATGGAGAGGAATTTTCCCCCTGCGCATTTATTTTCAGTGAGACTAGATTATTTGGTAGCACAAGGTGAGACTGATAATATTTTAATTACTATGTAAAGTGATTTTGGGACTGTGACTGAGGAAAGAGGATTTGCAGTGTTTTTTCCTGAATTTATAGAGGATGGAGATACTTAGATTCTCACAGTGATTGAAAATAGAGCAATCTGCCCTTATAGAAAGCAATAAATAAATTAAAAGCTTTTTTAAAAAATTATTTTTCTGAGTCAAAATGAATGCACAAAATTGGGTTGTGAGAAGCAAAAGGTTTTCCCCTTTCAAGGAAAAAAGATTTTTGTCATAGAAATGAATCTTTTAGTGGGCCAATCTTAGAAAACAAAACCAAGTTCGGTTACATTAATTTATTGCAGTCAGTGGCCAGCTGACATCTCATTATTATAGTATCTCCTTTCTAGATCTCACTCATTTAGGAAGTGAGACAGGGATGTTTCACATATTAAATTTAATTTGAATTGTCCTACTGGGTAGTTTCATGACAACAGTCTATCAGCTTCCCTAGATCTAAAAGTAGTGGCTTCTCCAAAGATGTTTAATGCAAGTCAGTTATGCACTGGCGACCAAGTACTACATTTTTTGTTCCCAAGGAATGCTTGCACTTTTTCATGAATTCATGCAAATGCACATGTTAGTGCCATAATGATGACAATAGAAAAATATTGAAAGCTTTTCTCGAGTGTTTAGACTAGTCAGATCATCAAAGCTTTAAAGTTTTGAGGATAAATAAAAAAAGACAAGTCAATTTCTTTACGAAAGAACCCAGAAACCCCAGAAAATTCAGTGGGGATGTACATCTTTGTGGGAATAGGACTAACTTCTCTGGAACCTCCCTGAATAATAATTAATAATAATAATGATGATGATAATAATAGTTGTAGTAGTGATAAAACATTATTGCTACCACCAACTTTCTCTTCCTTCCTGTCATTATTAATTTTCATTGTTATTACTTGTTATTACATGCTAAATGCTCTAGAGCTATGAGTTTAAGTCCCAAGTATTACTCTAATTATGACTAAAAAAATCTGATTATCAGCCTAGTAAGTTAGGACCTAATACTAAAGAATGGCAAAAGAAGCTTTTTAGCTAGATTGGTGGCAGGCAAGGACTAGGACCACTCCAATCAGGGTAGAGTGGATGATGATTAAATCCACTGGAGAGAAGGCAAAACTACTCTCCTTCTATTTTGCTTCTGTTTTTTTTCTACCGAGAAGAATAATCTTCTGGCTGAGAAAGGGAAGAGAGGGAACAAAAACTCAAGGTAATTGAGAAGTTGCTAAGAAATCACCTGTGGTAATGAGTTCCCACTCCCTGGTCCAAGCAAAGGACATGCCAGGCTATTGAAAGACCTTGTGATTACAATTGTCATGTCGCTGTTGGAGATCTCTGAGAAATTATGGAGATTAAGAGAGGTGCTACAGACTTTACATGGCCAAGGGTTTTTATTTTTAAAAAATGAGGAGGTTGGAAGTTCGGATTCTTAGTGACAATTCCAAGTAAAACTCTAGAATGCAAATATTAAGGGGATTATTTATGAACTCTTAGAAAAGGAAGAGGGGATTGCATGGTTAGTCTTAGAATGAGCAAGTTATGCCAGAATCTCCTTCTTTTGACTAGATCACTATACTGGCCAATCAGAAGAATGATAGCATACTTGGATTTCACTGAGACTTTTGGCAAAATCTCTCATGATATAATAATGGACAAGAGGGAGAGATGCAAACTTGATAATAGTAAAATTGAAGGGGATTCAGAACTAGTTGAATGTCCAGGTCCAAAGAATGTGAATTAATGGGTCAGTGTCAAACTGTACTAAAGTCTCCGGTGGAGGACTGAAGGGCTTGTTCCTTGGTCTTAAGTCTTTTTAACTTTATTATAAATGACAGGGATGACTATATAAATGCAATACCTATCAAACTCATATATGATATGAGGCTGCTACGGATAGCTAATACACTGGATGGTAAATCAGGGTTCAAAAAAAACCCCAACCTTGACAGGTTGCTGAAGCTAATAAGATGAAATTTTATAGGGACAAATGTAAAGTTATGCACTTGGGTTTAAAAAAGTTAGTTTAAGATGAGGGAGATACAACTAGAAAGCAATTTGTGTGAGAAAGATCTCAGTTTCATGGGGAACTACAAGCTTAATATAGGGTGGCAGGTTGATGAAGCACCCAAAAAAAGCAAATATGATTTTGGGCTGCATTTGTAGATGTAGACCTAGAGTGAAAGAGATGGTAATCTTCTAATGATCTGCCCTAGTCAGATAATATCAGAGTATGATGCCCATATCTGGGCACCACATTTTAATAGGCATGAAGGATAATTTTTGTTGTTTAATCATTTTAGTCGTGTCTGACTCTTTCATGACACCATTTGGGATTTTCTTAGCAAAGATACTGGTGTAGTTTGTCATTTCCTTTACTGCTCATTTTACAGATGAGGAAACTGAGGCAAACAGGGTTAAGTGAGTTGCCCAGGGTCACATAGCTAATAAGTATCTGAACTCAGATTTCAACTCAGGAAGATGAGTCTTGCTGACTCCAGACATGGCACTCTATTCATTGTGCCATCTAACTGCCCTAAGCTACTGATAGACAAGTTAAAATGTCTATAACCCAGGGTAGGGAAGGAACTCGAAACCATACCATACGAGGATTGGTTGAATGAGACACTTTGGCTAGGTAAAAGAAGATAGGATCAAGGTCAAATATTCAGATATTTGAATGATTGTCACGTGGAAGTAGAATATATTTCAACTTGATCCTGGAAGGCAGAAGTAGGACCAGTGGGTGGAAGTTACAGGTGATAAGTTTCAAATAAAAGTAAGGAAAATGATTTAACAATTAGAGCTCTGAAAATGGAATAGTCGAGCTTTGGAGAGAGTGAATCCCTTGTTACTAGAAGTTTTCAGACAGACTCTGGAGGAGTTCTTCTTGAAGTTGGTATAGATGGTAATCATGCTTTGGGTCAGGGTTTAGCAAGAGGACCACTGTGGTCCTTCCCAGTATTGGGCTTCCTTGACTTTTCTAAGAAGAATCTTATTATTTCTTCACCATTAGGCTATCGCACTTCAACAACAACAACAAGGAACAACTGTCATATTCCGGTTCATTCTATTTATGGTTTTCTTAGCAAGATCATCAGTAGATTCAGTCTTATATCTTACCAAAATGTCAGGGCTTAACTTGCCCTGAAAGCTATTTTTAGTTAAACTTTCTGTTATCACACTGGTTCTTAAATTTGTAAGGGCAAACTTTTCCCCTGGAGCCTTTTCTTGAAAGCAATCCACCTCTAAAGGGGCGGTAATCCTCTTCGTCTTCATTATCATCATTTCATCATCACTGACATTTATAGAGGCTTCCATATTTGCCAAGTACTTTACATACATCAGGGGTTGACAAATCATGACCAGTGGGCCAAATCCAGCTCTCTGCCTGTTTTTGCGTGGCCCGCAAGCGAAAAGTGGTATTTTTTAAAAATTGTATTTAATACATGACCTCATTTGATCCTAAAAATAATGAGGGAAGGAAGGCGCTTGGCTACTACTACAGCCATCACTACCCCCATTTTGTGAATGAGTGAATGAACGAAGCATTTATTAAGCTCCTACTATGTGTGGAGCACCGTGTTTAGCATTGAGGATACAAACAGAAAAGTAGTGGATAGAGGGCAGGTTTTGGAGTCTGAAAGACCTTGCTTCATGTCCCGACTCTGTCATATACTAACGATATGCACTGCAGTCAAATCACAACCTCAAAACCCTCTACAGCTCCCTCAATCTCTAAGTTACGGCGGAGTAGCTGACCTAGGCAGGCACTGTCATTTGCTTTCACATGAAGAAGTTAATAGAAGTTCCCCGTGCTTTCAAAATCACAGGCCTCATCCTCCATTTTTGTCATAGGATCATAGATTTAGAGCTGGAAAAATCCAAAGAAATTAGCTAGACCAATTGCCTCATTTCCTAAATGAGGAAATTGACTAAAGAGGTTAAATGACTAGACCACGGTCATTAGGTTGCAGAGGTGGGATTTGAAACTGAGTCATAGGATCATAGGGCCATTGATTTAGAATTGGAAGGAAATAGAGGTCACCAAGTCTAATGCTTTCATCTTATAGATAGGGAAACTGAGGCCCAGAGAGCTTATGACTTGCCTTTGAGCACAAAGCTTATAAGTATCTGAGGTGGAATGGAATCCAGGTTATTCTGAGGCAGCTAGACAGCACAGGATGGAGAGTGCTGGATTTGGCATCAGGAAGATTTGAGTTCAAATCATGCCTGGGGCCCTTATTTAGCTCTAGGACCATTGTCAAGTCATTCATCCTTATGCCCTGTCTCTCAGCTCTGAGTATTTTCTCTGGCTGCTCCTCATGCATGGGATGCTTTCCCTTCTCTTCTCTGACACGTGACTTCTCTCCTTTTCCTCAAGTCCCAGACAAAATCCTACCTTCTGCAGGAAGCCTTACCCAATTGTAATATTAATGGGGTGTGAAGATCTTCCCCACCCATTACTAGGACTCAAGTAGAGCCCATTAAGGGAAGCTTGCTTAGGGAGACTTGCTTATAATTACAATTTCACACCTTTTGGTACTAAGTTGATTAGGCACTGAGTCAGGAGGGGTTCTGCCTTCTGGCTCTGAGAAGTGTATATATACCCTTAGTTGGTATTTTGCTTTGGGGGGTTCACTTATGAAAAGGATCTTTTGATTTCCTGGTTGAGACTCTGAGTAGTTGTATGTTCAGAGCTCCCAGACTGCTCAGATGTAAAGGTTCTCTCCATCCAGGGATGTATTGTGTACAGCAATACTGCTTTGGTCAGGCAATTAGAGCCCTGTTTGTTGATCTTGTATTTTTTCTGATGTTCAGGGTACTGACTTTTCCTCTGAACCAGGGAATGTAATTAAAGGAAATTGTTGACCCCTTTAAAGTCGCTTTCTTTTAAAAGCAGATTAAAGAAACTGTGCTAGCAGCCATCCTGGGTATGCTAGGGTGCTTGCTGCTGCACCATTGCACCTTAAGTCTGGTACCTGCCCTCTATTATTTTCAATTCAAGTCAGACTTGTGTCTGACTCTTCATGACCCCATTTGGGGTTTTCTGGGCCAAGATACTGGAGCGGCTGCCGTTTCCTTCTCCAGTTCATTTTACAGATGGAGAAACTGAGGCAAACAGGGTTAAGTGACTTGCCCAGGGTTACACAGTTAGTAAGTGTCTGAGGCCAGATTTGAGCTTAGGTCTTCCTGACCCCAGGCCAGGCGTCACTTAGCTGCCCCTGTATATATAGCTTTTTGTACATAGTCATTTATATGTTGTCTGTCCTACTAAATTGTGAGCACCTTGAAGGCAGGGATTGTTTTTTGCCTTTCTTTGTATCCCCAGTGCACAGCACAGTACCTAGCGCATAGTAGATGCTTAATAAATATTTATTAACTAACTCCTCTATTTGTAAAATGAGGATAATGATGATGATGATGATGATGATATTAATAATAATAATAATGCCTTACAGGATTATTTTGGTGATCAAATGAAATAATGCATGCATAGCACTTTGCCAACCATAAAGCACTATGTAAATGTATTCATATTATATATAATTATTACACGCATATATAATTATAGATTGTATGTATATTATATCATATTATATATGATATTATTATATATCATATCATATAATTATATCATATTATATAATGCTCTTCTCATTCCTAATCCCGTTCTTTCTCCACTACACCATGCTGTCTCTGACTCTAAATCTAGTCTTTTTGCCATACCTCACTGCCTTGGTAAAAACAACATCATGCCTAGAGAACCTCTCCCTAGGTCCTCCTCTTGCTGCCATCTTGTCATTCCTCTCAATGAATCATGTATTGGAGGAGATGATGGAACTCAATTTCTCCTCTGATCCTGATTGAGACACTGTATAGATAGAATTTCTGCCTGGAGAATTGAGAACTGAGGGTATTGGCAGCATGGATGCAGCCTGACATAGCAACTTTCCTGGGGCAGAACAAAATGCAGCCTTAAACAAGCAAGTAGATAAATCATTAATATCATGGACTAGTCAGAAGAAAAGTGCATATTGTAAAAGCTAATGAGTAATAGGGAATGATGAGTGTTGTGGGCTTACCTGGGCAGGATTCAGTAGAATTTGCCTCCAGTTATGAAATTATTTTTGCCAAGTCTGCATGGAGGAGGAGGGGGAATTCTAGGAACAATCTGAATGAAGAGGAAAGACTGGGGAACTTGGGTGAGTGAGTTCTGAGAAAACCTTCAGAAGTTAGAGTGGAGTGACCAGATAAAACATAGATTGTTAGAAATGAAAGGGGCCATCTTGTCTCCTTCCTCGTTTAACAAGTGAGGAAATGAGTCCAGAGGAGTAAAATAGCTGGTTATTAGTGGAGTTGGGACTAGGATGTATTGTTATTTGGTCATTTCAGTCATGTCTGACTCCTTGGGACCCCATTTGGGCATAGTTTGTCACTTCCTTCTCTAGCTCATTTTATAGATGAGGAAACTGAGGCAAACAAGATTAAGTGACTTGTTCACGGTCACACAACTAATAAGTGTCTAAGGCCAGATTTGAACTCTGAAAGATGAATCTTCCTGACTCCAGACTCGGCTCACTATCTACTGTGCTGCCTAGCTGCCCCTGGATAGCTCTCTTGACAATAAATAAAGTGCTCTGTCTGCCATTTTGCCTAATTTATTTTTTTAAAAATTTTTTTATTTTTAGTTTACAACACTCAGTTCCACAGGTTTTTTGAGTTCCAAATTTTCTTCCCCTCCCCCCCCTCCGCCCAAGATGGCATGCAATCCCATATATGTTGTACATATACCTTCATATTAAACACATTTACACGATAGTCCATTTTGCCTAATTTATTGTGAATGCTTACCTGAAAGGAGTGTAAAAACAGGCTGGAAAGCAGAAAAAAAGTGAAGTAGGCTGGTCTGGGTTTGGTCTTTTGAATGAACTCTTAGCAATGTGGTTAAAGACCTTGAACCTCATCCATAATGTAGTGGGTGTCTACTCTTGAGGGATCCTGGGGAGAAGGTTTCATTATGAGGCATCTAGATGGCATAGTAGATAGAGTGCTGGCCTTGAGGTCAGAAGACCTGACTCAGTTCAAATCCTGCCTCAAACACTTATTAGCTGGGTGACCCTGGCAAGGCACTTATACTCTGTAAAGGGATAATAATAGTGCCTACCTCATAGGGTTTTCGTGAGGATAACACGAGACAATAGTGCTTTGCAAACCTTAAAGTGCCAGATAAATGCTAGCCATTATAGATAGAGTACCAGGCCTAGAGTCAGGAAGACCTGAGTTCAAATCTGACACTCAGACACTTACCAGCTGCATGATCCCACACAAGTCACTTAACCTTGGTTTCCCTCAGCTTCCTTATCTGTAAAATGGAGATAATACTGCCACCTACCTCCCAGGGTTGTTGTGAAGATCGAATGAAACAATAACCACAAACAAGCAGGGAAAATAATTTTAGTGATATCATTGAATCCTCTAATCATGTATGTAATAAAGGTGGATTAGCTTACGGGTGCTCAATCCTTGAAGAATGGGCAGATATCAGTTCCTTGTTTCAGTCCAAGAAACCATGTGGATGACTCAGTGGTCTGTGCTGTAGGATGACAAAAAGTCATTCAGTTGGATGTAGATATGGAAGAACTCAGTGTTCATAGGTCGCTGAGCCAGAATGAATGGGTACACAAAATGGGCAACCCACTTTTGTCACAGATTTTTTTTTCTTTTTAGCTTTTAGGAGGCAAGAATCCATTGGTCCAGTCCTAAGAACTGGCGGTTCTGTCTCCCATTCAGCTATGGCAGTTGTGAAATAAATGGCCACTCCAATCTTTTCATATTTATTTATTTATTTATTTATTTATTTATTTATCAATTTATCAATTTATTTATTTATTCGTTCATTCATTTCTTCCTTCCTTTCTTTCTTCTTTCTTTCTTTCTTTCTTTCTTTCTTTCTTTCTTTCTTTCTTTCTTTCTTTCTTTCTTTCTTTCTTTCTTTCTTTCTTTCCTTCTATTTTAGGCATGAAGATTTTGGGATGGAAGTGTGAGTAATAACCCCAACTGATTAATCCCTTGTGGGAGGCCCTCACATGATCACTCCATTTTCTTTCTTTTTGAACTGAGCCTTCTTGTCCTATCATTAGATAAGTTAGGGACCCCAAATGGATTGCCTTAAACGTTGGTAAGAATCTGTTGGAGAAATTATAGGTGTCTAGTATTTTTGAGATATAATAGGGGTTATTTGGCCTGGGGGTGGGGGTGGGGAACAGTGTTTGAAACATGCACTGATATTTCTTTCCTAGTTTTAGTCTGTAGGGAAGGGTACAGAGTTTGTATTGTGTAATGACGAAAAGTTTTTAAATTGGCTACAAGAGCTAATGACACAGGGGTTGCTGAGCTGAGTTTGAGTGGGTGTACAAAAGAGGAGACCCTCTTCTGGTGTTCTCTTTTCCTTTGGGGCTTTGAGGAGGCAGTATTATTTTGAGATTTTCCCCTCCTCCAAGCTGGGGATGGGTGGGTGGGGGGAGGAGAAGGCCTACCTTGTCTCCTATCAGACCAATGGTGGCTGTGAGCTCAGAGGAACCACTGTCTCTTTTGTGTTTGCTTCTCTGATGACTGAGCAGCAACCTTGAGATGGATGTGACTGGGCAGCCACCTTGGGAGCATTGAAGTCTTCCTCTTCCTCAGCACTTGAGCGGAAAGAAGAGAGGTTACCAGCAACAGTAGAGTGGGCTGGCCAGCAGAGAAATGGCATCAACCCTAAGCTCTCTTACCACTCGAAAACTTAGTTGATCCTAGAAAGCACCCAAATTTGTTAGTCAATTTATCAAATAACAATGGTGAGGCTACAACTACTATAGGACTTTCTGGCTACTGTTGGAGGTTGTTCAGTTGTTTCAATCTTGACTAACTCTTTATATCCCCCTTTGGGGTTTTCTTGGCAAAGATACTTTGCCATTTCCTTCTCATTTTACAGATGAGGAAACTGAGGTAAAATGGGCTAAATGATTTGCCCAGGGTCACACAGCTAGTAAGTGTCTGAGGCTGGATTTTGAACCCACAAAGACAAGTCTTCCTGACTGTAGGCCTGGTGCTCTACCCACTGCCCCACCTACTTGCCCATTATTTGGCAGTGAGGTTATAATGTCATTGTTGAGTGTGTTGGTGTGGTCTGAGCATAGCGGATTGTCATGGAGGGAAGAGGCTTATTCTGGGTTTTTAATAAAAGCTGGAGGAATCCTGTAATTTCCTTTGACAGTTTTTTTTTTGCACTGTTAGGCCTAATCTGGAACAGGGAAGCATTGGAACCTCCTCTATGTCCCACATGTGCCAGGGCAGTCCTTCACTCATGGCATTTAAGTTGCTTTCTGGCTACTATAGGTAGCTTCAGAGCATCCCCCCCACACTCCCATAAAAGTGACTTTCAGACAGCTGATGTCATTTCTTTAGTGGAGTCGATCTATCCACCCACCCACCTACCCTGTGGTTTCACAGTTTGATGTTTTAGAGTTTGTGTGATAACTGGGGAGATGGAGAAGGGAATTAACTTGGGAGTTAGGCTGCCCATAAATGCCATCCACGTAATTAGATGATGAAAAGAGAATTCTAAAAGCCTCCAACTCAATTTCCATCATTTAAGCTATATTTATTTAATTAACTGTGACCCTCAGGAGCAGCCTGAGACAGTGTTGAGAATAGGGAGAACAAAGGGGTACAAGGAATTCTGAAACTGATAGTTACTGCTAATCTAATGCATGCACTTTGGGATTCCTGTCGAAGGCATTCATAGCCCATTTATTCCCCTCACATTTCCATGGTATGCTAATTTAATCTGATTTCTTAGCTTTAGAATTAGAAATGTAGCATAATACAACAGGAACATATGTTTAAAGAAGACCAAATGTGGCTAGGCCCAAGCTGACTGTCCAGCTGACAGCTGGAAAGATTATCTAATGTTGCTTTTGAGCCCCAGGTCTTGTATGAAATAATCTGAGGAGCCAGACCAAAGAGCATCACTGTTTGTATGGGGAGTCAGCTTCCCTGGCTGTTCTAGGAGGAAGTGATTTGTTCTGCTGACTCCTTCTCAAAGAATCAGGATGCTTCATTTATGGAGGGAACCAGATGCTTTGAATCAATTACAGCGGTTTCTTTATATTTGTTTCCTGGGTGACCTCACACCCAAGGAAGGGTGGTGTTTTTTGCCTCCGGTTTTTTGTTTTGTTTTGTTTTCCCCTAAGAAAAGTACCATTACTAGTTCTAGAAGGGACCCTCTTTCTCATGAGAGATTCTCAAAACTTTCTTCCTTTAGTAAGTGAATCCTGATTAGTTGGAATAAGCGATGAACTGGATCTTTCTCCAAGCAGCTGTTTATGAGATGAATTTTGAACAAGGGAGGTTAGAGGCACAGAATCATGGAGAGCTGGAAGGGATCTCGGAGGCCAGCTTCCTGAGTGAGGGCCAGGGAGTGTGAACGAGTGTGTGGCCCAGGGAGTATGAACAACCTGCGTAAGGTCACATAAATGGAGAAAAGCACCAGAGGCAAGATTGCCTCTGGTGGTCCTCTGACCCCAGAGCCAGTGTTCTTTCCACTGCACCCAGAGAGTGGATTATAAAGTCATCACATGTGAGAGTTGGAGGGTGCCTCAGTGGTTCTCTAGTCCAACCTGCATCTGAACCACAAAAATCACCTTGACGGCATACCAGATTATTAATTATACTCTTGTTTGAGGGAGGGGGAACCCACTGCTTTTCAAATCAGTTCTTTACATAGCTCCAAGGTAGTACAGTAGGTAGAATACTGGGCCTGGAGTCAGGAAGACTTGAGTTGAAATCCGGCCTCAGACATTTACTGGCTATGTGATTTTGGGCAAGTCATTTAACCTTGTTTCCCTCAGTTTCCTCACTTGTAAAATGAGCTGGAGAAGGAAATGGCACACCACTTCATTATCTTTGCCGAGAAGACCCCAAATGGGGCCATGAAGAATTGGACACAACTGAACACCAATAAAAATGTAGATTGAGCACGATGTTTCAAATGTGGTTTGACTAGGGCAGAGCATAGTAGGTCCATCACCTCTGTTATTCTGGGAACTAAGCCTCTGTTAAAGGATTCTTGGATTGCATTAGCTTTTTTGGCTGCCTTGTCACACTGTTGACTCATTCCGACTTGCCCAAAGTCACATGGTTTATAAGCGATCAAACCAGGGTCTAAATCCAAGTTTTCTGACTCCAGATCTCGGGGTTATTTTTACCAACCCATACTGCCTAACGTTAGGTTGATAACTTACATATAGCTCATTTTTCACATCAGGAAACTGAGGCTTCATCGGCTTAAGGGACTTGCCCAGTGTCACGTGGCTAGACGATAAGAGGGCTAAGGGCCAAAAGCACCCTTACAGTTCCTTATTGCTAACATACATCTGACGGGAAAGAATAGCTTCAACTTTAGTAAATTTAGGCTTGGATTCCATTTTTCAATGGAAAGAACCAGTCTTTGAGTAGAACAAACAAATAAAACCCCATTCTGAATAGTGGTTGTTTTGCCACGATTCAATGGCTAATTACACCAAAGTCTTCCTAAAATGTGGCTTCTTCCTCTAGAGTGTTAGTTCAGTGAAGGTAATCACCCTCTTATTTATTTGGGTCTCTTTATCAGCACCTAATTTAGCTGGACGCTATGCACACAACAGGTGCTTAATAAGTGCTCCTTGAATTGAGCTAAATTTAACTTGTACTGGCCCGGAGACCTGTCTGTCATTAGCCCCGAGGAGAAGATTTTTTTCCCCTAATATAAGGCTTTCTAGTTTTGGACCGTCCTCATGGGAATTCTTTGAAGTTTATAACTTACCTCATGATGAGCATAAGCCAAAAGAACATGAAGATAACTGCAGGTCATGTTCCAACACCTCTTCCAGAGGATGAGAGGATGAAGGAACCATAGGAAGAATTTGAAATATTGTCCAAATTAAGTCCATTTCTATGTTGGCACATAGTGACTTCAGAGCTAGGAAGGGCACAAAGGAAGATGAGAAATTTCATTGGAGAATCTGTTTCAGGATTAAGAAATGAACAATGCCCAAGAGTTGCATATGACTCAGAAGTTTCCTGCTTGCATGGCACTAGGGGCACCCCCTCCTCACCTTTCAGGACCATATACCCCAGGTTCAAGGTCATCTTCGAAAATCCAAGCCCCAGTCCAACTCTTTCATGTATATGAAGGAACAGGAGAAAGGCACAAGGAGAGTGCTAAACCCAAGGACTGAGGTCCATTATCTCTTCAGTTGCCCAGTCAAATGCATGGCCTTCGATGTGCAGATGTGACAAGTAAGTGGAGAGGGCAACTGCTTTTGGAAGACCTGAGTTTAAATCTTGTATTATATGACTTTGGGTAAGTCATTTTATCTCTCTCAGCCTCAGTTTCTTAATCTGTAAAATGCCAATAATAGTAGCACCTACCATTGGATTATCGAGGGGCTCATATATAGGGAAAGCACTTTGCAAGCCTTACAATACTATGTCATTTTTAGCTATTATTATGACCTAGTCAGTTAAAGCCTTTGAGCATCTGTATTTTGTGAATAGTTCCTTTGAGAAAAGAGTTAAGAGGGGACAGCTAGGTGGTACAATGGATAGAGTGCCGGGCCTGGAGTCAGGAAGAGTGAGTTCAAAATCCAGCCCCAGACACTTACTAGCTGTATGACCTTGGAAGTCACTTAACCCTGTTTGCCTCAGTTTCCTCATCTGTAAGATGAGATGGAGAAGAAAATGGCAAACAAACCACTCTAGTTCCTTTGCCGAATACCCAAATTCCTCCAAAAATAAAAGAAAGAAAGAAAAAAGAAAATAATAGAGAAATACTGGTCATAGTAAGCACTAAGCAACATCACACATACAAAATTAAATGGACTACATCTTGGTGGTAATTAATCAATAAAATTAACCAATTATTGGATGCCTCTACTATATGCTGGGCATCATGCTAGCATTGGGGATACAAGTTCAAAGAATGAAATAATCCCATCTTGCAAAAGGAGCTTACATTGTAATGGGGAATGAGTATATATGTGTGCATGAGGGTATGTAAATAGGAGCATGAATATAAAGCTTACATATATGTGTATGTATATATGTATGTTTGTGTATGTGTGTGTGTGGCCCAAAAGTCTATTAATGCTTAAAGCTGCACTAAGATTTTTGGGGCACCCTGTAGGTACACACACACACACACACACACACACACACACACACACACGCTCAAACCCACAGAATATTTAAATACAAAGTAGTTAAGGAGAGAAATCACTAGCAATTGGGAGGATCAAGAAAAGGTTAGTTCAGAAGATGGTGTCTCAACTGCATCTTAAAGGAAGAGAGGAATTCTATAAGACAGAGGTAAGGGGGATGTGCCTTCTAGGCATAGGAGACAGCCAGTAGAAAGACATGGAAACCAGAGTTCGAGTCTCATGGATGAAGGACAGAGAGAACACTAGGTCAGCAGCTGATTGCTGATATGGGAGTCATTTCTGAATCAGTTGTCTCTGTGCAGTCAGACCGTCAATGAGCTAAACCAGGGTTAATAGGAGAAGACCCTGTGGGGAATTAGAATGGTGACAGTATGATGTATAGATGCTGATATAGTGCTGATACAGGTCATCTGTATCAAACAAGGTATTGATGTTGAAAAATGGAAAACGGATAAAGGTAAAAGTCCAATATTGACACAGACCATCAATGTTTCCTATAGAAATTTAACCAATTAAAAATATTAATTACATATAAAATATAAATTGATGATCCCAAAGCCTGAATCCATCCAAATCAAATTTTTTTTAACAAAACTCTTAGTTGCATTATAGAAAAGTAGACCTGAGAGGCTACCACCATTAGATCTTTTCTTTTATTATAAAAAAGGTAAGTATTATGGGTGCCTTCTATTTTTATATCATCATCATTTCTGGGTGTGTCTCTCCTATCCCTCCATATAATACAAAATCCAATTAACCCTCTGTTATAATAAAGAAAAAAAATTGACCAATTGACTCTGTACATGGAATATTCTGCAACCTGAATGCAAATCTACCTAAATCTGCAGCCCCATCAAGTCTCCACCGAAAGATCAGAGGTATATTTCCTTTTCTCTTTTCTGGTGGTAAAATTGGTCCTTACCATTACTCATTTAGTTTTGGTTCAGTGTTCTTTTCGTTTACACTATTGTTATAATATATTCTGTTTTCCTAGCTTTTGTTTTCTATTTCATTTCGCCTGAATCTTTGCATATTTCCCTGTTTCTCATAGAATTGATAGAGTGTTGGAACTGGAGTCAGGGAGACCTGAATTCAAATGTGACCTCAGACACTTAACAGCTGTGTAATCCTAGGCAAGTCACTTACCGTCTGTTTGCCTCAGTTTCCTTTTCTGTAAAATGGGGATAATATTGCCACCTACCTCCCAGGGTTGTTCTGAGGATCAAATGAGGTAATGATTGTAAAGCACTTTAGCACAGTGCCTGGCACATAGAAAGTATTACATAAATGTTAGCTGTAATTATTATCACTACAGTGCAATGATGCTCCATTTTGTGCATATGCAGTAATTTATTTATCCATTCTTTAATCAATGGACCCCCACCATGTTTCCAGTATGTTTTTGTATCATAAAAAGTGTTACTATGACTATTTTGGTATATAGAAGGTCTTTTTTTTTCTGCCTTTGACCTCCTTGGGTTTATGTACCCACTGCTGGGATGTCTGGGTCAAAGGGTATGAACAATTTAGTGACTTCCTGAATAAATCTATTGGCTCCTTTCTTCTCATCTCACAATAAACAGTTCAATGCCAAGAATAGGCATAGAAACAGCATGAGAAATAGAGGTCTCTTCTCTTTTTGTCTTTCTCGGCCATATGACCAATATTTAAGATTATATTTTGTTATTCAGCTCTGTCTCACAACTGATGTCATTGTAAATATTAAGAAGCTTTCTTGGCCTCAGCAAGAGTGCCAAATTTCGTTATTTCAGGTTCATTCTTACTATTAAGGTCCACTTGCCCTCCAACCACTGAAATCACTGAAGATGTAGTCCATAGCCTATTCAAGTTATTCTAAGAATTAAAAGTATATGGGCATCTCTACTCATTTTCTTCTTCCATTTTTACACAAATCTGTTCCCTTGTTTTCATGTAAATAAAAATAAAGAAAAAAGTAACTTAGTGCAATACTAAATTTACATGTGAAAAAAATCTTCCTTACTGAAAAGATTTGCATACATTTTCCACTACTGCATAAAAGGTACCATTTTCAGAACAGCCATTTATCAACAGGGTACCATGAAATACCTGCAAATTAATGTTATCATAAAAACTTGGACTTGCATTTCCTGCCCTTTGTTTGTGTAAATGTGTCTCCTTTATCTTGCATTAAAGTAGGTTTTTGTATGTAACATAATGGTTTCCTGTGTGTGCTGAAGAGAAATAGAATAATACAGGCTTTTTCCAGCATGAGAAAAATGACTTTCCAGCTGCATTGCATTTCTGGAAATGGAATCAATCATAACCACTGGCACCAAGCAGAGATCGTCTGGACTCCAGTTGAGAAAGGGAGGATGGAGTTTGCACTGCTCTCAAATACCCTCTTTGCCACAGGGCGGATATCTTAATGTGATATTTCTGTACCCTGAAGAAATGAGACTGTGGTTGAAACCAGCACTCAATATCCAACCACAACCTGAAATTAGCATGTCCACTGGGGTCTTTTTCTTGGTTTGGGTGAGGGGGCTTCTTTTCAATGTAGGGCCAGTCCTTGATTATAACCGTGTTGATTACCCACTTTATGGATTATTCATAGTAAATGTTTAATCTAAGGCTGGCTCCTTCTTCCCTCAGCCCCCTTACCACCCAGCATGTTTCTCCATTCCCACTGTCAGTTAGAACATGCTTGTGAAATGCAAACCATTTTTAGTATTAGTTTAAGCAAATAGGCAGATCTTCTATAAAAAATGACTAGGTGCTGCTTATATATCAGTCAATTAGTGTGAATATATTATATACTTAAGGGCAGCTGGGTGGTACAATGTATAAAACACCGGGCCTGGAGTCAAGAAGAGCTGAGTTCAGATCTGGCCTCAGACACTTACTAGCTGTGTGACCCTGGGCGAGTCACTTAGCTTTGTTTGCCTCAGTTTCCTCATGTGTAAAATGAGCTGGAGAAGGAAATGCCAAACAAACCTGTCCAGTATCTTTGCCAAGAAAGCCCCAAATGGGGTCACAGAGTCCGACATGACTGAAAATGACTGAACAACAACAAATTACATGCTTAAATACCAGAAGATATCTGTCACCTCACTGATTGGGTATTCCCTCCAAAGATACAGATCAAAACCTATAAATTCGCTAGTGATGGGGAGGTCCACCCATTATAAATGAATGAATTAAAAACAGCAACAACATGTATTAAGTGCTGAATATGTGCCAAGCTCTGTACTAAGTGTCAGGAATGCAAAGAAAGGCAAGAATTACAATCCCCGTCCTCAAGCAGCTCATGTTTTTCTGGGGGAGAAAGCATCTAAACAACTCCCTACATATAAGATGTCTACATGATACGTGGGAAGTAAAATCTCAGAGTGAAGAGCCTACTGGTGGGGACTGGGAGGCTTGAGGGAAAGGCCTCTAGCAGAAGGTGGGATTTCAGCTGAGGCTTGAATGAAGCTGAGATGCAAAGGTGAGGAGAAGTGAGGTGGGGGGGGGGAGAGGAGCATTTTAGGAGGGGGGACAGCTACACAAATGCTAGAGGAGTGACTTGTGCAAACAATAGCAAGGAAACCAAAGTCACTGGATTAAAAATGTGGAGAGGAATAAAGTGCATGACAGCTGGAGGAGGAAAGGGTAAAGGGCTTTTAAAAGCCAAATAGAGACTTTTTGTTTGATTCCGGAAGTAACAGGGAACCACAAGCCTTTTCTTTGTTAGATCATTTTGGCAATTGAGTGGACTGGAGTGGGAAGAGACTTAAGGCAGGCAGGCAGGCATTAATTAAATGTGAATGATATAGAAAACATTGCTCCGAAGGCTGAAGATACAAGAAAAAAGTAAAGACAGACCCCCTGCTCTCTAGGAGCTCATATATAAGGGAGGGAGACAACATATATAAGTGATTTTAGCTACAAGTCAGATAAAAAGGTCCCATGATCCTTTAGGGGCACTAGATGACTCAATGGATAGAGCACAGGGCCTGGAGTCAGGAAGACCTGAGTTCAAACCCAGCCTCAGACACTTACTAGCTGTGTGACCCTATTTGCCTCAGTTTCCTCATCTGTAAAATCAGCTGGAGAAGGACATGGCAAGCCACTCTAATATCTTTGCCAAGAAAACCTCAAATGGGATCACTAAGAGTCAGACACGACTGAAACAACTGAACAACAAAATGATTCGTCGTATGATTTCTATTAACAAAGCCATATCTGTAGGGAAATGACGCTCTTCCTCACTGTCTCTTTACATATTATAGAATTTTTTATAATAACATAAGTATGTATAAATCTAATATAAAGCAATTTTGGGAATATGTGAGTCCTAGAAAACCCTCCATAAGCGAGAATAATCAAGGATTATTGGTTGTATCTTGGTAGCACAGCAAATCTTAAATCAGTTCTCTGTTATATGAAAAACGGGTTAATTAAAAATGCTTGAGAGATCAAGTAAACAAATAGAATTCAGGATAGGGGACACGTTTTTTTCCTTTTCTCCACCCTCTTTAAGGGGAAAGAAAACAACCAGAGCAGAGGTAGCTGACTTGCCCTCGTTCCTCTAGGGCTTGTTTTTGTAGGTTGTACCATAAATATAGCCTGAAGCAGCTTGCTAATAATATTTCTGCAAAACATTTTGATGGATGTAATTAACATTTCCTGGCCCTTCCAGTTGGGTCCTTTGTTGGTATTTCATTTGGAAAACTCGTCACCTTTGCTCTTTGTCGTACTGTACAGGTCCCTGTTTCCATAGCAACACAGGGAAAGGCAAATGGGGCTGGAGAGCTGGGGACCTGTTCTCCAGGAACCTGCCTCGGAAAGTTAGCACCTGAAATAACAACATGCAAATCAGCTCAGCGGATGATGATCAACAAAAGAGAGAGACGCTTTTTGGGGAGATAGCTTATTTCAGTTTGGAATGCATTCATTTCACTGACAGCTCCTATCAGGGGTGGGGAACCTGCGCCCTCGAGGCCACATGTGGCCCTCTAGGTCCTCAAGTGAGGCCCTTTGACTGAGCCCTAACTTCACCAAACAAATCAGTTTGGATTCAATCAAAGGGCTACACTTGAGGACCTAGAGGGCCATGTGTGGCCTCGAGGGCACAGGTTCCCCACCCCTGTAATGTTGTGCTATCTTTTCTGCTTTGGGGGACCAAATTAAGATCATAAAAACCTCAACAACCCAAAAGAAGCAAAAAAAAAAATCCTTACAATGCATGGGACATAATGGCAGCTGCAATGATTTGTGGTCCCAGAAATCTTTTTTATGAGGACAACAGTTGCAAAAGCATTCAATTAAAAAGTAGACTTGGCTCCCGATGAATTGAATCTCCTGTTATATCCCTCTTGCTGGCTCAGGAACGAAGATGCTATTCTGAAATGGCCTTTGGGATGGTCAGTCAGATAGGGACAACTTGGAGTTCTTTGTCAGAATAATGGCATTTGTTGAATTTTAACAAAACTTAGCATTGCTTTTTGTGAAGGTGCTGTGATAGCCTAATGCTAGATTTCGAGCTGCAGGACTGGAATTCATGGTTTTGACACTTCTTGAGTGAGGCTGGTGACTTTGCACAGCCCTTCCTCACTTGAATCCAATTCACTCACACGTCGTGGCATCACCTCCCTGATGTCATGGACCTCTTTGAGAATGGAGAACAAGCAGCAGCAAATGGGACCTTGGGTAAGTCATTTAACTTAGACCTAGTCTTCTTGCCTATGAGATGGAACAGTTGCCTTAGATGACCTCTGAGGTTCCTTCCAGATCTATAGCCACGAAACTCTAAGTATCACTGTACTAGATGAGATCTGGTTTAATGTTTATAACTTAAGGGACAGACAGTAACTGCTCCCCAACAAAGGAGGGACTGTCTGCATCTCTTACTTTGAAGTGTTCTATTTTCACAGCAGTTCACACCTATTCCTTGTGTATATTCTGTTCAGACAACTTCTTCCTTTACTTTTCAATTACTTTGCAATCAAGGACCCTGAAATAGACTATATCACCTCCCAATGGTAATGATTAAACACCGTAACACTTCATTTTATAAGAACACATACAGTGAAGCTATCACACATCAGCTGAGACTCGTGAGTCACACCTTCTGCGGCCTCCCACATTTCTCCCAGGGGTTCATTCCCTCATGTGGCAGTTTCATTCATAAGCCCTGGTTCCTTCACTTCATGGTCACTGTTACCTTTAACTCTGTTTGGAGGGAATATAGTTATCACAGTGAGATGGTAACCTCGACCTCAGCCTGGCGGTGGTCCAGACACACAGTGCAGGGCCTTTCTGGTCGTGTAATTCTTGGCCTGAACTCTTCGGCTTGCAGCTCCATCCTAGTTCCTTGAATTTAAGGCTCAGGAAGATTCTAGGTTCTTCACCTGGCCTGGCCCTTCATTTATGATATGACTTCAGCTTTTCTTTCCCAAGAGGATCTGCCCATTTTCCTGCTGCTGCTTCCCAGCCTGGGTGACTGCCATATGTTAGCCCTCACTGGACAAAAGGGCATTAAAGCAACTTCTTGGGGCTAGCAGGGACAGAGTTTTTGCTGTACTGAAAACTCCCCAGTAAGGGGAGCCATTTTTTCCAGCTGTTTCGGCTCATTCCCTGATAAAGGAGTTGTGGCCTGAAGCAGAATCCTCAGAACTTGGCCACATTGAGGGATATATTTTCCATTCTGTGGGAAGTAAACTCCTGGCCCTAACAGCAATTGAGTCAGCTACCCTGGTTCCAGATAGTATATAGAAGCACCTCCCCCTTCCCCTGCCCCACCCAGACTGTTTCACTGGGCAGGTGGAAGACCTCCCAGAATTCTTGATTGGGTTTATGTCTGTAGACTTCTACTTCCTAGCAATCCCTCACAACCCAAGGCAAAGTAAACTTCATGCTATTCCAGCTATCAGAGAAGGCTGCCTTCTGGGTCATCCCCTATCTCAAAGAAAATCTGCCCTCCCCCTCGCCCCCTGCCCCAATAAATAATGTGGAAACTCTAGAAGAGTTTTTATAATCCCTTTGGAGCCAAGATTGCTAACTAGTAGATGCTTTGGTTCCACTAGGGTCAGGGAAATATGCCAACTTCCTTCTTACCCAAAGTCAAGACTTGGCATTGAATATACTGGCTCTTGTGGATCAATTTTTGGAAAAGCTTGGCTACACTTGAGCAAATGTGGCTACCATCATGACCTCACTTATCCAGCAGTGTGGATGCACTAGTCCTGCCTTCTTTAGTTGTGGCAGAAGCTATGGTAGATGCACCAGCACTCTTTTATTCCATGGGCCAGAGATCCTGTTGCATGCTGGAGAGGAGCCGTTAGAGCCCAGGGTACTAAATCTGACCCATCTCCCCCTTTTTGGTAATGGAATGTTACTTATAGTGTAGCTTGCCTGTCACTATTAGTGACTATGGACTATTTCCAGGATGACTGCTTCTCACATCTGAATGCTTTACCTAGCACACCTGTATACAACACCTACCCATGGCACCCCTAGCTAGATCCTGAATCACAGTTCCCTTCCCAGCACTTGGACTATTGGGATATACTGAGTCACATGAAGCATTTGAGAGGGTGATGCATCTAGTCCCAGCATCCCCAATTCCAGCCCAGGAATATATGATGGTTGAAGAGGTGAGAGATGGAAGCATTATAGGAATTCTTGGAAAAGAAAGAGTTCAGTCAATACTTCATTTCCCTGGTAATAATAAATAATAATAACAATAATAATAAAGTTTTATAATTACTATCACAAGTCCTTTGGAACTGTCTTGGATCATTGTTTTGCTCTGAATAGCTAAGTCATTCACAGTTTGTCATATAATGTTGCTTTTACTTTGCACAATGTTCTACTGGTTCTGCTCATTTCACTTTGTATCAGTTCATGTAAGTCTTTCCAGGTTTTTCTGAAATCACCATGCTTATCATTGCTTATATTACACTAATAATCCATTATAATCATATGCCACAACTTGTTCAGGTATTCCCCAGTTGATGGGCATTCTCTCAATTTCCAATTCTTAGCCACACGAAAGGAACTGCTATAAATATTTTTGTACAAATAAGTTCTCTCCTTTCCCCCTCACCCTTTTAAAAATCAATTTAGGATATAGACCTAGTGGTGGTATTGCTAGATTAAAGGGTATGGACAATTTTATAGCCCTTTAGGCATAGTTCCAAATTGCTCTACAGACACCAACAGTGCATTAGTGTCCCAAATTTCTCAAATCCCCTCCAACATTTATCATTTTCCTTTTTTCTCATATTAGCCAATCTGATAGGTGTGAGGTGGTACCTCTGAGTTGTTTTAATTTTCATTTCTCTAGTTAGTAGTGATAGGAGCATTTTCTGCTAGTATCTCTTCTTTCACTCCTATCTCACATGATGAGGTAGCCTTACTCCTTAACAAGATCCCACCCTCTACCTGCTCAAATGATGCCATTCCATCCCTTCTCATCCAGCAGATTTCTGCCTCTGTCATCCCCTCTCTACCATATTTTCAATCTCTCCCTGCCTACTGGGTCCTTCCCTACTGCCCATAAACATACCCCTGTCTCAACCATCCTGAAAAAAAAAACAAACCTCATTTGATACTTCCATCCCTGTTAACAGTTGTCCTATATCTCTTCTGTTCTTTGTGGCTAAACTCACCATAAAGGCCAATAATAGTTGCCTCTACTTTCTCTACTCTAATTTATAATCTAGCTTTTGATCTTATCATTCCACCAAAACTACTCTCTCCAAAGTTATGGGTGATCCAATGGTTTTTTATCCAAATCCAATGACCTTTTCTCAATCTTCCTTCTTCTTGAGTTTTCTGCAACCTTTGACACTCTTAACCACCTTCTTTTCCTTAATACTCTCTTTTCTCTAGGTTATTGGGACAACCATTCTCTCCTGATTTTCCTTGTATTTGTTAGATCTTTATTCAGCTGGACTTACTTCTCTTCTCCCTCTATACTACTACTTCATTTGGTGATCTCATCAGCTCCTGTGGATTTAATACCATCTCTATGCTGATGATTCTCAAATCTACCTATTCTGCCCTAATCTCTCTGTTTACTTCCAATCTCATATCTTCAACTTCCTTCTGCCTTTCAGACATCTTGAACTGGAAGACATCTGGCCTGATAAACCCTCCCCTGCTCCTAACTTCCTTATTACTGCCAAGAGTGCTGCCATTCTCCCAACTTAAGTGTTATCCTCAGTTCCTCACTATATCTCGCCTCCCCTCCTCGCCCAATGTCCAATCTGTTGTCAAGGCCTGTTGATTTTACGTTTCCAACATCTCTCAGATACACTCCTTTCTCTCCTCCGACACTGCCACAGCTCTAGTGCAGGCCCTCATCACCTCGTGCCTGGACTATTGCAATAATATACTGATGAGTCTGCCTGCCTCAGTGACTCCCCACTTTAACTCATCCTCTATTCAGCCACCAAAGTGATTTTCTGACACAGGTCTGACAATGTCACTCTTTCTACTCAGTAAACTCCAGTGGCTTCCTATTACCCAATTACTGTTGTTCAGTCCTTTTTAGTTGTGTCCTACTTTTTATGGCCCCATTTGAGGTTTTCTTGGCAAAGATACTGGAGTGGTTTGGCATTCCCTTCTCCAGCTCATTTGACAGATGAAGAGACAGAGGCAAACAAGGTTAAGTGATTTGCCCAGGGTCACACAGCTAGTAAATGTCAGATTTGAACTCAGGAAGATGAGTCTTCCTGACCCTAGGCCTAGATCTCTATCCACTGTACCACCTAGCTGTCTGCTTCCTGTTACCTCCAGGATCAAATACTTTGTTCAAAGCCCTTCATAACTGAACCCTCTCCTGCCTTTCCAGTCTTCTCACACTTTACTCTTTCAATCCAATGACACTGGTCTAGTGCCTGTTTCATGAACGAGACATTGCATCTTTCAGCTCTGGGCATTTTCTCTGGTTGTCCCAAGTCTAGAACATGCCTACTGACTTCCCTGACTTCCTTCAAGTCTCAACTACTATTCCATCTTTTGCATGAAAGCCTTTCCCAACCCTAATTTCCCAACCTAATTCTAATGCCTTTTCTCTTTTAATTATTTCCTATTTACCCTCTACATAGCTTGTCTGTACATAGTTGTCTGTTTGTTGTCTCCCCATTAGTCTGTGAACTCCTTGAGGGCAGGGGCTATCTTTTGCCGCTTTTTAGCACAGTGCCTGGCACATAATAAGGACTTAATACTTCTTGACTGAATAACTGGTAAAGAATGCACCAGATGGAGGTTTGGGCCATTTTAACATCATTATGATTATCCCAAACACCCCTTTGCTGAATCTGGGGTAGTAAGGCCTTTCAGAGAAAAGCAAAATCATTAGGACACAAAGATACAACTTTCATTGAGGATGAGAAACAGAGCCGGCTTAGTCCTTGCATGTTCTCTTTGCCTAAGGCCTCAGGCAACATGACATTTAGCCTAAAGCTTCAGACCTTCCCAGACATATAGGACATGAGGGATCACAAACACAGACACAGGGAAAGCCACCCCAGGAACCAGACTCCCTGGGCTCACACTAATGTCATGGCGAAGACTCGTGCTGCTCTCTTGCTTTACTACTTTTCAGCACAATTAGCTTTACAGGCACAGTGTAAAACCAGTTTGGGGAATACCAGTGCAGATGTCCACATCACCCTGCTTTTGTACATAGCCAACAGGGAGTTTTAGAGTGGGAAAGAGGATGATGCCTTCATGAGAGCGATTAGGAATAACTGCTGCCTTCTCGTTGCTGTCGCTTAAATGCTTTGCCTCCCCCAGGAAAGGGGGAGGTGAGTGAAAACACTGGGGACATTTTGCTCATGGTCATGAGTAGGAAAGGGTCTATGTGCTTATAGAAAATGAAAGTGACATTTTCTGGGGGTTGAACTTCGAGTGTGTGTGTGTGTGTGTGTGTGTGTGTGCGCGCGCATGTGTGTTAGAGACTAATTTTAGGTTTCATTGGACTTAGAACTTTTCCATCCACCTACTTTTGCAGTTGAGTAAAATGAAGCCTAGAGAGGCCATTTTGCCCAAGGTCATAGAGGTTAGAAGGAACAGAATTAGAACTTGAACCCAGCTCCTATGACTGAAAATCCAATGCTCTCTCGACTACCATGTAGACAAGAGTGTTTCGTTAGCTAAAACTGCATACTGTTTTTTTTGATGTGGGTAAGACAAGACCACCCAACTCACTTTTAACTGATGAAAGCTGAAACCAGATCTGTAGAGGTGAAAGGCTTGTGCATTAGCCCTGTGGATAATAGATTTCCAGATGGCTGGAATCTTACCTCTGTCTCTGTCTTTGACCAGTTGTATTGACCAACACACTGCTTTGTGTCAATAGATTCTATGATAGAACGTGAGTGAATGCTCTGGGCATAGAATAGCCTTTTACTTTTGAATGAGACCTCTTTATTTAGAACTCCTGCTTGAGGCTCTCGATGGGGGAATTTGCTGTGAAGTCTTTATGGGTATAGGAAGGGTCTTCAGATTTGTCTTGTTACATCTCTGTCTCTTTCTTACCGTCTCTTCCCTTCCTTCATTCCTTTATTCTTTCATTCCTTTGTTTTTTCCTTCCTAGTACACAGTACTGCCTCTCCAACACATTTATTTCTGTGAAAAAAATGTTTTATTGATGTTTTTTGTTTTAACATCACAGTAATTTCCAGACAAACCACTTCTTCCCATTCCAGTGAACTTTTCCTTGTAACAAAGAAAATGATAAAGAAAATCAGCTAACACAATGACCTTGTCTGGCATTCTATGCAGAAAGGAGGGAGGTGGCCCATTTCTTTTTTTTTTTAAGCCACATTATGTGTGACATGTAAAAGGTAGAGGAATATTTTTTCCCCTATCAGTTGTATTCTTATGGAGAAATAGGATATCTTCTTCCTTTGTTTATTTGTAGGGAAATTTGTATCCTTGAGAAGGAGCTGTGAGCCTTAACTATCTCCACTCTATTGCCACCTCCCCCCTCCATAATGGGGTTTATCCAAAAAGGGAGAGAGAAATGTTTTAGCTACTTATGTAAATTATCAGCTGCTTGAAGGGTTATTTAACTTTCATTTTAAGCAGAGTGATCAGTGGGCTGCTGGGGTTTGTGCCTGCCGTCAAAATAGACTCTCCACAGATTTGCATTTGAGCAGAATTGGTCTGGGTAACACGTATCCTCTGTGTCTGCTTAGGGGATACCCTCAATGCTGGCAGGTTGGCAGGAGATTTCACCTGCTGATTACTTAAAAACACCAAGTTGTTCATTCTGGGTGGCCCTGGAAGGGAATTCTTTAAAAATGATTGGCAGAGTCTGGACCATGAATTAATGTCTTATTAGCATTCAGCAGTGCGGTCCCATCTGCCAAGAAAGGAACAGCAAAGGTAGTCTGGGTAGGTCAGGCAATGTCAAGAGAGCTCTCAGTAGGAAGCTCGGCTTGATAGTGCTGTGGGTGACGGACGGATGGGCATTGGTGGTTTGGGCAGAGCAAATGACAAGAGCTTGGCAGATATTTGATGCACCTGCCTCCCAGGTGCTGGTACATAGGTGGCCTGAATTTCTAACCTCATAAGTCAGCGACAAGAATCAGCATTCAGAGGAGAGAGGTGGAAAATTAAACAGTTAGTTTGATGAGAGAGAAACAGAGAAAAGGAGATAATCATTCCATTTTTGTCCCTCATTTAGGGTGACCTACAAGATAACATGACATATAGAAAATATTGGGAAAGTTAAAAGACCATCATAGGCAGGAGATATCTGGCTTTTGACAACTTTCATGTTTGTATCACAAAACCATTTGTACCAAGGACTTTGCTCTGATTATAAAAGGAAATGGAGTAATTAACACATTGTCTATAAATAAGCTTTGTTTGATTTAGCCTGGAATTGGTCACAATGACAACTAGAGATAAATATGGCAAACCAACATTAAAACCCATCCTTCTCCAGAAAGGGGCTAAATGCACTTGTTGAATTTGGGGCATTGAACAAATTTCCTCCTTTCCATCTGTCAATTTCAGGTCACTTTTGATTCTCCAAAATCTTAGAAGTGATATTATTGAAGAGAGTTGCCGTTTTGTTCAACAAATAATAAAAAAAGAATCTTCAGATTAAGTTTCTTTGTGCAAGGGTAGCTTAGAAATAGATAAGCTTGTGCAACCATGGATATCATCTTGCAGTGGACAAGGCATTGGCCTTAGAATCAGGAAGGCCTGGGTTAAAATCTTGCCCTTGACAATAGCTGTGTGTAACCTAAGGCAGACTCAACCTGAGTTTCAGTTCCTTATTCTATAAAATACCTCTAAGGTTCTGTCCAGTAGAGTATCTATGAGTTTACAGACTCTCTTAAAATCTCCCTTGTTTCTCAGTATCTCCATCTGTAAAATAGGCCTTTGTACTTTAATTCTTCTGTAGGGTGGTGGTATCAAACTCAAATGGAAATGTGAGTCACTAAACCATACATAAGGATCCCTGTAGGTCCATACTGACTTAGAAAACCACATATTAACATTCTCTATGTTCTGTTTTATTTTTATTTTTTTTGTTAAATATTTCCCAATTGCATTTTAATCTGATTTGACAGCCCTTGGGAGTATTGTGGGCCATAAATTTATCCTGGTGAATTGATAGAATAGTGCCTCTATTACTTATCAAGATTAGGGAATGAGACCTCTATATAACCAGAGTTTAGTCTTTAATTACTATTTAAGTGTTTTTTTTGAAAGATACTTTGATGGAAAGTATAAAAACTGGTTGTAAAAGAAAAAGAACTTTTCATACTTTTAATAAATAGGTTAGCATATTATTACTTTGGGGTACAGTGATGCTCTCAAAAGTTATAGAGGTATTTAGTGTCCCTGAACTGAATGCCCCCAAATAGTTATATTATTCTAGATGTGCTCCTCTAGGATATGACTCTATTATACTGTCCTGGAGGTAATAGGAAGCCATTGGAGTTTATTAAGTAGCAGAAGTGAAATGGTGAGACCTGCATGTTGGAAGGGTCATTTTGGTTTCTGAGTAGATAGATTGTAGTGGGGAGAGACTTGAGGAAAAAATAAATAAAAAAAAGAGAAAGACTTGAGTGAAGGAAAGGAAATTTATGAAGCTAAAGAAGGGGAAGGATATTCAACAGGCATACCCTTAGTTGATTCAGCTGAGCAAAACTCTTGCCTCTGAGTTGTCCATGGTGGTCTGCCCGCCAAGCATCAGAGAGTACCCAGAGCTTGTTGTGGCTGTTTTGTGCTCAGGAGACCAGGGAGTGATGCCAAGAGACTGAGCCCCTGATTCAATCAAGTGTTCACAATGGTTTCAATACCTTTTAAAGAAAAATTAACCTAACTTGCATGAGGATAGGGGTTAGGATTTTGTATCTACTAGGATAGCTTCTTTCCCATTCTAAAGTTAGAATGACACTTCCTGAAAAACCAGAAAGTATCTATGGAGATGATATCAGGGTCAGAACTCAGTAGGACTATCATTTATACTTTGTGATGGCTCTGTGAATGGACCAGTGTTATCCCTACATACACACAGCCACACACACACGTTCACCCAATTATCACATTGTCACACTGGGGCGGAAATGACCTGATGTTCCACTACAAGACCAGTAGCTACACCCCAGCCATCACAGGTCACTCCCACTGGTTATTCTTTCCTCTGAACTGTTATGCGGTTCATGTCTAAATGGGGTTCATGTGCTTAATATTTATGTAGTTTCCTATCTTTTCTATAAATATTTTTATAGTTTCTTGTTTTTCATATGTGTGCCATACTGCTTTTCCCGACTAGGATGCTAGCTCTATGATGGTGACAACTTTATCTTGCTGCTTCTTTTTAAAAATTTGTCCACTATGGTGTTGTAGGAAGGAAATCCACTATTTACAATTTAGTTTTTATTGTTTAACTCACTTTGTCACCCTATTTGGGTTTTTCTTGAAAAAGATATTGGAGTGATTTGCTATTTCCTTCTCCAACTTATTTTATAGTTGAGGAAACTGAAGTAAACGGGGTTAAGTAACTTGCCCAGGGTCACACAGTTAGTAAGTGTCTGAGGCGAGATTTGAACTCAAGAAGATGAGCCTTCCTTACCCCAAGCCTGGTATTCTATCCACTTTGCCTCCTAGCTACCTCTTACAATTTAGGGTTCAAGCCAGTAAAAGGCTTTATTTTGATACTAGTCACAAGCCAAAGCAAGGGGAGACATTGATTAATATGTAGAGAAAGGATTAGTATGTAGAGAAAGGATTCCCCAATGGATCAAGGGGCATTCCACATACAAGCCTTTTCCCACAAGTAAATTTAATATGTAAGAAAAGATATAGTCATTCTGGGTTCACACAACCAGTCATATATTGGCCTTGAGTACAGTCAAGGCAGTGTTTCAGAGTAGGGGACAGAGACTTCCTAATTCTTCATTAGCCTTGGGTATTCAAGGCAGCTGGTGTTTATATAGTACTTTAAGGCTGGCAAAGCACTTTGTTTATTCATTTATTTTGGCAGGGGGGATTTTTATATTTTTTTCAAATTTATGTAAAAACAATTTTTAACATTCATTTCTTAAAATTTTGAGTTCCAAATTCTCTCTCTCCCTCTCTTCCCTTCCTCCTCCTTGAGAAGGAAAGCAATTTGATATAGATTATACGTGTGCTGTCGTGCAAAACATATTTCCATATTAGCCATGTTGTGAAAGAAAACAAAAACCAAAAAAAATCAAATGAGAAAAATAAAGTTTTAAAAAAAGTATGCTTTGATTTGCATTCAGACTCCATCAGTTCTTCCTCTGGGAGTGGACAGCATTTTCACCATAAGTCCTTCGGAATCATCTTGGATCATTATAAGCTAAGTCACTCACAGTTGATCATCATACGATACTGCTGTTACTGTGACTGTGTCCTCCTGGTTCTGCTCACTTCACTGGCAAAGCATTTTCATATGTTAAGTCTTTTGATCTTCAAAACAGCCTTGTGGAGTAGGTGCTATTATCTTCACCTGTTGCTGGAGGAGGTTAAGTGACTCGTCTGGGTCACACAGCCAATAATTGTCTGAGGCAGGATTCAATGAGTGCAGATTTTCCTGACTCCAGGTCTGGGGTTCTTTCCAATGTGCCACCTAGCTGCCCTGGGTTCATAGATTGGGGTCATTTTTTTCAGTCTTTGTATAAAGAGGAGGATAAAGAAAAGGAAAATGTGGAGTTTGAAGTGCCCTCGCATTTACACTGAAATGGAGGCTTATTCTAAAATGCTGTTGCATATACCCAGACAGGGAAAATACAGTACTCTCCTCTTTCTGCCACCACAGTGACCAGTGCAGTGCTTAGCATGTATTAATTATTCACTTAATCATGCTTTGGGTTTCGGTTGTTTGTTACTGCTCATTTCACGACTACTTTTAGACTCTTGTTTCAGCTTGCTTTTACAGCATTTGATTCTGCCATTTTGTATAAAGTTGGAAAACAGATAAAAGCATCTTAAAGACTTCTCAGGTCTAGAGGCCTACCTGGCCTAATCTTCTAAGATGTTTGGAGTCACACTGAATTTTGCTTGGCCTTTGTGTTAATATCATGAGCATGGAGATGAATAGTGGTGTGGCATGTGACGGGCAATGGAAAAAAAAACCCACCAACCTGGTGACAACACAGCTTGAGAAAACCACGGCGGTAAGTAGAGGTCAAGTGCAGAGGAGAGCTTTGAGTTGTGGTGCTGCTCTCCTAGTTGCCACTATCTATTAATAGATTTGATTTACGTGGTCGCAGGAATGTGCTTTTTTCACCAAAGCAAACGCTATCAATCACTCATATTTCTATAGCCCTAGATGGCTTCCAAAGCACTTTCCTCCCAGTGTCCCTATGAGACTGGGTGGGTAAGATTCCCTATTTTCAGAGCTATAGTTAGGAATTTTGGTTCCTAGGACAAATGTGATAAAATCAGCTTGTAATTCATGATGCAGAAATAATAAAGCAAGTAATTAAAACAAATTCAGGAGGAAGAAGAGAGCCCTTTGGGACACAAGACCATATTGAGGAAGAGACCCCAAGTCTCTCTGCTGTGGGGAGAGACCATAGGACACAGATTTCACAGGGAAAGACTCCTAGAACACTGAAAGATGGTTGTATGGTGGGGAGTTGGATGGACTGGGCCGGGGGCAGGGGGCGGGGAGGGAGGGGGAATAGTTTATCTAAAATGCAAGCTGCTCAAGGGAAGAAGTGTGTCATCTGGTAGTTTCCTACGTTAACTATTCTTGCTTCTTAGACACCAAGATCAACATACTTCTTTGGTGCTGAAGAAATTGAAGTCATGTCAAAATATTAATGTTTAAACTACACAATCTTTTAAAATCAGAATTTCTTTTTTTTTACCCTCTAAATTTGGGGGCAGCTGGGAGGCTCAATGGACAGAGCAATGGGTCTGAAGTCAAAAAGGCTTATCTTCCTGAGTTCAAATCTGGCCTCAGACACTTACTAGCTGTATGACCTTGGGAAAGTCACCTAACCTTGTTTGTCTCAGTTTCCTCATCTGTAAAATGAGCTGGAGAAGGAAATGGCAAACCACTCTAGTATCTTTGTGAAGAGAACCCCAAATGGGGTCATGAAGAGTCAGACATGACTGAAAGAACCGAACAACAAGAAATTTTGGTGCCTTGGGGTAGAGCCATAGTTACAACTCTGCTTATTTATACATGAGGAAACTGCCAGGGTTTCATACCGAATGTCTAGACTCCAGGTTTAATGTTCTTTCTGCTACACCCTGCTATCTTTCAAATACTGATTAATTCACTGATTCTTATTATGAAGCCAGTGATTTTTTTTTTTCCCATTTAACTCTAGGCCCAGTTCCCTGTCCATTTGTAATGTTAGCTCCTGGTATATGAACTGGTGGCTATTTGGATTTGGTATTCAACCAAACATCATAATCTGCATAGTAGGCATTTTTTCCCCCACCCCACTAACAGTTTTCTAGTATGTGTTTTTAGGGCAATCTCTTCTGGCTAATCATGGAGCTCGTTGAGGAGGCTCATTTCACATTCCGGGGACTCACAGGGACTTGAGACTGTCAACACGGTATCATCTGCAAACAAGTATATCTGGAGGGCTTCACCATCCACAGAGGCTCACCAAGACCTTCTTCTCCATGACAATAATGACCAGTTCCAGTGAGAACACATCTCCCTATTTTATGCCTTGTCTGATTGCAAAAATCAGAGGCTTCTAAATAGCCATTTTATAAGCTTGTATCAAGTGCCTTTTAAACATATTGCTAGGCACTTTGCTCAGGTAAAAAACATTTGTTAAATACTTTCTCTTTTGTCAGGTACTATGATAAGAGATATGAGGTACAGCAAGTGTTCATATTTCCTTTTTTAGAGGAGGAGTTAAAGGACTTGTCCGTTGCATAATGCTATGAAGTTAGGATTAGAAACCAAGTCTGCAGATTCCAAATCCAAGTGTCTTTTCATCATAAAAGATTGCAACTAGGCTAGTAATAAGTGTTCTTCTGAGAGATTGTAATCAAAGCTGATGATACTGTCTTAGCTCTTTTATTCAAAGAATTCATATAACTTTGAATAGATTAGTTTAATTCACCCCACCACCTACTCTTGGGGGATGGGAGGTGGCAGATGGTAGCAGATACATTGGTTTATTTTCCCCACCCCCAAGATAGGACATAGATAGTAACACAAATGAGTAAGTAGTCTTGGCAGAAATCTTTACTTGTTCTGGGAAAATGGGCATCACAGCAGTACATTTTTACCAAATGGGTAAAAGGAAGGTTGATGAGACTAAATGGCTTTTTCTAAGTCCAGGAGTCTATCTTTAAGCAGGAGAATCTGGGTTAGCCAGCTATTCATTAGAGGAGGCCACCAAACCAACTGGTAATAAGCCTCTTCTTGATACAGAACAACGCTACTGATTTTTGGATTACTCTTAGAGAAATATGATTATTTATGAAGACTAATTGCATTTGTTTGAGTCTTTATGTTGATTGAAGGTGCATTTAGTGATAAGATCTGGAGAGTTCTCTGAAGTATTTTGTTTTTGTTTTCCTTCAGTGTAGTGCACAGAGCTACCTTTTTTCTTCCTTTTTCTCTCTTTCTTCCCTTTCTTCCTTCCTTTCTCCTTCCCTCCCTCCCTTCCTTCCTTCTCTCCCTCTCTCCTTCCTTCTCTCCCTCTCTCCTTCCTTCTCTCTTTCCTCCCTTCTTTTCTTCTTTCCTTTTTCCCTTCCTTTCTCTTTCTGTTTTTATCCCTTTCTCCCTCCCTTCCTCTCTCTTCCTTCCTTTCTTCCTCCCCCTCTTTTCTCTCCCTCCTCCTTTCCTCCTTCTCTCCCTCTTTCCTTCTCTCTTGCTTTTTTTCTCTCTCCTTCCCTCTCTCCCTCCCTCCCTCCCTTCCTCTCCCTTTCTTTCTTCCTCCCTCCTTTCTCTCTCTCTTTCCCCTCTCTTTTTTCTCTCTTTCCCTCCTTCCTTCCTTCCTTCCTTCCTTCCTTCCTTCCTTCCTTCCTTCCTTCCTTCCTTCCTTCCTTCCTTCCTTCCTTCTTTCCTTTCCTGTTTGCATTCCAAGTATCATTACACATGAAGAACATGATTACTGCTAGTTATCATTTGGAAAATGGTTTTGGTCTGATTAGGAATTTTTAGTGTGTGTTGAAATCTGGAGGGCTTTCATTATGTGGGCTGTCTCCTCTTCTAGTTTTATTATTAATATATGGAAATTTAGCTTCATTTGCTACACCTTCTGATGTCAGGAGCATAATCAGTATAATTGACTTTGATTATGTTTCTCCTGTTTGTAGCTCACATTCTCTAATGTCATTAACAAGTTGGATGCTGAGGGGCTAATCTGCATTTCAGACCTGCTTCTTGAACATAGTATTACCATTGATTTTGATTATTTTAATTTCCCATTACCCTTGGGCAGGCCCTTAAGCAACACCAACTTACTGAAAGAACTCTTATCTCATTCAGTAAATAATTCTCTCTGTTTCTTTAAAACCACCATCTGATACACACTGATGTTTTGATTATGTCTGTGAATAGTCCATAGTTTCTTTATTTTGTAGCATATGATTCAGGCTAGGGTCCCTGGGACTTGTCTTCCATTTGTCTCAATGGCTGGTTATATGGTAGCCCAAGAAATAAAATTGGAACCCTTGTCCAATTTCATAAGATCGAGCCATGAAATTTATGAGCTACAGCAGGGTCCCCTTCCATCGCACACTGTAATCAAAACACTGGCACATGGGTAGCTGTGTGTCTAATTGTTTTCTCCATGGCCTACATGCCTGGAGAATATGACTATGAGGCAGACTTGGGGGCCTGAATCCAGTCTCTCTTTGGTTTTGGAGTCTATCCCTGGACTTGAATGAAAGAGCCCTAAATTAAAGTCCCTAAATGGGCATGGTCACTGGCAGGCCCTGTTAACTCTCTGGCTGGTTTTATCTCCTATTCGTTTTCCTATTGATGGGACCATAAAAATTTTTGTATATGTTACACCTTTGCATAAGTGCCTTTGAAATTAAAAAAAAGTTATTTGTTCAATTAACATGCATTTGTTTTCTCTCCCTTCTATTTCTCCCCCTACTAGGAAATAAAAGCAAAACAAAACCCTTGTAACAAATACGTGGTCAAGCAGACAAAGTTGTACATTGGCCATGTCCAAAAATGTTTGTTTCATTCTGTATCTTGAGTCAGGCTCAGTGGCTGGCTTTGTTAATCCTCTGACTGGGTTTATCTCCTATATGTTTTCCTGGTGATGGCTGTTAAATAATTTGTAAATGTTATACCTGTGGATGTGTGTCTTTTATATTAAAAAAAAAACTATTTAAAAATTGACAAACATTTGCTTTCTCTCCCTCCTAACACCATATAGAGGATTTTGTATTTGATCCTGGAGGTGATAGGGAACCATTGGAGTTTATCAAGTGGGGCGTGGGGTGACATGGTTGGACTTATGCTTTAGGACAGGGCTGTCCAACCTTAGGTTATCTTAGGGCTGCATTAAAATAAAATAATTATTCGAAGGCCGTGCTCAGAATAAAAAATACAGTACACTAATAGAAAGTGGGGGAACGTGTATCATCAATATGACAGGCCGAGGTGAAAGCAAACACAAAACAACAAAGCAACAACACAGTAGTATAAAGGTAGGTGCATTGTATAGATGGAATGCATCCCACAGATCGATTGCAAATTCCATGTGATATGTTCCATCAGTAATACTGCTTAAAAACACCAAAGAATATTAGCCAGGTCAAGGAGAAAATATTTCAAGCAGCCAGAAAGAAATAATTTGAGTATTGTGGAAAAACAATCAGGATAACACAGGATCTAGCAGCTTCCACATTAAGGGACCGAAGGGCTTGGAATATGATATTCCAGAGGTCAATGGAGCTAGGATTAAA
>CM053622.1:358303302-358369528 GCA_028646595.1 Phalanger gymnotis
TCTTCTTCTTCTTCTTCTTCTTCTTCTTCTTCTTAATTTTTCTAACATGTCAAGGTCATTTCGGTGTATTGGAATCACAGCCTTTAAAGAGCTAGTCATGTTGCCTGTTTTGGTGGCATTCTCACATGTGATGAACTTGCTTTCAGATCTATCATGCAGAGACACTAAAATAAATGCTAAAAAGGCCTTTGTTTAGTACCATCCACAATTTCATTGACATTGAACCATTAAATGTACTTCTAGAATACAATCCAGAATTGTACAGCCAGTTGTACAACCATTCAGCTGTTTTATGGTTGAACTATTTTCCTAGTTAGGTACTTACCTTTGTTTTTTTTTTTCTTCAAGATAGAACCAAAAACCAATCTGAAGTAAAGATTTATTACATCTATTGCTTCTCTTCAATCGGCAAAAGCCATCATCCTGTTATAGAAGTAGATTAATATACTGAAAATCTCATCTGAGCATGTTTTTCCATGAAATTTGCCAATCAGACTGCTTTTGGTTGGTTCAGAAACTAGTCATCGTTCTGGTTGCTTCTTAGCATTGTTTTCTAGTTTCAGTGGAAAAGAACTTGAGGTTTGACAGCGTGAAATTTAAAAAGAACAATACTAAAATAGAAAGGTATTGTGGCGTAGTTCATAGAGAACTGGATTTTGAGTCTAGAAGACTTGAGTTCAAGTCCTGACCTTGATCCATATACCATCTATGATACCAGAGACAAGTTACTTTATTTCTCAGTGCCCCCAGGCAAATCTCTAAGACTGAATGTAGTAGAAAAGGGCCAATCAGCATTGGTGGAATGACTTTCTATATTAGAAATCCCCCACACAAATGAAATAATAGTCTGAACCTCAAAGAAAAACACTAAAATGCTATTTGGTAGTCCCTAAAGAGTCAACTGGCTTTATTTTGGAGGCAGTTTGTTCCTTTTCTCCTAATGGATCAGGCATTCTGGTTTCATTTGCCTCTTTACTTTGCCTGGAGCCTACTCTCTTTAGCTCTCTACAGTTTGCTTCCTTGAGCCACTACTGAAACAATCTTCCCAGTCCCCACCCCTGGATAATTCCCACTATATCATTTATCTGCTTTTGTCTCCAACTTGGCAAGCATAGTTTAAGGAAGATGGCTGTGTAGCTCTGTTAATTGGTTCTACATCAAATTTATGACCTCTGACCTTAACTGAGCTCTCAGCCTTGGCTAGCAAACCTTTTATTTATCTTTATTTGACTCCCTATAATTTTTCCTACAGATACCTTTCCAAGCCTTACTTATTCCTTTCAGGTTTTCCATGTTTTCCCTTGTCCCTTCTTTCTCAGGAGATGAAATGATCTCCCATTTTATTTAGATGTGGTCCATCCAACAGGAAGGAATTCCTTTAACTTGTCTCCTTTTCCACATCAAAAGTTCTCTGTATCTTTGCATGCCCTTTGTTCCTCTTTTGTCTCACAAGAATAACTGTCTTTCCTCCTTCCCAAGTCTAATCCTTATATTTGTGTTCTCAATCTGGTTCCTTCTTGTCTCCTCCAGGATTTTATTCCATCAATTAGTCCCAATCTATTGTATCTTTAATCTGCTCAGTCCACTTGCCCTGTGTCTAGCCTGGATTATCCAATATTCAATACACATTTCTTCAACATAGACGATAAGTAAAGCTGATTAGATTGTCATCATCTACTCTCTCTTCACTCTAATCTATACTGCCCATTGCTGCCAGATTAATGTTCCTAAAGCCACAGCTCTTATTACATTATGGCCTTGGTCCTAAACCTTCAATCTTTCCCATTGTCTGCCAATAAAATCCAAACTCTTTAGTCTCTTCTTGGTTAGAAATGATCTTTCCCTCTTCTGAACTCTCAGAGTGCTTTGTGTCTCTCCTTATTTTCATTTCTGTTTTATCTCCCCTATTAAACTCTATACTCCTTGAGGCTGGTTTCCATTTTTGCTTTGGCAGCCATTCTTAAATATGTTCATCGAGTTGAATTAAAACTTATTTCCTGGGGAAGGCATGATAGTAATTTAAAATGAAAATATTCATTTGCAACGTAACAATGTCATATTATAAAAATCATATACCTTAAAGTATAATAGCTGAGTTTCAAGTTACTTTATGCACAAGGGTTAAAACTGGGAGACATATATTTATTTTAAATCTTGGAAAAGAATATAAACTAATACTTCATTTCTTCATTTATTTACTTCTATCCTCTCAAGTTTCTATTATAAGAGCAGTGGTGATATAATTGAGTCAGCACACATTGTTAAAAGCATACTAGTAGACTTGAAGTATATTGACTGTTGGGAGATTATGGTGAGATCTATGAAAAATTTAGGGAATCTGTAACGGAAACTGTCATGTCAGCCCTATAGGCAGAAACTGTCTCACATGGTTCCAACTGCTACTGCTACACTACCACTACTACCACCACATTTCCAGAGCACTGCTGTCAGGTTTATAAAACGCCTTCTTTACCTCAACCTGAATGTGATATATTGGAGCCCTGGATTTGGAATTAGAGAACCTAGATTCGAACCGCAGCTGTGCTATGGACTACCTGTGTGACCTTGGGAAAATCACTTGATCTCTCTGGGCCTCAGTTTTCCAGCTAGTAAAATGAGAAGGTTGGACCAGAGGATCCCTTTCAGCTCTAGAGCTAGGACTTCAAGTATTATTACCTCCATTTTTTTTCAGATGAGGAAATTGAGCTCCAGGTCTCAATTTTTTCTGAGCTTGAAGACTCAAAATAATCATAGCTTGCTCCTTAAGATTAGCTGTGGCTGGACTCCGAAAAACCCAAACGAATCCAAAAACCAACCCCAAAACAACAAAAAAATGTGCCTGCTCAAACACAGACACGTGAACTACTCCAAAAAGTAACGCACATGCTACTCATTCTTCTGGTTACCTTCAATTCAATTCCATACAGATCTATTGTATCTATCCATATCTATTATGTGTAAGGCATTGTCCAAGGTGCTGGAGGCAAAAAGATAAAAATAAAACATTCCTAGTCTTCAAGAAGCTTAAATTCTCTTGGAGGGATGTAGCTTTCATATGGGCAAGTATAATACAGAAGAGGAAAGAAGGAGAAATACAGATAAATTACTCTAGGAATATCTGGAGAAGGAGAGAGCCCTAACTTCTTGGTATGTATATTGGAGTGATGAGAGTGGGCCAGTAATCAAAGAAAGCTGCATGAGGCAGTTGGTCCTACAGGCAAGCCTCAAAGGAACATAGGAGACCTGAAAGACAGAGGTGAGAAGGAAGCACATTCCAGGCCTGGGGGATAACTTGTGCAAATGTTTTCCAACAAACAAGGGTTGGAGCACCAGCAGAACATACTCACACACAGACATACACACAAACTCAGAAATCAAGTGACACAGACCAGATTGTCATTCTGCAAGTAGAGACCTACCCGTCTTTTTGATCTATCTATGACCCATAACTCTTTCTATCAACAAACATTTATTGCGTATCTAATATTTACCAAGGAAAAACAAAAACAAAGAGGCCCCTGTCCTCAAGAAGCATGTATTCTACTGGTGGGAAACAACATGTAGTCAGATAAGGGAATACAAAACAAGGGGAGGAATGAGGGAAGTTCCACTTTATAGAACACGGCCCTTGAGCAGTGCCTTTAAGGGAGGGAGCGAGGGGTTCCAAGAGGTGGAGATTATTGCAGCCTATGCAAGGGTATATCAGTGCAATGTTATATAAAGACAACAGCAAGTTGGCCAGCTTAGCTAGTACGTAGAGTGTGTAAAGGTGAGTAATATGTAATTAGCCTGGAAAGGTGGGTCAGAGATAAATAGAAGTAATAGTAATGGAATAAAGCTTGCTTATCTTTTCCTTTATGAGCAGAGTAATTGACATCACTGATACAGAGGGACCATATAGCTGGTCTTGCCTCCTTGTTTTGAGCTGGATAGTTTAATACTCTTAGACAACTGGGGAGTGTATTCAGCAGCGACTTTATCTGGTGTTGGACCTTGGAAGAGGAAGTCTTGCCCTGACAACTTTGAGATTGGTTCCACCATTTTGTAAGCAGGTATGGCAGGGGATATAGAGGTGACAATTAAAATTGAGGTAGAAATGTGGTTCAGTGGTTAGAATAAGGGGCTTAGCATTGGGAGGATCTGAGTTAGGGCCCCAGCTCAAGACTTTCTATCTGCGTGACCCAGGGCAAATCATTCAATCTCTCAGTGCTCTCATCTATAAAAAGGGATAACGAGAACACCTTTGTCAAATAAGAAGATATATGTGAAGCACCTTGCAGACCTCAGAGCCTGTAAACCTTAAAATCCTCTATAAAATGTCAACTGTTATTATTAATTATACCTTATCCTGCAAAGAGTACTTGCATCCAAGGTACCAGCTAGGTGATCCAATGGTTAGAGTGTAGGACTTAGAGTCAGGAAGACCTGCTTTTGAATCTTGCCCCAAACATTAGCTTTGTGACCTTGGATGAGTAACTTAACCGTTATTTGCCTCAGTTTCCTCATTTGTAAAATGAGAATAATAGTAGTACCTACCTCCCAGGGTTGTTGTGAAGATAAAATAAGATAATATTTGTAAAATGTTTTATGAATAATAGAGCACTATATAAATTCTAACTTCTTACTCTGTCCTGTCTTTCTTTACTCTTCAGCCTGCTGATCAGGGATATATTCATTTTTTAACTTTTCACATCTTGATGCTAATTTAATTAAATAAACCTTTATCAAGCTCCTATACATGCAAGGCACTGTGTTAGGTCTTGAAGATATTAAAACAAAAATGAAAAAGTCTCTGCCCTCAAGTAGCTCATATATATGTATATATATACACACACACATATGTATGCATATATGTATATATATATGTATACATTCACACCGATTAATAAAAACAGTGCATACATAAAATAATTCCAAGTCATTTTGAGGGGGAGAAAGTATTAACAACTGTGGCTGAGGGTGAGGGATCATGAAAGGCTTCATTTAGAAGAGACGGACCCTGAGCTGTCCTTGGAAACCTATGAAGTGGAGTAAGGAGATAGGACATTCTAGACATGGGGAGTAGCTTGGGAAGGGTTATGGAGTCAAGAGATGAAATATTGAGTTTGGGAGGCCAGCTAGACTGGAATGAAGAATATGTGAAGGGAAATAACATGAAATAAGACTGGAAAGATGGTTATTCACATTGTGGAGGGCTTTAAAAACCAGGTTAAGGAGTTGGCATCTTAACCTAGATGTGATAAAAATGGCAGTCATATCAGGGCATCCCAGAGCAGCAACAGGGCTTTGGTCAACTATGTTTACTTCAAGAAGAAAAAGGGAATATGAATCAGGAGGCAACAATAACGCCTCAGCTTGAGCTTGAAATGTAGTTGGACACACACATACACACATGTATGCGCACATGCCCCAAAGATAGTAATGTTGTTCTCTACCATCCATGCCACAGCAGAATGGGAGGCATGTGGAGCCATGTGGAGTTTTATTTATGGTACCAAAAGAGCATGCCTACTGTGCTTGTTGGGAGGTAAGAACTGTAATAGATCTTCTGGAGGACATGTTAAAATGGCATTAGTTACAATTCCCAAGTTTCTTGCAACCAAGAATGAGCAAATTCAGTTGATGCTATAGGGCTATAGTAAGTCTTGAAGTATTTTTCAAACATTTTGGGTTTGGCTCAATCCTATGTATGTTTTTCCAGAATTTTACCCCTTAATTATTAATACTAAATCCATGTGTATGGATCAGAGTAGAAATTTAATATGTATATATCTTATTAATTTACACTTAATTCATCCAAAAGCTGTGTTGTAAGTGTGATTAGATGATCCAAGGAGTCCTTGGAGATGATCTCTAAGCCTTTATGTTGGTAAGACACAACACTAGATTTTCTCAAGAAAAGAAACTTGAACCTTAGGATGGTCAGGATGGGGATCCAACTCAAAACCCACGATGTGTTAGACGGGTTTGAACATGGCAAAGGGAGTTCTTTTTTCCATAATTACAGTTGACTTTGAGACAATGTTTTGGTCAAAATCCCAAATGGATCCTTGAGAAAGCAAATGTCTTTTCAGAAAATACTAAATCTATTGGTCTAGGTCTTGATTCCAGATGCCAAGACCTTGGAAAAAATTGCCAGCCCCAATTATGGCTCCTAAGCACAGTGCCCAGATTGTTACTACTCATCTATATTCTAGAGGCATCAGAGAGGGAATGACATTTCCCAAATGTTTCTTATCTACTCATTGGTCAAAGAGCTGTTGTTGTGTCTCTCATGGTATATAGAGCCCTAAGTACTCTATTAATATTGATAACCATCATATTCCTTAGACAATGGTGAGCAAATGGCTCAGGGACACTGGGAGTTATGCTACCCATGCCCAAGTTATTTTTGAGGTCATGTTGGGGAAAGTACCTCATTTTTGAAATATTTAGAAAAGTTATATGGAATGAATATCAGACTGTTTTTTGGGAAATTTTCCAAAAAGTTCTTATTAAATGAGTGATTAGACCTTGGGTATTAAACACTTTCTTCTTTCTTTTTTTATTATTAAGCAATATCTTTTCATAGTCTATAATGACCACTGAGACTGAAGACCTCTATTATTATAGTATTTTGGGGATACTCTCATAGTTGATATGATTGGAAAATGATAGAAAAATATAGAGATAATATTTCACATTTATAGTGCTTCACTCCTAAAAATTGCTTTCACATATTAATATTTGACCCTCACAAAATAACTAGGAGATAGACAGAGAAGGTATTATCACCTATTTTTTGGGGGGTGGTGGGAGAGTTCAGGCCCATGATTTATTTGGTATGAACCTAGGATTTAATTCCTAGATGAGGAAACTCTCTCTACTAATGCATATAAGCAAGTGTCCTGCAGTTTAGAGTCTTAGAGAATTGCCTGGGGGTGCTGAGAGATTAAGGGACTTATCCAGGGTCACACAGCTAGTGTATGTCAGAGGCAGCAACTGAATACAGAGATCTACCTGACTCCAAGCTGAGCTCTGCCTCTTCCCATTTAAAAAATGAGAAAACTCAGGCTTAGAGAACTTAAGTGACTTACTCAAGGTGACCCAGCTAGCAGGTGGAAAAACTCTGGCTAGGACCTAGGTATTCTGTTTACACCATACCAAGTATATTCAGAAATTCAGAGAACCAGAGGTTTGTTTACAAGCTTCCCAGAACAGATTTAAATGGGTATCAAAAATATGGGAAGAAATGGATGCATTCCTTGAGAAAATGCTGAACTATGGACATTTCTCCCCACCTTCCCTTTGTCTAGAGTACAAAAGTGCACATCTTTGACCTTGACAAGATGGTATTCTGTTTCCTGGCATGGTTCATCCAATTTCATATGGTAGGCATTAGATCTAAAGGAATGATATTCCATAGCAGGGAAAAGGATGTGCATGCATTAAAGAATACAGTATTTTGAAACATCTAGTGATAATTTATGAAGTTGTTTACCTTACAACACCCACCGATGAATTATGAAATAGACGGATAAAGGTGAAATTGATGTCAGGGGGCAGAGACATTTTTCATCATTATTGTTGATTAGAAAAGACAAGTTTTATAAAACTGTCTTGCTTATCTTGAGTCCTACATTTCACATAGCTGTAATTGCCTCCTGAATCCCCATCACATCTGCAAAGCTTGCCATGGTTTTTTGTTTTTGCCAGAAAAGGTCAGCTATTCCCAGGCATAGCACGTTGTAGGGAGCAGCTCGAAGGGGAGAATCAGAAGATAATGTCACAGCCTAGAGGAAGGCTCATATTTTCTGACAGCTCCAATTTCTTCTGCCATCTGTGTCTTGACGCTTCACCAAAATGAGGGCATATCAGCAATTTTGTTTGATCAACCAAAGCAAACCCAACTCAGAGAAGATTTCATGTGATGGCATATTTAACACAAATGTGTATAACTTTGAGGGCTTATTTAAACATGGAGGTTTTGTTTTTAACTTCTATGGGGGTTAGTTTCAAAAACTGCATGTATGCATATATACTGATTTCCTCATACCCTAATCCAGATCCAGATTTGACTCTTGGCATCCCTATTTTATTAACCTATAAATTGTGGTTTAATAGTTTGGTCAAGTTTAATGCCAAGTATTTACTTTCAGACTCCAGCCTTTAAATCTGTTATCTGTACATCTTGATTTGGTTAATTATTAATAGGTTAAAAGGAGCCAATTTTAAAATGTTCCTTGTTGTCTGTGAGAAATGGATGCTTTCCATCTTAAGGAAGTGGAATACAGAAATAAGACTTAGAAAGGCCAGGGTAACCACAGATAATGAGAATGATAAGCAGCAAGACTATCCCGCATTTATCATTGCATAGTGTTCCAGATGTCTTATATATGATTTGGTCTTCACAACACTCAGTGAGATAGATATTGCAAGCATTATTATTTCAGTTTGACAGATGAGAAAATGGTGGTTGAGAATGTTAGGTGCTATGATTTATAATAATAACTCACATTTATATGGCAATTTAAGGTTTACAATTTATTTCCACTCAATTAAATATTTATTAAACATCTATTATTTACCAGGCATTTTTCTAAGCTCTGGGAATCAGAGACAAAAAAAAGTACCTGACCTCAAAAAAATTTGCTTTCTACAAGATGAACTTTTACAAAATGAACACAGATAACTATGATTCAGGGCAGGGACTGAAGAGAGCTGCAGAACCATCTAGGAATATTTGAGAAGGGAGAAAGCAGTAAATATTCGCCTCATAGCCAGCTCGTGACCTAGATAGCGCAAGCATTATTTCTAAGCATTATTACAGATAAAGGACAGCACAGTGGATAGGCTGCTGAGACTGGAATCAGGAAGACTCATCTTCCTGAGTTCAAATCTGGACTCAGACACTTCCTAGCTGTGTGACCCTGGGCAAGTTACTTAACCCTATTTGCCTCAGTTTCTTTATCTATAAAATGATAGAGAAGGAGATAGCAAACTGCTGCAGTATCTTTGCCAAGAAAACCCCAAATGGGGTCACAAAGTTGGACGTGACTGAAAAATGACTAAAAAACAACAGATAAGGAAATAAATGCAGAGGCAATAAGGTACTATCCTGTCAATCTTACTATATCACTCTCCTATTCAATCAGCACTAGTGGTTTCATATCTCTTCTGGGTAAAATACAATTTTTTTCTGTTGAACTTCTATATATCTCTCCAACTTGGCCCTAACCTGTTTTTCCAACCTTGCTCTGTGATTCAGTCAAACTGGCATTCTCTCTGCTCCTTACACACTACACTAGGCGAGTGTTTTTGGAGTCTGAGAATTGGGGCTCATCCAGATGGAGCCATTTAACTCTGTTTTTATATCTCCGGTGATTGGTATATAAGAGGAGCTTAATAAATGCTTATTGAATGATTGATCATGTGGCTGAGCTTCATTTTTCTCATGTGTTTAATGAGAGATTTAGACTTGACAGCTTCTAAGTTCCCTTCAAGCTGTAAATCCTGCCATCCTATGCCTGAATCACGAGCACACAGCTAATGTCGGAGGGAGGACTCGAACCCTGACAAAGGCAGAATAGAGTGGGACCATCACACCCTTATTTCTGGAAGCTGAGACTTGGTGAAGTCTAGATTGCACTTACCTTTATTTTTTTGGCTGCCATACCACATTGCTGGCTCCTATTTAATGTACAATTCACTAATATTCCCAGATCTTTTTCAAACAAACTCTTATCCAACCCTGCCTCACCTATTCCATACTTGTGATATTGATTTTTTAACCCCAAATGGCAGACTTTACACTTTTCTCATTTGGAAACTGTATTTACATAGGACAGTATTTTGCTTATATGTTATGTGCCTTTTGGCTATCCTATGTTGTTAAGCAGCCAGAATAAGGAGGAAAAGTTGAGTTCCTGAGAGTTGTTGCTGCTGGGCTCCCTGTGATTTCTACCTGCATGTGCCCAATGAGGGCTAGGAGTTTGAAGATGTTTCTAGTAAGATTTCTATCCATGATTTGCTAGTGGAACATGTGCAGTAATAACTTCAAGTTTTTCCTTCTGCAAGAGGGTCACATACCTATGTATGAATAGGTTGCCTTCCCTGGCTAGACTGTAATCCCCATGAAGGAAGGAACTGATTTTGCTTTTGTCTTTGAATCTTTAGTGCCTAAGCACGTGATAGGTGGCTAATAGTTGTTAATTTATCTTCAATTAATTTTACGTTTTTTCCTATGAAATTTCACCTTATTATATTCATTCCATCATTTATACCTTCTGAGATGTTTTTGGATCTTGACTGTATTATCCAATGTATTGGCTATACCTGTGTACTAGTAAGGCAATAATAATAATGTAGATGATAATTGTCAAAATGCCTATGTGGTTCTGTATCACAAAGTATATGAGACTCTCCACAGAGAAGGTAGAAGAAGTAAGTCATTTATTCAGACACCAGAGAACCATATCCCACAGGCCATTATCCAGTCTATCAAAGCAGTAAAACATTCTACCCTTCTGTGAAGCTGGGAGCATCAATTAAATTCATTTAGGGAAAAAAAATGGCCTCTGAGGTTCCTTCCAACTCTGACATTCTGTAATTGGTGGCACAATGAGTAGAACACTGGCCCTGGAGTCAGGAGTACCTGAGTTCAAATCAGGCCTCAGACACTTGACACATTTACTAGTTGTGTGACCTTGGGCAAGTCACTTAACCCCATTTGCCCTGCCTTCCCCCCTGCAAAAAAGCAAAAACAAAAAAAATATTATACAATATTACAATCTGGAGCCTTGCCATCCCAAAACCTCTCTGATCCTCTGCTGGGGTCTTCCCCAAAACAAACTGACAATACAGCCAAGTCAGTCTGTTCAGTTCTAACCCTCATGAAGGCAGCCATTGGCAACCATAACTGCTCTCTCTCTCTCTTTCTCTCTCTCTCTCTCTCTCTCTCTCTCTCTCTCTCTCTCTCTCTCTCTCTCTCTCTCTCCATTTCCTGTGACATAACTTCCTTTTCCTATGAGGAAGCTTTTCCCACCACATGTAACCTGTGATGGTAAGCAGGTCACGTGGCTTATTAATGAGTGGGAAAGATCTTCAAATCTAATTACTACTACATCTGCTAGCTTTGTAGTGTCTGCAAATTGAATAAGCAAACCATTGATGCCCAATGCCTTTATTCAAGTCACTAACAAAAAGGTTAGAAAGCGCAAGGCCAAGAACAGTTGCTTGGGGTACTCCACTAAAGATCTCCATCTAAATTACCATTGACCTTTGTATGACTTCTCTTTTGGTTCAGTCATTCAACCAGCTCCAAATCCTCCCAACTTTACCATCTTCTTCAGGTCCTCAAAAATGGCATGACATAATTCAGTTTGGTTAGAGCATAGTGTAAAGGGACTGTGTGAGGGAGATGGCAATATTAGATAAAGTTAAAAAGATGGGGAACTCTTCATCAGATTTAGAGGATTTCAAATAATGTTAAAAGAATTTGAACTTGACTCAGTAGGGAATGGGGAGCCACTAAAGGCTTCTGAACTGGAGAACAACATGACCAGATCTGCATATATGTTGGATTACTTTGGCCATGGTAGGAAGGCTGAATAAGATAGAAGAGAGAGAGCAGAGGCAGAAGGACCAGGACTGCAACCACAGGAAAAAGAAAAGATGAGTTATGATGGCTGGTGATTCCATGCTGGGAGATATTGAGGTGATTATGTATCATCCTGATGTGAACAGCTGGAAAGCATGCTTGGTTTCCTAGAGTGTGAATTCAGAATATGATGAAGGATCTTCCAGTAGCTTTGCAACCTAACTACCACTACCCTTTTTTGGTGATGTCTATGGAGAGAAACAATACCACCAGGAAGGAACCTGGAAATCATAGGTAAGGATTCTAAAATTGTGGGAAGGAAATGGAAAACATTAGGAGAACTGGTAGTGTTTTTGTCACAGCTGTCCCTTTAAGGTCTTTTAAAAGACAAAAAAAAAGAGTATTTATGGCGTAGACACTTTTAGTGACTTGTTTAAGGTTATGTAGGTTATTAGTGGCAGAGTCAATATTGTAACCCAGTTCTCTTGGTTCTCAGGCCAGTTCCGATCATTCCAGCCCTTACTGTCTTCCCTTACCCCCCTCCCCGCCCCTTTGCCTTAATTTAAAATCTGAACCATACAGTTGAGCACTTCATTAAATACCACCCTATCTGTGTCACATTTTCTAATTATCCTGAGAGTCATAGACAACCACTTCAGAGTCTCTGATCCAGCAGGAGAGATGAGAACTGGAGATACCACTGAATAGAAAGCAGAAAATGAAGCAGCTTGATTTTGTCCTCTCGGGACATCCTCCAGTTAAGCCCAGACTTGGACCTTACAGGAGTTATTGCGACTAAGGGGCCTATGAAAGACAGTGTGGTGTGGGTCTAGAGGAGCCATCAGGAAGACCTACCTTCAAATCCCACCTCTGACACGTTTTGCCTGTGTGATCCTGGGAAATTCACTTTACCTTTGCAGCATCTTTCAAATAGCTCTCTTTCTCTCCTCTGATGCTGCCACTGCTCTACTCATCACTGCAGACCTTGATTATTGCAATAGTCTCCTGGTGGGTCTGCTTGTCTCAAGCCTCTCCGCTTTCCAATTCGTCTTCCATTTTTTTCCGGAGTGGGGAAGGCAGGGAAATTGGGGTTAAGTGACTTGCCCAGGGTCACACAGCTAGTAAGTGTATCCAGTGTCTGAGGCAAGATTTGACTAGGGCTGGTGCTCTACTCACTGCGCCACCTAGCTGCCCCTAAAGTGATTTTTCTAAAGGGCAGATCCAAACATGTCATCTCCCTATTCAAAAAACCAAACCAAACCAACCAAACTAAACCAAACTCCAGTGGCTTCCTATTGCCTCCAGGAACAAATACAAAATGCTCTGTTTGATATTCAAAGCTCTGTACCTTTCCAGTCTTCTTACAGCTTATTTATAGACATGCCGTCTTTGATCTAGTGACACTGGCCTCTGGGTTGCTCTATGAACAAGGCACTCCGTCTCTTGGCTCTGGGCATTCTCTTTGGCTGTTCCCCATTCCTGGATTGCTCTTCCTCTCTGCTCTGACAGTTGACATCCTTGGCTTCCTGTAGGTCCTGACTAAAATCTCATTGTCTACAGGAAATCTTTCCTAATTTTTCTTAATTTCAGTGCCTTCCCTCCATAGATTCTTTCTTATTTATCTTGTATATAGCTGGCTTCATATATATTTGTTTGCATGTTGTCTCCCTTATTAGACTGTAAGCTCCTTGAGGACAGGGATTGTCTTTTGCGTCTTTTTGTATCCCCAGGGCTTAGCACAGTGCCTGGCACATAGTAGGCACTTAATACATGTTTATCAGTTGATTTACTGATTAATCTCTCAGTGTGCCCCTCCTCCCCTATAATTCTAAATTAAAGAGTTGTTGCTAACTTGGTGGAGGGAATTTCCATCCTGAGAGTCCCCTGTCCCCCAAATGATGAAATCACAAGTCTCAATCCTTCCCATTTCTGCCCTACAACAGGACTTGAGGGTGCCACAAGGATCATTTTCAAGGGAAGTTTTTTGAATGACTTCAGTTTCCTGTGGTGACTTCAGTTTCCTTCATCCTTTGGCCAGAAACAATGTATTTACAGTCCGTCCGCCCAGCAATCTCGACATACTGCCCTGAAATAGTCATTTGAGTGTAATTTGATGCAGCACTAAAGTCAATTAATAGAAGAAAGGCAATGTGTATTCCCTCTGTACAGGAAACATGGTGCTTGTTGTCAAGGAAAAGCTGTGGATCACACAGAATTCCAGGGGCTTCTTGTCTCCACTTGGTGCTTGCCCACTGATAGGATCATGGATTAAGAGCAGAAAAGGGACCTTATGGGTCATCTGGCCCAACCTCATCATTTTACATATGAGGCAACTGAAGCCCAGGAGAAGTGACTTGTTCAAATTCACACAGGTTGTATCTATAAATCAAACAATCACAAGTATTTATTAAGTACCTACTGAGTGCCAGACTCTGAGCTAGGCTTGGGGGATATCAGTGTAACCCCTGTCTCAAAATCCATCAGCATGGGGCTCTCTCCTTATTGGTGGAGATGAAGGCCAAGAATGTAGGGCAGAGCCTTCATCTCCATCAATAAGGAGAGTCTCATACCAATAGGCTCGGGGACAAGGGTTGCAACAGTAAAGAAGGAAACAAAATCTACTTGCAATGAACTTACCTTCTAGTGGGGGATACAAGTACATATAAAAACATACACAGCATAAAGTTGATAAGCATATATACATGTAAATTATATATATATATACATACATATATGCATACTGACAGACAGACTCACATGCGTCTCCCCAAAAGTCATTAAATACAAGGTAATTTGGGAGGGAGGGCGGGCACTAGCACTTGGGGTATCATGAAAAGCATGATGGAGAAGATGGTGCCTGGACTGTGTCTTAAAGGAAGAGAGGCAATTTATGAAGGGAGGGACAAGGAGGGAGTGGATCCTAGGCATTGGGGACAGCTGGTGCAACAGTACGGTGATGGGAGATGAGGTATTTTGAGAGAGGAATCAAGACTAAGGATCAGAAGGGAGCAGGCAGGCTTTCCAAAGCATACTTTATAGGCTATCATGCCTGTTGCCACGCATGTGTCATTTGCCAGTAGAAAACAAGCTCCTGGAGGGCAACAGCTATCTCATTTTTGTCTTTTGTTTCCCCCTTGAGCCCAGGGACTGCTAATTCATTGATGGATTGTTTCTGTGGTGCAGTGCTAGTTAAAACTTTCATTTGTTCTCAAGAATTTTGACGCAGAAAGTTTCTGGGTCAAATCTATGCCCTGTCTTGGTTGCCAACCAACGGTTAGAACAGCCAGAAGCTAGCTCTGTGCACAGCAGCTGGTGGGGAGCCCAGCCAGGTGGCCAGCCCTCCCTGCTGTTGACTGTATACTCTGGCCTCCTTTAATGGCCATAAGCTCTGTTTTTGGTTTGAATTTGCCTGTATCAACAGTAACCCTGCTCCTTTCTAGCTGAAGAAGCCAAAACATCGTGTTGTTTTTATTTTCTGTTCCAGCTCAAACACCACCGTTAGAGCCCTGTGCCAGCTGACAAATGCCACAATACAAACTCTGTGAGGATTTGTATTATTCAGGGCAGAAAAGTCAGAGCTGAAGCCCAGGAGTCTAGAATTGAGAGATGAATGGAACTTTGGAGATCATCTAATCCAATCCTTTTATTTTAAAGATGAAGACACTGAGGCCTAAAGAGGCCTCACAGTTACTGAGCGACAGAAGTAAGATTTGAACCTAGGTCTCCTGACTTTGAATCTATCACATTTTCCATTTCACTGTAGCCTTCATGTTATTCAGGTGTGTCTGACTCTGGGCCAAAATTTTAGAATCCCTTCCAGATATAGTGTAGTGTAATAGAAAGGGACCTGGACTTGGAGTCAGGAATACTTGGGTTCAAATCCCACTGACTGAGAGGGCAAGTCACTTACTCTTTCTGTGATGTAGTATTTTTGTTGTTTGGTCATTTCAGTGGTGTCTGACTCTTTGTGACCCCATTTGGGGTTTTCTTGACAAAGATACTGGAGTGGTTTGTCATTTCCTTCTCCAGATCATTTTACAGATGAGGAAACTGAGGCAAACAGGGTGAAATTACTTGCCCAGAGTCACATAGCTAGTAAATGTCTTATATTGGATTTGAACTCAGGTCTTCAGACTGTAGGTCTGGCACTTTATGCACTGCTCCACCTAGCTGTACCAATACACAGAGACAAATGAATTAGGATGTCACTTAACATTTATTCAGTGTTTTTCTTTCAAGTTTCAACAGCTCCTGGTGTATAGAAGGTGTTTAATAAGTGTTTACTGATTAATTGCTTGTTGATTTTAATCAACCCCCCAGGAGGCAGGTAATTAATACTCTAGCATTTGTTAGATACCTACTATGGGCCAGTTACTGGGCTAAGCAGCGGGCACACAAAGAAAGACAAAAGACAGTTTCTGCCCTCAAAGAGCTCACCATCTGCTAGGGGAGATACCATGATATAACTAGGTACAAACAACGTACATGATAAATTGGAAATAATCAATGGGGGAGGGCGCTAGAATTGAGGGGGCTCAGGAAAGGTTTTTTTTTATAAGATGCCAACGGTATGACCTTGGGAAAAGCATTTAACCTCATCTATAAAATGCTGAGTTAACTATATGCCCAATATATGCTTGTTGTTGACGATTTCTAAGATTCCATACAGTTGAAAAATTCCATGACTGTAGAGAAAGAACTGGATTAGGAGTCATAATACTCAGGATTGAGTTCTCTTGTTGTTCCAATCGAGTTTGACTTTTCGTGACCCCACTTGGGATTTTCTTGGCAAAGAAACTGGAGTGGTTTTCCATTTCCTTCTCCAGCTTATTTTATGGATGTCAGGAAACTGAGGCAAGCTGGGTTAAACGACTTGCCTAAAGTCACACAGGTAGTAAGTCTCTGAGGTCACATTTGAACTCCGGTCTTCCTGACTCCAGATCTGGTGCTCTATCCACTGAGCCACCTAACTTTTCCTGAGTTGTAGTTCTTCCATTTACTATGTAATTGTGGGAAATGGACAGACAACCTCTCTAAACCTGTTTCCTCATCTGGAAAATGGGAATAATAACCACCTAGCTGAATGGGTTATTGTGGGGCTCAAAGGAGATAATACAAGTGAGTGGCTTTGTTGGTTTGTGGTTTCTAAGCCTGATGTCTGATGTTGGGATGGTGAAGTATAACCCGGTGTAAACCTTCTCTGTGTCTGCATGTGGGTATGTAGACATGTAGGGTTGATTTTGGGAGGTAAAATTATTTCTAGAAGCTAATTTGGATGAACCCTTCCCGTTTAAATTACATGAAATTCCCCTGGAATTCTTGTGTAATACAGAAGTAGTTTTTATCTTCCCAAGTCATTCATATGTGTGTTTTATTCAGTGGTTCAGTCTTAATAGCAGTCTATTGGCCAGTTTAATGGGTAGGTTACTTAAATACCTCTGTCCGTCTCAGGAAACTCTCAGCAAATTGCTCATTTGCATCCATGGAGGAGAGTTTGTATACCTCCAGTTTCCTATACTCACAAAATCCCAAGGCGTGTCCTTCCACTCCCTACCCCTCACTGCCTGGCTGATAAAGACCCCCAAGAGCTTGAGAGGCCTAGGAAACCCCACAGTGGTTTGTAGAAATCCTGCTTCTGTGTTTCACTGACATCTAAGGCATCCCTAGAGGACAGGGAGATTTTCTCAGGTGACTTATCTTTGCCTTGATCCCTAAGAGGCTCATGCTGCTGAGGTCATAGGACTATAGGTCTAGAGTTGGAAGAGACCTTAGAGGTCATTGAGTTCAGCCCCTTCATTTTGCAAATGAAGAGTGCGGCAGCTAGGTGGTACAGTAGATAGAGTATCAGGCCTGGAGTCAGGAAGACTCATCTTCTGAGTTCAGATCCAGACTCAGACACTTATTAGCTGTGTGACCCTGGGCAAGTCACTTAACCCTGTTTACCTCAGTTTCCTGATCTGTAAAATGAGCTGGAGAAGAAAATGGCGAACACTCCAGTATCTTTGCCAAAAAAAACCTCAAATGGGGTCACAAAGAGTCAGACATGACTGAAATGCCCAAACAACAAAAATCCTACGTCACAGAAAGACTAAGTGACTTGCCCTCTCAGTCAGTGGGACTTGAACCCAAGTACTCCTGACTCCAAGTCCAGTTCCCTTTTTATTACACTACACTATATCTGGAGGGGATTCTAAACTTTTGGCCCCATGGCAGCCAATAGATTCTCCTGGGTATTTAAGCGAATGTGACTTTTCATTTATCTGGTGAGATCAGTTCTCAGATTCTCTATGAGTAATAGAAATGACTTTTATTTGAGAAGTATCTGATCACCCTTCATTTAAATGGTTCCTGAGCTGGATTAGGGAGCCAGAGTAAGGTCATATCTGGTTAGCCAGAGAATAGCTTTTCATCTCTCAGTGTTGGGTAAATAAAAGGCATTGCCGATATTTAATACAAACCTTTTTTTCCTCATCCCCAAACACTGGAGCATCTACCTTTAATTTTTTTTTTTAACACTGCCCACATTGTAAAGGGGCTTGTCTGATGGGCTCTAAATCATTTTGGCTGCTTGAGAATTAGACCAAGATTCCTTGTCTCCCCTTCCTATCACATAGTCCTCTGTTCAAAAGGGTTAGTAACAGCTGGATGATCCATCCATCCGTGGGAAACTTGGAAATTGCTAAAGACTGGGGATTGGTAGCAATGAATGTGTGAAATATTACATCAGACCCCGGAACAGAAAGCCTTTTGGGAGCCCAGATGATGGGAGAAGGCCTTCCCGTGGCATGAAGGAAATGCCCTTGATCAGGAGGGGAGTATTCTTGTTTCTGGGAGGGGAACCTTCAAGTCAGCTCTCAACTTGGCACCTGAGGCGTTAAAGTCACATCGACACTGTAACCCAGGAATCGTGGGAAGGACCCGGTATTGCTGGAAAGCACGCTTCATCATGGTGAGAATAATCAGACAGAGTTGTTTTTGGCTCTGACAAGTATGTCCTGGGATTGTGGCTAACTTCAGAAAGAGATAAGCAAATCTCCCTGCTGTTCGAGCCCTCAACTTCCTGTAGTTTTATGAAGTTATCCCAGTGTAGTATTATCTAGTATCCATTGTTAGGATAATGATAATTGAATTCATAGCTCATATTTACATTGTCTTTTACAAGATATTTTTCCTCACAACACACTTCCTATGAGTTAGGCAGGATGTGTATTATTAACCTCATTTTTCAGATGAGGAAACTGAAGCTTAGGGCAGTTAGGTGGCACAGTGGATAGAGCGCTGGGTCTGGAGTCAGGAAGACCTGAGTTCAAATCCAGCCTCAGACATTTATGAGCTGGGCGAAGCTGGGCAAGTTACTTAACTCTGTTTGCCTCAGTTTCTTCTTCTGTAAAATGAACTGGAGAAGGAAATGGCAAACCACTTCATCCAAGAAGATCCGTTGGGGTCATGAAGAATCAGATATGCCTGAACAGCAACAGCAACAAAACTAAAGTTTAGGGAGATAAGCTAAGGCCAAAGTTACACAGTTAGTGAATCATGTACCAATTCATGCTCCTGTTGCTCTTAACCACTTTCCTAGCTTCCCATCTGAGTGTGTTATATTTTCTTGTGTAGGATTCACAACTGCGCCATTCAAGCGTGTAACACCTGGGACGGCTCTTTCACCCTTGTTACCTTAATACAGATAGTTACCACCATGTGGAAGGGATGAGGACTCAGACCCTCATAGCACCTCAGAGTCGGAAGCACAGGCAGGACACTCAGACCTATGTCTCCCCACTGTCCATACTCTCATAACTCAGGATTCAAGCTCCCTATTCTAGGGTTTCTGGATAACTGGCTACCAGGGTTTCCATCAAGGACTATCCTCACTCTTCCCATACCCTGAGTCACTAGGTGGCACAGTGGTCAGCCTGGCATCGGGAAGCCTTGAGTTCAAATTCAGCCTCAGACACTTAGTAGTTCTGTCACTTCACACATGAACACACTTTTATTCATTTCTACTGAATCTAATCACTTTTACTTTTATCTCCTCTCTCTTTTGTTTACTGTCTTGGCCCATTTAGGTCATGAGCTCCTTGAGGGCAGGGACTGTCTTTTGCCTCTTTTTATGCCCAGAGCTTTAGTACTGTTCCTGGCACATAGTAGGCACTTAAAAAATGGTTATTGACTGACATTGTTCTCCACTATGGCCACTAGTCAATGCTTTTTCTCTCAATAAATAGTTGTTTGATAGAATAAAATCTTTGTTTCTGAGAGGCAGATTGCTACTCTGTCAGAAATACACAGAGGTCAGTTTACTATCATGCCCCAATATGTGGTCACCAGGGTCAAAGAAACATTCTCACGTTGCCTGAATAACTCGGGAAATAGTGGACATACCGAACAGCTGTGGGCAGCTGCAAACCTCCCCCACCTTCTCTGCCCGGCTGTTTGCTTCTCAACTCTGGAGTCTCCAGAGTCTAATGTAGTGTCAGAGCCAGAACTTGGAGTCAAGGTCATTTGTCTTCAGATACAGCATGGTTTCAACTGTGCCACAGCTGCTTAAGATTCCTGATGTGCTGGTCAGGAGCTGTGTGATGAGTTCAGATCCCCTACACGCGGAGCTTCATTAATTCTGTTGTAAGGGGAAGGGAAAGGCATCTATTGAGTACTTTCTGTGTGTCAGGCACTGTGCTAAGTGCTTTACATTATATGAGTGTGTGTGTAGAATATATGTATGTATATAACATGTGTGCATACCTAGAATATGCATGTGTGTAATATATATGTACATATAATATGTAATATGTGTATATAATAGTGTATGTGTATATATGCGTATGTGTATTGTGTATATATATATATGTATATACACGCAAATATCTCATTTGATCGTCATAATAATCATGTGAGATAGGTTATTATCAACCCTATTTTACAATTGAGTAAATGGAGGTTAAATGACTTGCCAAGGTCACAGAGCTACTAATCCTCTGAGGCTGCATTTCAACTCAGGGCTTTCTGATGCCAGGCTGACCATTGTGCCATCTAGCTAGCCTTTAAAGCTATAATATATGTATATGTATATGCATATGCATATGCATATCTATATCTATATCTATATCTATAATCTGCAAAGCAATTGCTGGACTCTGGAGGAATGTGTACGAAGGTTAATGGCAGAAGTTTTCTCAGTGAACATTGGGAAGAAGATAGGGAGAAGAGGAGGAAGAAGGGGGGAGGGAAGAAAATTGGTGTGGTATAATTAGAAGTCTTTGAAACTGTGGAGGCTTTGAGAATACTCCTCTCTGATCATGGTTGGGCGTGGAGCGCTGATGTAGCTCTACTAATTCTGTGCCAGGACACTTCATCACCCCTGATGAGGCTTACGGATTATGGATTGGCTTATGGATTGGTTTATGGATTAGGTGAAGCTACACTCCCCCAGACTCCCATCAGGATTTCCTTATTTTCCAGAAGGGACAGAGTTTTAAGGAGAATAACATTGGCTTCTAGATTATGAAGACAATAGTGTTTGTGGGGGTGATGGGCTCACTTCATCTATTTTCCTCGAATTAAGAGTTGCTTTCAGATAGCACCTCAACTGGGGAACCCTGGATTCTCAGCAACCAAGTCATTGGAGTGTAGAGTCAGGACAGAGGGGAAGACTACTTTGCCCTTGGAGGTAATTGCTATGTAGCCTCTATCTTTAGCACTTTTGGTATTCCTAAGTTTTGCTTTCTAATCTAAACAAGTAGTTTTGCTTTTGGTTACAATATGAGTCTAGGTTAATTTAAAGACTGTATCTAAGACAGGCGTGGGGAACCTGCAGCCACATGTGACTCTCTAGATCCTCAAATGCAGCCCTTTGACTTATCCGAACTCAGCAGAACAAATCCCCTTAATAAAATGATTTGTTCTATAAAACTTGGACTCAATCAGAAGGCTGCACCCAAGGACTTGGAAGGCCACATGTGACCTCAAGGCTACAGGTTCCCCATCCCTGAGAGGAGGAAGTTTCCAGTGGGAGGGGAACTGAACCAATGAGAGATCTCTTCTATCTGGCTCCTGAATAGAGCATTGAAGGGCAACAGGGAAAAAAGATTTTCTAGAAACCCCTAAAGAACCTGTTTAACTGTCTTCTAATCCCGCTAGAGCACTTACATTGGTATGAATTTGGCTAATTCATTTACTTATTCATAAATTATTTTATGGCTATTTGGCTAATTTATGGTTAATTTTAAAAATTATTTAAAATAGTATTTATTCAGGGAGAGGCTGAGATGTAACCAGTAAAATTAACTGGTGACCTTTTCAGCCAGGTGATTGAATGTCTACTGTCTGAGATACGGCTTTCAAAAAAAAAATCATGCTAAATGACAGTGGTTTCTTAAAAAAAATTATATTTATAAAGCATAGAATTTGAGAAATAATAAAAATCCTGCATATTGTGAAACAGTGGCCTCTAACACAAATTAACTTTAGTCTCCTTGGGCTAAAAAGCCATACTGAGAGGTACAGGGAAGAGAATGTATACTGTGGTACTGCATTCAGTCCTGACCCATCCTTTCTTCTCCAGTACCCAAGGGTTCTATCTGATAAAAATACCCTCCCATCTCATCTACTCACCTTCTGTTCTTATAACAAAGGACATAGGAAGAAAGAGACTCCAAAGTCCTGTCTTCATCCGTGCTGACTCTGAAATGATTTATTAGATTGGATCTATGAAACGATTTCCCAAAGTTGAGTACATCTACATTGTTCCTCAGAGACATCACGCCCTATGTGCTTTATTGTGAGTTAACATCATCCCCAAATATGGTGGCAAAGTAGCAGTTGTGATGCCATCTCTATCCATCCCAAGAAAACCATTTCCATGGCTAGCCAAAGAAAGTACATTTCAGGGAAAGTATAAAAAGGATTAGATAGGAAAAATTGTTTTGTAGCAGGCATTTTTCTTTTTGAGGGAGAAAAATAAAATAAAACCTGTTCCTTTTCATTGGGATAAGCCGTCCTAACCTTTTCATGTCATTTTCTTCCTATAATGCAGGGATTCTTTACTTTTTGTGTAATGTGCTCCTCAGGCATTCTGGTGAAGTCTGTGGTGAACCCCTTCTCAGAAAGAGGCTTCTAAATACATACCAAAAAATACACAGGATCACAAAGGAAACCAAATATACTGGAATACAGTTATAGAAATAGTTTTTTTTTAAAAGAGTGGATCTCTCATTAAGAATGCTTGCTTTATGGTATTATTTTGTGTCCTTTCCATGTATTTCATTATTTGGACATATTTTTACCTTTGTTTAGGCCTCACCTTTAATTCCTTCAACAATGGCAAACATTTATTAAGTTATTACAATTACCAAGGCAGTATTTTAGATGCTGGAAATACAAAGATGACAAATGACATAATTCTTGTCCTGAAGGAACTTATAAAAGTTGTTGGGAGAAAACATTTTGTGATCTTTAAAGCCCTCTCTGCATCTGAACCACTACCATTATACTCCATAGGCTCTCCTACCTGTCTTCTAGAACTTGGAATAATTCTAGGCTACTTAGACCATGAGACCTCTCAGAGAAGCAGGAACCAGATGACCCTTGCCAATTTCTCTAGAATTTAAGGGTGGAGAACCTGCAGACTCAAGGCCACATGTGGCCTTCTAGGTTTTTGGATGTGGCCTTTTGATTGAATCCAAATTTATTAAGGGGATGTGTTCTGTGAAGTTTCAGTCAAAAGGCTGCAATTGCTGACCTGGAGGGCCACATGTGGCCTCAAAGCCACAGATTCCCCACCCCTGCTCTAGATGGTCTCATACAAATCTGGTGGTGGTGGAGGGCTATGAGGGTCAGAGATGACCCTAAGAGATATAAAGGTTTTGTGTGAGTAAAAGGAATGTAGGTAGGGAGAATGGGGGCAGGAATTAGTATGAGTGGGGAGGCAAAATAATTTTCTATGGGACTAAACAATAGCAAAAGGGTAGAATTTACTTTCTAAGTAAATTTTATTGTTTTCCCAGTCTATGGAAATCCATTTTCTTTTCCTCTCTCTCCTCTTCATCATGAGGAAGAAAGAAGAACAAAAGTACTGTTACTCATATAGTCAAGCAAAACAAATTTCCACATTGGTATGTTCAAAAAATTTTGTGTCTCAGTTTGCACTATGAGTCAATCACCACTCTGTCAGATGTTGAGTAGCATGCTTCATTATGAATCCTCTGGAATTGTGGTTGGTTATTGCATCAAATCACACATCTTAGACCCTAAGTCTTTCAAAGTTTGTTTTTACAATATTGGTATTGTTGTATAAATTGTTCTCTTGGTTGTGGTCTTTTCACATGTGGTTGTCTTCACCACTTATTCATCAGTTCATATAAATCTTCCCAGGTTTCTCTGAAACCATATCCTTCATCTTTTCTTATAGCACAATAATATTCCAATACATTCATATACTATAACTTGTGCAGCCACTCCCCAATTGGTGGGTGCTTCCTCAGTTTCCAATGTTTTTTGCCACCACAAAAAGAGCTGCCATAAATATTTTTGCACAAATAGTCTCTCTCTTTAGGGAATACAGACTTAATATCAGTATCAATGGATCAAACCATGTACACAGTTTAATAGTTTGGGGCATAGTTCCAAATTACTTTCCAGGATGGTTAGACTAGTTCACAAGTCTACTAGCAGCATACTAATATATTTGTCTTCCCACAGCCTCTCCAACATTGGTCATTTTCCTTTTTTGTCAATTCCACCAATCTAGTGGGTATAAGAAGGAACCTCAGAGTTATTTTGTATGCATTTCTCCACTTATTAATCATTTAGAGCATTTTTCTTATGGCTATTCTTAGCTTGGATAAGAAGGTAGAGCTTAGCAGGTGAGGGCATTGGAATGGGTGGTATAGGAGCTGAAAAGAAAAAGAGAAAGGAGGAAGATTATGAGTAATGGCATATTACATTCAAGGTTTTCTTCCATTAAGTATTCCTTACAATAATATGTAAATCACTTTTCTTAAATTTTCTTTATTTATTGAGTTTTAGAGAATATTTATCTTTCCTCATGGGGAAGTCTTATGTGTATCTCAATATTTTTTGGATGGTCACACTGACTACTATAAGGTTGTTACACAGTCCAGTCATTAGAATTTTGCCAAGATGATGGAGTCTTCAATGTGTAACATCCAAATAATACCACAGATTCTCAGGACTGGTAGAGACCGCTGAGGCCATCCAATGTAATCCGTAATGGACTGAGAATACTTCTACAACAGAGATAGCAAACATATGGCACTGGGAAATATCAAGCAAGTAAAAATTCAATAGAATGTAAAGTTAACACTGATTTAGTGGCCCCTATTTTTATTTAAATTTGACATCGCTATTCTGCCACATACCCAAACAATGATCATCCAGCCCCTGCTTGACCACTTCAACAGGACCTCTATCTCTTGAGGCTGCTCATTCCAACTTCAAATAGTTCTAATTGTTACAAATGAATGAAAAGGAAAAGACTTAGTAAGCATTATTTCATTATTGTTATTTCATATTACGGTTCAGTATTTGGTAAAAATTATTGGGAAAACTGGAAAGCTGTGTGGCAGAAACTGGGCATGAGCCAACATCTTACACCATTTACCAAAATAAAGTCAAAATGGATACATGACCTACATATAAAAAGAGATTTTACAAGAAAATAGAACATAGAACATATTACTTATCAAACTTATGGATAGGTGAACAATTTATGAGTAAAGAAGAGACAGAGTAAAGTTAGGTATAGAATGGATGGTTTCAATTATGTCAAATTGGAAAGGTTTTGTGCAAATTAAACAAATGTAAATAAGAGCAGAAGGAAAACAGAAAATTGGGAAAAATTTTTATAGACAGTTTATCAGATGAAGGTCTCATATCTAAAATGTTTAAAGAATTTTGTCAAATCTAAAGAATGAGTCATTCCCCAATTGATAAATGATCAAGGGATATGAACAGGCAGTTTTCTGATGAAGAAATCAAAATGATTTATAGTCATATAAAAATGCTCTAAATCATTATTGATTAGAGAAATGCAAATTAAAACAACTTTATATAATTTCTACATTGTGCCAGGCACTCTGCTAAGGGCTTTTACAAATACTGTCTCATTTGATCCTCATGAAAACCCTGCAAGTTAGGTGTTGTTAGTATGCCCATTTTACAGCTAAAGAAACTGAGGAAATAGAAGTTAAGCAACTTGCCCAGAGTCATGAAGCTAGTTAAGTGCCTGAGGTTGGATTTGAACTAGGTTTTCCTGAGTCCGTTCTTGTTGCTCTATTCACTGTGCCACTGCTCCTTGGGCACCCTGGTCTCCTAACTCAGTCGTGCCTGGGGTCTTCCAGAGGATTGAGTCATCCCAGTGTGAAATGAGGCAGTGGGAACAAGGCCAGGCAGGAGTCCCCATGATAAGGGCTTCAGAAGCCCCTCATCATCTGGCTCCACCTACTTTTCCAATTTTATTTCTTATTTTTCCCCTTTATATATTTACTGTTTCAGCCAATCTGATCTATTGGTTGGCCTCCGCACATGACAAAACTGGTTCCACTTTGGTGTCTTTGTCAAGTGATCTCCCACATTTGCGATGCACTTATCCCTCACCTCTAACTTGCAAAATCACTAGTTGCAACAGAGTGCCATCTCCTATATGAGGCCTTTCCTGCTTCCCCCCAGGACCTTTTATGATTCTTTATTGGGCAGCATAGAGTATTGGAGAGAGAGCTTACCTCAAAGCCAAAAAGACCTGAGTTCAAGTCTTGCCTCTGACCCATATTGGCTGTGTGACCCTGGGTAAATCATTTGACCTCTCAGTGTTCTAGGAAACTCATTAAAATTCTAAGGGAATTTCCTCTTCTGGGAGCTCCTCATACTAATGAAATAGTCCCTGTCACTACTGTGTGTGTGTGTGTGTGTGTGTGTATACACATATATATGTATTTAACTTGACTTTCGTACATCTTATTTGACGGCAGGGACTTATGTTTTTGCCTTTGTATGCCCAGTACCTAGCCCAGGACCCTGCACATAGTGCTTAATAAATGCTTGTGGCTGTTGAATTAAGGAAGATGGGTTGTTGGTTGTATTTCAGGAAGTGATCTGCTGGTTCCAAGATAAACTGGGTAGATGATAGCCCTAACTAGTTCTGGGAAAAAGAGAATTATATTGGCCATGGTTGGCAATGTGACAGGCTGTATTATTATCAAGAAACACTATACTAGACCGATTTGTCACAGCAGAGGGTAGAACTCTAGGAGAAGATTAGTGTTTCAGGAAACTATCTCACTGGCACAGCAAGTAGGGCGTCACGTAGGTCCATTCGGGGGGGTGATCGACAGCCTAAATGGTGAGAATGTTCAGACTTTGATAGTTCAGATATCACAATCCCTGCCTTGATTATAACTCCGAAGTGGACTTTCAGGGATGAGTCTATAACCCTCCCCAAGACTCCGCCGTAATAGATCCTTAAGTCAAATGGGCCAAACAATGTCCCCCTCACTGTGTGGATGACAGTCTGGAAGATCATGTTTACAGGGCAGAAGACAAACGCCAGTGGGAAAGACTTTTAAATTTAGCTTTCAGTCAGGGTTGGGAAGCCATAGAATTGGAAGAAAGTATAAGAGCTAAAAGTATCCAATTGATATTCCTAAAACATAGGCCTGTCACCCTCTGGCTTAAGGGATCCCAGTGGCTCTCATTGCTCCTAGGCTAAAATACAAATACCAAGATGGCAGAGCAGCAGGAAGTAGTGGGGCGAGGACCTCCCCCTGCCCCCAAACTCTTCTAAACAAATCTAGAAAATGTTACCACCTCCTGACAGAGAGGTGAAGGGCTCAGAATGCAGAATGTGACAACTTCATCATCATTTGTGCATGCATCATTTGTACTATGGCTAATATAATTCCCTCTTTCCCCAGAACTAGTTAGGGCTACCATCTATCCAGTTTACCTTACCTTGTTTTGCTTGACTATACATGTTTAGAATGAGAGTTTTGTTTTTCCTTGGTTATTAATGGGGGAGCAGTTGGTGGAAAGAGAGAGAAGACAGATTTTTCTAATTGAAAAGATAAAATGTAATTAAAAAATACAGACAACTCTATTTGGCATCTAAAGCCTTTTAGACTCTGACTTTAGCCTGCCTTTCTAGGTGTAGGACATATTATTTCCTTTATGTTCTCTGTTCCAGTCAAATTGGCCTACGTGCTCTTTTCTTAATATTCTCGCCATTCTATCTGTGCCTTTGCACAGGTTATAACCAGTGCTAACAATGGACTCCCTTTTCATCTAGGCTTCTCAGAATCTCCAAATGCCTTTGAGCCTCGTTCAAGTGCTACCTCCTACACACATTAGGTGCCCGATCTCAGTGAGGCATTAGGAAGTGATCACTATCCAAAGAGAGGAAGAGTAGTGGAACTGGGAGAGTGACAGCTAGGAATTTCAAGCAACAGCCACAAAGATTGTACCAGCCCCTCTTCCATTCAGAGGTTGTCTACAGAAAAGCTAAAAGCAGGGAAAGCCAGAATCTTAGGACTAGTGTTTACAGAACGACCTTGTTTTTATACTTCCTGTAATCTTGTGATGGCCTCACTCTCTGACTGTCTCTACCCTCTCAAAATTAGGACTCCAACTCTAGTCTCCACCCACCCCCACATAGGTGAGCCTTCCAGGACACTTTCTGCCATCTTTTCATCGGTCTCCTTAACTCCTTCTTCCCCTCTCCGAGCTCTCCGTTATGTGTTGTGTTCTAAAATATACACTCTGTAAGTAAGGGTAGGGACTATCTTATTTGCTTTTATATGTATTCTCAGTACTTAACACAGCTCCTAGAACATAGTAAGTCCTTAATAAATGCTCCATCTATCCATCCATCTACCTATTATCTACCTACTTCTCTGGATATCATTTATCATCTATTATCTCTCTCTCTCTCTCTCTCTCTCTCTCTCTCTCTCTCTGTATCTTTCAGCATCTAGCTATCTATCATTTATCTATCTATTAGTCCTCTAACTTATAGAACTGATTTTCTTGGAAAGAAGGAAAGGAATTAAGACTCATGAGATCTCTTTGTGATAAAGCACTGGGATTCCTGAGTGATTTTTCCCATGTTTCCATATGCCCCTATGTAGTATGTATTACTAGGTAAGTTTTGTGTGTCAGGATATTTTGCAAACAGCCTAGGGTCTTAGATCCAGAAAAAACCAGAAGGTTCAGTGGTGACAAATCTGTGGTTTTAAGTTTTTTTTTTCCTTTGGCAGGGCAATTGGGGTTAAGTGACTTTCCCAAGGTCACAAGCTAGTAAATGTGTCAAGTGTCTGAGGTAGAATTTGAACTCAGGTCCTCCTGACTCCAGGGCTGGTGCTCTATACTCACTGTGCCACCCAGCTGCCCTGGTTTTTTTTTTTTTACTTTAAAAAGTAAGTGGCAAGTTGAATCCTGAGCTCCTCTTTATTGTCTCAGGCATGCTTGTGTCTGATTGTCAGACTCTGACAGTGATTAGAGGGTCATCTCTGTAGAAGTGATCATTGCAACTGTGAAGAATGGTGATATCAGAGCGGGGGGGGGTGGAAAGAGAGAGATAGAGAGACAGACAGAGACAGAGACAGAAGGACAGAGACAGACAGAAACAGAAAGAGACAAAGAAAGAGACACACAGAGACTGAGAAAGAGAGACAGACGAGACAGAGATAGAGAGACAGACAGAGACAAAGACAAAAGAGAAACAGACAGAAACAGAGAGGCAGAGAGAGACAGAGACAGAAACAGAGTCAGAGAGAGACAGAAAATATAGAGAGAAGAGTGGCAAGGAGTGGAAGGAAAAAATGTTGTGAAAGAGAGGGAGTGGTGGAGGTAGAATGAGAATGGTAATAGTGCAAAGTCATGGGAACTTGCTCCATCAATCATTTCCTTCACTCCCTATCTTTATATTTATGTCTATCTTTCTCTTCATCTCTCTAGCTTGATGCTGATAAGTATGATTAGTTCTACTCAATTAAAGACAACATTGAGTTGATCATACCTGATATCTAAGACCCTGTACAATTCAGCTCATACTTGTTTTTTTCACCTTATTTCATGTTGCTCCCCACCATATCCTATACAAGTATATTGCACTTAAACAGGACTTCTAAGTATTGCTCGACCTAATGCTCCATTGTCAGCATAGGGTAGAGAAATCTGGACTTGAAATCAGAAAGACTTAATTTTGAATCCTTCCTCAGACTTGCTGACTGTGATCCTGGGCAAGTCACTTAAGGCCTTTTAGCCTCAGTTTCCTCATTTGTAAAATGGAGATAATATCAATCTTCTCACAGGACTATTGTGAAGATCAAATAAAATACTGTATGTGAAGGGTTTGGCAAATCTTAAGGTATCATGTTTTTTAGTTATTACTAATGTTGTTATTATTATATGATACACAAGCTCTCCTCTTACACTATACTCTTAATCATGCCTTTCAGAATGTCTTTCTTTAGCGCCCAATTCCGGCATTATTTTCTCTCTGAAATTTTTCCCAATTTCCCCAGTTGGTGTTTTTTTCTTTTCTCAAATTGCCTAATAGCATACTTACTTGACCACCCGTATCACCCTTGCTAATTCCTCTTTCTGCCACCCAGTAAATTTTAAGTTCCCTTAATGCAGAGACTGTTTTGTCTTTGTATCCCAACGGAGTAGCAAAATACCTGCTACACGTAGGCATTCAGGTTATAGAATAGGCATTTCACACATGTTTGTTCAATCTCACCCAAAGAAAGACAAAATACCAAGAAGGAGAAGCTGGTCAAAAGGGAGAGAGTTAAAATAAGATGAAGACTGAAAACAAGGTCACTAGGATTGGTGACAGGAAGGTCATCAATGATCTTGAAGTTTAAAAAAAAGAGATGGAGACAGAAGCCACATGCAAGAAGTTGAATAGTGAGTGGTAGAAGGGAAATGGAAGCAACCAGTGTAGGTTGCTTTTTAGGGGGAGTTATCTGGTGACAAAAGGATTAGACAGAAGGGGCAATGGCTTGAGGAGGGTAGCAGCTTCAAGCACTATTTTATTTTTCAGATGGGGGAAACTTAAGTATACTTGTAGGGTCAAGGGGAAGAAATTGGTAGAGAGTTGGTGATTAAAGATGCATGAGAGGGGATAATTGATGATGTCATGGGGTCATGGAGGTGGAAGGGCATGGGATCATGCAAGCTACCATTGGTCCAAAGGTGTAAGACTTGAAAAAATCAGGCTCAGGGCACTTAAGAAAACATGAGCATACAACTCACCATACTGGTGCTATGTTTCTTCAGTATCCTGATGCCCCAAGGGATATTTGGCTTTTCCCTCCTGGAAATGGCCTGTAGCCTGTCATCATGGGACATGTCCTTGTTGATACCACCTATGAACAGGTGCATCATTGTTATGACATGAGTACATTTGTAAAGGACTTGTTCTGTAAACTTTGTGGGCTTATAAAAATTGTGTTAGTAGATTTAAAAACAATACATAACATTTGTTTAATGACTAGGGTCTGATTATGTAGCAGAGGACTGCCATGTAAATTGTGGAACTATGAGGGCTGAGTATTATCCATGAATAGAAAAATCAGGGAATGAGGAAGGAATGCTAACTTCCCTCAGGGTATGTCTCCTAATCTTAATTAACAGCTGGCTGGGGTAGGGGTGGGGGGGTGACAAGCTCTTAGTGAAGGAGAAATGCTGATAGGAAAGTCTTGTACCCCTCTGTCATAGACCTCCAAAGAAACCCTTTATATCACCCCATGTGAGGTACCAGGACGGCTGAGATCACTGAAAATATTAGCTGATTTTTTTCCATAACCCCAAATCTAACACTCTCAAAGCCCCCTGTGTACTGAGTTCTTGCCTTGTAAAATAGCTAGAAAGTAGGTTATTGAGGTCTATAGGCCCATCTTTGATGGTGCTTTTGGGAAGGCAGGCAATGAAAAATGGTTGCTAGGCAACTTTATTAATGCTTTGTAGTGGTGGAAAGAATAATTTCAAAACCAAAAAAAGTCAGAGAAACTTCAAGAGCCCCTTTGAGGCAAAAGCTGAGAAATATAGATTATGCCCTGGTATCCAAATCTCAGAGCAGAAATGTACAGGTTGGATTGAAGAGCTGGATTCACTCACATTGGAGACTGTGCCTTTAGATTACATGAAGGCATTGTGCTGTAAGGCACCAGCTGAATTAGTCCCACAGCCTACATGATGTACTTGGCCTCTGTCTCTGAAGACAAGGAAGCCTCAAAGTCCTGGGGCCTAAATCAATCAGAGTTCTGGAGCATTATCAGCTGGACTCCACCGTATGGTCCAACTTAGACTGTGTGCCTCATGTCTCCAGTCTGTGTCTTAATGTAAATTGGTTTATGTGTATGTCATCCCCAGGGCATAAGCTTCTACAGTCCAGATGGCAAGGTGGTCCGAGAGGAGAAAACATATGGTGGGCCATAACAATTGTTCAAATGACTGAGATAAATACATTACTCCGAAAAACACATTCTCCAATAGGGTCCAGGTCAGGGTGAGCTGACAGCAGTGTCTATGGGAGAGTGGAAGGGGAAGACTTGTCTAAAGAGAAACATTATCAAAATGTTGATCATAGAAGAGAGTGAATGAAAGGAAAACCTTTAGTGGGAACAAGGGGAGGGAATGTAGCATGATGTTAGTGTGCAAAGGGGCCTGATTTTGGAGACGGAATACCTGGATTTGAGTGCCATGTCTGCTCCTTTCTGCCCATGTGATCTTGAGCAAGGAAGGCATTTTCCCTCTTGGTGCCTTGTTTTCCTTGCAAGTGGTTTGGTTTAGTGCCAGTACTCTTAACTAAGGGACCATGACCTTGTGCTTTTAAATATGTATGTATATATATATATATATATATATATATATATATGTGTGCGTGTGTGTGTATAGTATGTGTATATATGTATATACGTATGTATGTGTGTATATGTACATATATATACACACACATATATATGCATCTATATATGTATAGATAGATAACTGTTTTCCTATACAATTGGTTTCCTTAACAATATTTTGGATTTTCTATTATGCATTTTAAAACATGATTCTCAGAGGGGGTCTGTAGACTTCCCCACACTGCCAAAGTGATACAAGATACACAAAATAAAATGAAGAACCCCTGGACTAGATAAATGCTAATTTTTCTTCCTACTCCATCATTCTATAATTCTTTTCATTGTGAGTAGCGGATGATGGCAACAGCTTGTGAAATAGCTTTTGTTTCTTAAAAAGAGTTTCAAAATTTCATTTAAAAAAATTCTGAACTTAGCAAACATCAAATAAAAGGAACGTTTCCATTTATGTGGTGGAACAGAAGGAGAGGATTACATGTGAAATTGTGAATCTCTATTTTAGAGAACTTGCTTTTCTTTTAGACATTTAATAAATTCCATGTGTAACTTTTAAGTCTGCCCTGCTTGTCTATGATTCCTTCTGGTCCTTGAGTTATCTCATTTTTTTTCTCAAATAGCTTTTCAATATTCAGCATTCGGGAAGCATTTGCTGAGTACCTACTATTTGGAAGGCACTGGGCTGGGCACTGCAGGGGATCCAAAGACAGATAAGACCCAAAACACTGCTTTTAAGGTGCTTACAATCTAGAAAACATATGGTGAGATTTATTTATAGGGAAGATAGGGACATATGTAGAAGGGAGATGAGTCCAGGTTGAGAAGGAAAGCCGTTTTCCTGATCTCTCTTAAGAGGGAGGGTAGCTCTTAGATTATACTCATCAGCTTAGCCCACTTTCTGCCAAATGCTAGTTACACAAAAGATCATCATCGCAAATAGCAATAGTGAGCAAAGTAATTTTTCCAAGCAAAATAGCAAATACGCATTGGAAAAGTTCTACAGATTAGAATTTGGCAAAGAGTACAAGAGTAAATGAGCTCTTCAGTGAGGAGTGAGATAAAAATCTCAGCTCAAGTTAGAAGAAAGAAAGAAAAATTTCACATGGCAGAGGTCCTCTTTCTGCATTCTCTAGAACTGCAGAACCTAAAGGTCAGAAAAATGATGAAGCTCGCTCTCACGCATGTCTATGGCTTAGAAGGCTGCAGCCTGCCTTTTAAAGTCCTTGTCTCTCTCCACTGGGTCCCAGGAGGTCATTTCTTCATATGTCTCTCTTAAGTGTCTGGAATCAACTGAATAGATCCCCTATGGCAGGAACGTACTTAAGAATGTACTTAACATTCTCTCAGCCAATCAGGAGTTAAATCTTCCTCTATATGTTGTTATCCTTTCCACATTGCAGGGGTTAGGGGCAAGGTGCCTCTGTGATCTGGAAAATCGGCATAAAATTTTTTGGCCTTGCCTTAGTACCAAAGAAAAGTCAGAAGTTTTTCTTTTTCTTTTATGGGGTGTTTTCAGTATCTTGTTGAGGAAACTGAGGCAGGTGGCAGTTTAGTGACTTGCCTAGGGTCACGCCATTAGGAAGCAGCTGAAGCTGTATCTTCTCGATTTCAAATCCAGTGCTCTATTTCTATTCACTGTCTCTCCTAGCTGCAAAGGAAAGAAGACACCATTTTGTGGATGATTTATAACTTGGGATGGTTGCATTTACCCATGTTACTAATAGACCTTTGTTCTTTCACAAAACTTCTTAATGTTACACACAAGTCTACAAAGTATGGTTATTCTCTGCTGTCCTATTTCCCCTTTATTCCTTCCATAATTAGTTTCTAGAGAACATAAAGATAACATAGGAAAAAAGATGACCAAATATTTTCCATTTTGCCCTGAGCTCCCTTTACATCTTTATCTTACACCGGATCCTCTCATATACCCTACACCACAACCAAAATGAACTACTCAATACTACCTATGTTATTTGGCTTCCACTCAAGCCCAGATTTGCATGATGCTCTGTACAGTTATCCCTTCCATGTGGTGACTTTATCCATCACACTTTCGCCATATTGTGGGTTGGCTTAAGAAATTAAATGGGAATTTTGGGGGAGTTTTGTGGAAGCCACAGATGACACATGAAGGCCAACAGATGACACAGGGCCTATGACCAAATACTTAACCCAAATTTTACAAGTATCTTTTGCATTTGTTTTTGCATGTATCTTTTGCATATAAACAAGATAAAACAGTAAAAGGGGAATAATCATAAGACTTACCTCATAGGGTTGTGGTGAGAACCAAAGATACCATTAGTAAAGTGCTTGGTACAGTCCCTGGAACATAGTAGGTGCTTAATAAGTGCTCCTTCCCTTCCCTTTGTTGTCTTTTTTGCTTTCAGCCTCATGAACTTTTTGGTGATCAAATTGAAAACACAGGTCATATACATGGAAAAGATGCTATTTGATGAATTTTGGTTTAGATTTAAAACATGAAGCTTGATATCTACGTGCTTATAACTTGAATGAATTATTCTTAGGAGATCCCAAAGCACCAACTTGGTGGAATACACGGTGATGAAACTGGCCTTAACGTGTCACTTCTGGCTGTGATAGCGTCATTAGTCATCGTATTGTATTTATCTTCCTGTCTCTTCAGTGCTCTGAGCTTAGCTCCCTCATCTGGAAAATGGGGAGAATGATATCTGTGCTGTTTACCTCACTGGATTGTTGAGTAGGTCGTAAAGTGCAATGGAAATGTGAGTTACTATTACTCTCCCAATAGAGTTATAACAACAACGACGATGATGATGATGACGATGATGATGATGATGGTGATGGCAGTGTGGTATACTAGATACAGTGTTAGAGTGGGAAGACCTGAACTGGAATCCTGCCTGAGACTCTTACTGGCTATGTGACTTTGGGTAAGTCACTTAACCTCTATGGATCTTATTTATAAAATTTGGGGGTTGGATTTGACCTTCTACATTCTCTTCAACTCTAACTCTATAATCCAGTGCTTACAAAGACCTGTTTTTAATAGTTAAGTTTTACAAACAGTTTGACATAAAGAAAATGTAATACCGTATTTCTCCATGTAAATTCTAAGAACCAGAGGTGAGATTGAAAATGTTTTTTACCTCTCTGTCATGAATTGAGTTGTTCTTTGAAAGAGAGACATTAAAAAAAAAATGAAGTGTCATTGGTGGACTGGGAACAAAAGCAGGAAGTAGAAAGAAGACCCAAGTTTTCTGCCTGGAGATTAGTTGAAGGGTCAATATGCCATAGCACAAAGTCTGCTGGTTCCCCAAAATCAAGTTTACATGGGAAAAAGAGAAACAGAGTTGATAATAATCCTGTGAGTTGGGGCAGTGTAAATAAACTGTTAATTTGGTGACTAAAAATTTACTTGGATAGAGAATATTACTGTCAAGGCTAAAGTTATATGGCAATGGCTTCTCCACACAGAAGATCAGGTCTTGGCCCATAGAAATAAAGCTTCAATTAGTGCACTGCTTTAAAGGAAGGCAAAGTAGTCTAGTAGAAAGTAAGTGACTCGGATGTGGAGTGAGAGGACAGAGCTTCAAATGTTACCTCTGGCATTTATTTCCTGGATGATTTGGAACAAGAAACTTAATGTCTCTGGCACTCCATTTGCTCAAATGTAAAATGAAGGATTGGACTTGATGGAAAGTCCTTTTCCTGCACTAAATCTATGATTATACTTAGCAGCATCTCAGTGCCAATCTCAACTTCTCTGCTACTTCCTATCCTGTAGAATTCTCATGTAAAGAGTTCTTCCTTAAATTTTCTACAGAAGAACCACTTGGTGGACTTGAGACCTTCTTATAGTGCTTTTAGTGTCTCAAGGATACCAATATTGCACTATCTTTTATCTAGTGTGTCTCTTTCTCCTTATACCTCCCTTTCCAGTCACACAAACTTATCTTTTGTTTTGGAAAATTTTTTATTAATCATTTTTTATATCACCAGAATTCCTCCCAGTATTTCTTGCTTTCCACCTCTTGGAGAGCCAACTCATATAACAAATAACATTTTTAAATAAAAAGAGGAAGGAGGAGTTTAAAAAAAGATCAGCAAAACTGATTAATACACTGAAAAAGTCTGGAATTATGTTCATTCTGCCACACCTATGGACCTTCTGTGCTCTACCCCCAAAGAGTGGAGTTGGAGGTATCTTCTTATTTCTCTTCTTCATGGCTATGCTTCCTTTGTTGTTGCTGTTATTCTTTCATTGCAGTGATATCTGATTCTTCAGCACCTCATTTTGGGGTTTTCTTGGGAAAGATACTGGAGTGGTTTGCCATTTCCTTCTCCAGCTCCTTCCTCATCCTTCCAGATGAGGAAACTGAGGCAAACAGGGTGAAGGGATGTGCCCAGGGTCACACAGTTAGTAAGTGTCTGAGGCCAGATCTGAACTCAAAAGATGAATCTTCTTGTGCACTCTATCCAGCTGCCATGTTTACATAATCATTATAATTTTGTAGCATTTACTCTCCATTGTTTTGCAATTATTCTTTCCATTTCATTGCCTATGATCATTATCTAGATTTTCTTTTTTTTTTATCTTTTTTTATCTAGATTTTCTTGACTCTGCTTACTTCACTTTATATCAGACCGTGAAATCTTTCCATGCTTCTCTGAATTCATCATATTCATCATTTCTTACAATACAGTATTCAATTGTATCCTTCCATGTACCATAATTTATTTAGCCATTTCCCGTTTGATAGAGGTATCCTTTGTTTCCAGTGTTTTGCTACCACAAACCACCCCTCCTCCAAAACGAACAAACAGGCATGTCCTTTCAATGACCCATTTGGTCACTTCCAGAGTACAAGTTACTGTTGGTCCTGTGCTGTAGCTCACTTGGACCCACCATGCTTCTTTCTACCGCTCTTTGAGCCACCACCAATTTTGATTCTTCTAGGATTGGGGTGTTCTACTGGCATGAAATGGGAATGCTTTAGTGAGGATTTTCTCCCACAGGTGACATCTTTATAGTCACATGGCTAGTTGCAAAGTGAAGTGATTATAAGATGCCACTGAATCCTATTCTTTGTTGTTGTTTTAAACAAGCATTTAAGTTGTCTGGACAAAATGCTGCTTTCCTCAAAAATGGTGCCCACCAAACATATGTTAAAATAGTAAAAGATTCTATGAGCAGACATGTTTGGAGATAACTGGTTGGACTCCAACAAAACATCAAACAGAAATTCAAACTCGCCTAAGGTACTGATCTTAAATTCGATGTTAAAAGACATTTTCAAGGACATATATTACTGGAAAAAAATCTGGGGCTGTTCAAGACTGAATGACAACAGAAGAGTCACAAAGAATGACATGGGCTAAGCTGAAACAGAAAGCTTCCTCATGGATGGCAAATTTTTCCAAACACTTCTATTCCTGGTTCACATCCTGACTGCCCCAAGTCTGGTATGCTATCCTGTATTCTCCACTAGGCAAAGCCATAATCATTTAAAAGATCATAGATTCATTGAGCAGGAAAGGACCTTAGAGGCCATCTAGTCCAAGAGAGTGTTTTAACCTTCTACACTGAAAATAAAAATAAGCGGTAATCATAATGGCTCACTTTATATAGTGCTTTAAGGTTGGCAAACAGTTTTACATACATTATTGCATTTGAAAAAAAAAAGTAGATTAAAAAACCCATATTACCAGATGGTGGCACCCAGATGGAGGGACAGAAAATTGAGTTGTTAGCCCATCAATACATGGATTTTGGATAGGTGGTATAGCTAGATAAGGAGTTGGACCTTCAATCAAAAAGGGCCCTTGAGAAACTGTGTAGCCTTTTCAGTAAACTCCTACGTTGTTCAATGTGACGAAAGCCTACCTCGCTGGCATCAGCAGTCTCCTATCCATGTCATAGGCAGAAAATCATGGAACAATATTAAGTGATGCCCAGTAAAAGATAAGATACAAGATTGGCAATTATCCAGGGGAAGGTAACTTATGCAGATGATCAGTTTTCATAGTTCAGTACTCAAAACTTTTATCGGGCACAGTTTCTTTGGGTGGAAAAAATCTAAACAATGCTAATAATAATAAGAATAATAATAATGATAACAGCTAGCATTTATATAGCTCTTACTATGTGCCAAGCACCGTGCTAAGTGCTTTACAATTATTGTTTCATTGGATTCTTCAACAACCCTAGGAGGTAGGTGCTATTATTATGTGGATTTTACAGATGAGGAAACTGAGGCAAACACAGGTTAAGTGGCTGGATTAGTGTCATGTGGTTGGTATTGTGTTGGAGGTCAGATTTGAACCCAGGTCTTCCTGGCTCCAGGCCCAGAGATCTGTTAACTGTGTCACCTCCACATCGTGCTTACATGGGACATTGACGGAAGTCTTCCATCTAAAGATAGAAAGACTTCCAGGATAAGTTCTTTATGCATCTCATGGTTATTTCCCAACTGAACTTCAAAGAAGAGAGTATTTTAAAAGACTCCCAATGTGTGTACATGTCCTTGGATTGAGAAAGCTCAGATTCTTAGAAATTGTGTAAATGTTTTATTTCAGTAACTTACGACCCTTATATCCCCAAAGGGAATTTTTCTTTTCTTAAGAGGATGGGGAAAAAAAAAAGAGGGAGTACAGTTGGGTGGCACAGTGGATAGATACTTCCTAGCTGTGTGACTCTGGGCAAGTTACTTAACCCTGATTGCCTCCCCTCCCATCCCAAATGTCATCTAACCTCTTAGTGTCTTACACCAGAAGTGTCCAAAAAAGCATGGCATTTTACTCCTACCTACTTTTCCCCATCCATGACCCCTAGCATAATCTGAACCAGATTAAAATGTAATTGAGAAATATTTAATAAAATACAATAAAACATAGATAATATTACATTATAAAACTAAGTCAATATGCAGCCTGCAAGAATCCTTACGTATGGATTAGTGCCTTCTCCCCTCTCCCCCAACTCCTCTCTATTTCCGTTAAACACCACTGCCAGTGGTATTTACAGGCAACACTCTAGGAAAGGGGTTCTTAACCTGGAGTCCATGAACTCTTTTTTTTTAAATACTTCAATAACCGTATTTCAATGCAATTGGTTTCCTTAGTATCCCTATATATTTACATCTATGATTCTGAGAAAGGACCCATGGGCTTCATGCCAAAGAAGGCCAGGTCGCAGAATAGGTGAAGAGCCCTTGGTCACCTGACACGTAGGAAATCTCCGGGCTGTACCCTAATTTAAGGATGGAGTTAAGGTTTCATTTCCACAGGTATTGGTTTTTTATAACCCCAAGGAAGGCAAAATGTCTCAGCTTTTGAAAGACTTGGCCAGAGAGGACTTGCCACTATCAAGGTAGGATTAGAAGAACTAATAGCTGAACTCCCTACAGGGAAGAGCCATCTGGCCCTACCTAGGGGGTAAAGGCTTCCTCTTGTCTCATTATCTCATGAATTGACTCCATTTGGTTGGGAGGTAATTGCCTACATTCTTCTTCTGGCAGAACAATGAAGCAAAAAAGGATGACTGAAGACAGCTTCTTGGGTTTTCCATGGTGAAAATGAAGAGTTATTTTTTTCATCAGAAAGGAGCAAAAGCCCAAATGATTTTTTTAAAAACTTCTATAGATCTAGGCAGGTAAGGAGAAGGGAAATTGTGATCCATCATCTTAATCCCTTTGTAAAGTACTTTGTCTGATTATTCACAGTCTCAGTATTTTCCTGACCTTTAGTTAATGAGGAAACTGGTTTCTTGTTTAGCTTTTAGCTACTTAGAAGACATCTTTCTCTTGACAGCTCTTGCTAGGGCAAAGAGTAAGTGGGACTTTCCAATGGATCAGGAGAATGAGTGTTTAAAAAATTTCATTTTAAGAATTGCTTGTTTTGATTGGGCATGACTTCACCAAAGATATATCCCCAGCATTTTTTTTCAAAGAATAATCGCTTTGACATGATTAATGATGCCTACAGCCACTAGTCTCACTTCCTGCAGTGAAATGCTGAACTTTTGTGCATGTCTGGGTTTGTAGGAGGGTGTGCTCCAAATCCCAGCAAGAGATAGTTTCCCATGTATTTCAGACAGTTGTGTTATTGTTCCAAAAATCTGACCCTGTGGAAGAGCCAGGCTACGGAATAGGACCATCTCCCCAGCAGGGAGGGCTTCGCTCCAATTACAGAAGGGAAATGAAGTCGTTTATTCTTTCTTAAGGTGCCTGACAACAGAGCAGCCCAGCCAGCACGAGCTTAATCCTTGGTCTCTCTCTCTCTCTCTTTTTCCTTTGGTGGTGGTGCTACAGGTTTGAGAACAATTAGAACAGAGCCTTTGAAAGCAGGTGGAGTTACTGGAGGACTACAATAGAGAACAATGGAGTTTGCTTCACTGGCACCATAGGAGAGCCAAGATGCTTTGGGTGCTAACGGATTTGCTTGGCAATTGGATGCCTCAGTGTAAAGATTTTGTGCTCTTCTGTTGGCAAGATCCCCAGCAGCTAGGGCACTTTGGTCTAAGTTTCCTCTTCACCAGTGGTCCTGAAAGGACACAGGCCTCTTTCAATCTACATGACAAGGATAGAATGACGGGGAAAGAGTTTGGTTTCTCTTTTTTCTTTATTGCAGGTTCATTTGACACCTTTACCTTAAATTATGTTTGCAAATGTCAGCTGCAACAATGACTCCTGCTCCAGCAAACACAAACTAAGTGTAACATCTCACCACAGGCAAGTTTATGTACAAAAAATTTTTTATTCATCTTTTGTTCTTATAGCATCTTCATTTCCAAATGTATCCTTCCCCCTCTCCTCTCTGAGAGCCATCTCTTATAACAAAGACTGAAAAATAAGCAGTTCAGCAAAACTAACTCATCAACCGCTTCTGACAGTTTACTGCAGTTCAGCTTTTGACATCTATTTCATGAGCTACAAATGACAATGCTTCCTCCCCTTTCATCCTCCCCCTATCTTTATCTTTCTTTTTTGGTCCAGACCTGGGAATTCATTAGTGTGGCAACTCCTTTTACGATGGAGCGTCAATCATTGCTGAATTATAGTCTCAGAGAATTGCCCGAGGCATCTAGAGGTTGCAAACCTAGTAGATGTCACAGGGAGGACTTGAACCCAGGACTTCCTGAATCCAAGACTGATTCTCTGTCCACTGTGCCATGTTGTTTTTCATAGAGAGAGGAAATCTAATGTGAGAAGTTGACATTGTTTCTCCATCATTCATTGAGAGAATGGAGGGTCCAATCCCACTCAACCTCAATAACAAGGTTTGACCAGTAGTGAGATTTTATATTCCGAAGGGTGATAATTGCATGGCATAAAATGCTTTTTAATAGATTAGAAATCATAGTGCAGAAGAGAGGGGAAAAGCAAAAACGAAATGATGAGTCTCAGATCTAGCTCTTGGTCTGTCTGATTTTTTTTCCATTATAGACCGCAGTCACGTAACCTCCACGGGTTTCATTTTCTTCAACAGCAAAATCAGGAGTGCAATTTTCACCCATCTACAAGAACAGTTTGAGGAACTATTGAAGATGATAATCAGGAAACCTCAAGCCATGAAATACTGTCCTGGTGCCGTCTTTTTTTTCTTTTTAATGGAAGCCATTGGAGAGACAAAGAAGCTAGAAACAGCTTCTCTGAAACAAATTCTTGAGTTACATTGTATAAACGAGGCTCTCAGTTTGCAGAACTATCAGTATCAGTTATATTAGAAACTTTAAGCAATTTTGGGCACTTTGCCCAAGAGGTTTGAGCCAGAGGAACCGATCTTTTATTTTAACAGGCAGAACACCTGCCTGGGAAAGCCGGAGACACAGGTTCTCTTCCCACGATGCCCTCTTCATGTGAAATAATCTATTAGCTGGTATGTATGTCTGTTTATTTAGGAACAAGTATGCTGACAATTGGCTTCCGACTGTAAAATCTGGTCTTGGGGGAGAAAATGATTAATTGCTTGTTTTAAGGAGAGGAGAAAGAGACAGAGAGACTGTGTGTGTGTGTGTGTGTGTGTGTGTGATATGACTGGCAGTGTTGGTTTATGTGTGTATATGCTCCTATGGAGAGGTAAACCAATGACCAGAAAATCATTCTGAAATGTGCAAGTAAGAGTTTGAATAAACATCGAAGGCACAGGATAGTAATCACTTTTGAGCTACAGAGCTGGAAATCAGATTTTGTAAACTAAATCCTTTCTTAGATTTCTGATGTTCTACATACACTTGGGACAGAAGAATCCTTCCAGGGCATCTACGGGAAGAAGAGAGTTGTCTCTCTCAGACATATACTCAATAGGATATAGCAGCACATTTCCTTTACCAGAAGCTGATGGCTATAAACCTCTGGAGCTATGTTTACCCCCTGACACTTCAACACCTTTTTTCTCTCAGGCAAGATCATAAAACACCTATGGGAGGTGGTAAAAATCTTTTAAAGTTTCTCTTAATAAATATTTGTTGAATAGAATGTTGCTGTGTGAGCCAGGATGATAAAGATGTAGGGTGAGTCCACCTTTGCGAGAATTCAGACTATCTGGGACAGAGGTGACAGAAGGTCAGTTGATGTCATCCAACCTTCATATAGAAGCAGCAGGTAGTATTTAGTAGCAGACTAAAAATATAAGGGTTGTATATTGTGCTCATGTTTGGACTTGACCTGCAAGCACTTGTCAACCCAAAGGAGATGCTTCAAAACAAAACAAAAAATCAACCCAAACTAACAATACTGGGTTGCAACAAATCTCATTTTCAGAGAAACTGGCAAGGCGGACAGTGTGATGTCCCCAAGAACCAGCTATTAATAGGCGTAAACAGATTTTGTTTAGGTGGGGCCGTGAGCCCCATTTGTCTCCCATTCTATTTACTCTTTATGTTCAAAAGAGAGTTTTGCAGGACTCTGGGTCTCTTTAGTTATTTTTTGGGGGGATACTCTTAAATATTAAGTTCAATATGTCACCCTCTGGTCATAAAGCTAGGCTATTACCAGCCATTGTTGCTTGTTAGACAGAATAGCATATATTAAATGTATACTGTACCATAATGTCCTCAGCTGACATTTATCAACACTCCCATCAGATATGCAGCCAATTCTCTGACACCATTGCTCCTGCATCTGTCATTCTGCTTGTCAATGAAGTACTATCTCCCTTCTGTGTTATTCATTTCCTCCCCAGATATCAAGTCCCAGGAATGACAGCTCTGAACTTCAGCCAATGCATATTGATTAAATATTCACTTCCTTCTTGTTGAAACTTGTTTATACTTAACAGAATAAAACAGCCCGTCAATAGGCACCTGAAGTGAGCTGCCAAATGCTGACTTGGGTCTTGTATAGGAAGGGGAAGGGCCTTTGGACATTAGAATTTGGGCCGTAACATTCTTATTAAAATGAGGATTTCTCTAGAAGCAGAGTTATTGAGAAGAGGCAGTGGGGCGCTGTGCTAAGAGCACTGAGCTGAGAGCCAGAACCAGGTGCGAGTTCTAGGTAGGTGACATTTCCTAAGCCAGTTAACCAACCTAGATCTCAGTGTCCTTAGCTGCAAAGTGAGTGGCTTGCATTAGTTGAAATCTAAAGTTCCTTTTGGCTCTAAAATACTGTAAGTCTATGAATAAAATAGCAGGGCATAATGCTGGAATGCAAATTTCAATATATGTATATTTTTATGGGAGAAGATTAAAGAAGATAGATAAATCAAGTAGAATGGAAGGAAAATTGTTCTGCAATGTGACCTAATTTTCTTCAAATTACTTTTGGCTGATCGATTCCTATGCTTTGGAAAGTATGTTGAGATTTTCAAAGCTCTAAGATTAAAATAATAATGGCTAACATTTATGTATCAAACTCTGTGCTAAGCATTTTACAATTATTAATTCATTTGATCCTCACAACAATCCTGGAAGGTAGGTACTATTATTGTCCCTATTTTACAGATGACTGAAGCAAACATGGATTAAATAATGACTTGGTCACTCAGGTAGTACCTGTTACTGTGAGATTCTATACATACTTCTTTTTATCAATTCTTTCTCTGGATACAGTAAGCAGCTTCCTTCATATGTCCTTTATAACGAGTTTGGGTATTTATAGGAGTCAAAATGACTTTGTCACTCAAAGTTGTTCTTAAAACAATTTTGTTGTTACTGTATACAACATTCTCTTGGTTCTGCTCAATTCACTCTTCATTATTTCCTGAAAGTCTATCCATGTTTTTCTAAGATTAACAAGCTCATCATTTCTTAAGGCACAGTGATAGTCCATCGCAATCATATATCACAACTTGTTCATTCATTCCTCAAATGATAGACATCCACACAATTTCTAGTTTTTTGCTACCACAAAGAGAGCTGCTATAAATATTTTTGAACATATAGGTTCTTTTCCTTTTTCCCTGATCATCTTTGGAAATAAAAGTAATAGTGGTATTGCTGGGTCAAAGGAACTAGGTACTTTAATAGCTCTTTGGGCCTAATTCTAGATGACTCTCAAAAATGGTTGTATAAGTTCACAGCCCCAACAGTGAATTAGTGTCCCAATCTTTTCCACATCTCCAACATTTATCTCTTTCATCTTTAATCATTTTAGCCAATCTGATAAATATAAAATGATATCTCAAGGTTGTTTTAATTTTAATTTCTCTAGTGAATAATGATTTATAGCATTTTTTCATATGACTCTAAATTGTTTGATTTCTACATTGGAAAACTGCCTATTCATATCCTTTGACAATTTATCAATTGGGGAATGACTTGTACTCCTATAGATTTTAAACAGTTCTTTATACATTTGAGATGTGAGGCCTTTATCTGAGAAACTGTCTACAAAATCCTTCCCAAGCCCCAATTTTCTGCTTTCCTTTTGATCTTGGCTACATTTGTTTCATTTGTACAAAACCTTTCAAATTTAATCTAATCAAAATTATCCATTTTATATCTCACTCTGCTATCTTTTGTTTATTCATAAATTGTTCACCTATCCATAAGTCTAATAAGAAATATGTTTCATGTTCTTCAAATTTTCTTGTAATATCTCTCTTTATATTTAGGTCATGTATCCATTTTGACCATATCTTGGTCAGTGGTGTAAGATATTGGTCTATTTCCAATTTCTACCATACTGCTTTCCAATTTTCCCAACAATTATGTTTTGCCTCTTGTGAACCTCTTTATTTCTTGTCTGGTCGTGAACTCTTCCCTTGATATATATATGACATAATTTCTTCCCTGGTCCACTAACTTTCTTAAATAATCCTTTATGTCTAAATCATGTACCCACTTTGAGTAATTACCACTGTGGTAATTTTAAATGGTGTTTCTCTTTCCATCTCTTCCACTGGATTTTATTGGGAATATACAGATGCTGCTGATTCACGTGGACTTATTTTATTTTTTGTAATTTTGCTGAAGTTGTTAATTGTTTCAATTAGGTTTTATTGTTGTTGTTGACTTTCTAGGATTCTCAAGGTAAAGCATCATTTCATTTGTGAAAAATGATAGTTTTATTTCTTCTTTGCTTATGCTTGTTCTTTCAATTTCTTTTCCTTTTATTATTGCTATAGCTACAATTTCTAGTACACTATTGAATAGTAATGGTGATAAGGACAACTTTACTTTAACTTCCTTCTCATTTTATAGATTAGAAAACTGAGGCCCAGAAGAAGGATGTGGGAAGTAGGATTTGAACCTGGATCTTCTGACTCAAAATTCTGCCTCAGGAAGTCCTGAGATGAGTGTCAGGTCACCTTGACTCTGCTTTAAGTGTATCTGGGAGAGTATACTCTTAGAAGGTGGATATTTTGGGGAAGGAGCAGTGAGGTTTATATAGCCACTTCCACCAGGGACCTTCTCTTCCCAGGCCTTTCCTGTGTGAGGGCTGAAGCCAGAGGCTGGTGGTGGTGAGGAGTGAAGAAGAGACAGTGAAGTGTGATGCTATAAATGACCCAAGGAAGCTGAGCACATTGATATGTATAATAAATGGATCAATGGATCCTTCAGATTTGTAGAACCGTTAGGGAAGAGGTAATTAGCAAGAAGAACAAATATCCAATAGTTCCCTAGGATTTGGAAAGAGGTTGAATTGCTATGGATTCTTGAGTATCCCCAAGGAATGGCATGAGCCAAAGTATATTTCAAAGAAAGAAAATGAGCTCATTTACAGATATTTAAATGATCACAGAATTTAGAGCTAGTAAGCAGCTTAGTAATCATTTAGTGTTATTACCTCCCTTGCTTTGTAAACATATATGTATATATGTGTACGTGTGTACATATATATAAATATATATCATATCATGCCATATTATACCATATTGTATCATATGATGTCATATCATATCGTATTATATTATATCACATTATATCATATCACATCATAGTATATCATATTATATATTTATATATTGTATATTACATTGTATTTAATAATTATATATAATATTGTATATTATATAAAATATATATATATACATATAAAAGGAAACAGGGGCTGGAGCAACTTACAGCCTGCCCTGCCCCCACCAACTCCATACATAGTAGAATAGGATTTGAATTTAGGCTCTTGCCTTCTAAAGCCTGTGCTCTACTCATAATGCCCTACTGCACTGGCATAAGGGGCTCCTTAGAGAAGAGAGGGGAAATCCAGGCTGGTTTGAGCCAAACATAATGCCAGTCAAATCTGTCATGCATTCCCATAATTTGTAACCTTTGAAATCTCACACACACACACACACACACACACACACACACACATACACTGAATGGGGGAGGGAGTGGAAGATAATAGAAAGAAACAATTTTAAGATGTAGTCATTCAATATAGTTTCATACTCTTGGCAATAAGGCAAATGTCTTCAACGAAATGTGAAACTGTACGTCACACTAATGAAAATGCTAGAAAATGTTGATAAAACATTAAAAACCCCAAAAGAAAGAAAAAAGTTCAGAAGAAGACATACTCAGGGAAGTTTTTTATTATATCATTAAGTTTAATACATAGTCTTTTTTTAGAACTTATTACAATCTTATTAATATACAAACCAATATTAAATATGAAATAAAAATATTATACATCAATATTTATAGCTTGTCAAAAGAACCTTAACAATAAAATTGTTTGTTTTTTTTGTGCAGTTTTTGGTGCAAAGTTTTTGAAAACTTAGCTATTCATAATTTTAAAAAAACTACCCATCTTTTTTTTTTTTCTTTTATTAATCTTTCCTTCTTATTAACACTCCCCATCCCCATGTCAAACAAATGAAAAAAAAAACTCTTTGTGAATATATGTATAGTTTGGTAAAACAAATTTTCACATTGACTATGTACAGAAATGTTTTTGCATTTTGAGTTCATTGCCTTTCTGGCAGGAGGGGCGGAGTGTGTTTCACCTTCATTCTTTTGGATTCATGGTTTATCATTGTTATCAAGTAGTTTCCTCCGTAATGCTTTCATCATTATATAGATGGATCTACTAATTCTGTTCACTTCCTTTGCTCTGAATCAGCTCATAGAGCTCTTCCCAGTTTCCTCTGGAGTTGTCCCTTTCACTGTTTCTTATAGCACAATAAGATTACATTATATTTATATATCACAATTGGTTTACCTATTTCCCCAAAAGAAGTTTAAACCCTTGGTTTCCAATTTTTAGCTTCCGCAAAAAGAGCCACTATGAATACTTATATATATCTGGTTCTTTTTTTCTCTTCTTTTTGGGGGGGTGGGGAGGGGATGTAGGCCTAATTAAGTGATATAACTGAATCAAAGGGATATACATAGTTTAGTAACTCTGGGGGCATAGTTCCAAACTGCTTTCCAAAATGGCTAGACAATTCACAGCTCCACAACTCATTTTCCTACAACCCATCATCATTTGTCATCTTCCTCTTTATTAATCTTGGCCAATCTGGTGGGTACGAGGTAGAACCTCAAAGTTGCTTTAATTTGCATTCCTCTAGTTGTGAATGATTTGGATAGCTGTATGCTTTCCTTTGTAAATTGCCCAATATATTTTGACCATTTATCTATTAGAAAAAGAAAACAACAAGCACCATTTCTTATATAATCTTCCTTTTCCATTTGTTCTTTGAAATATTTGTGTTTAGTAGTAATGTTAACCACAATGAAAACTATTTTTTTAAAGAAAAAAATGCCTTAAGGGTTGTCATTCAGGATGTGCATGGCAGAAAAGAAGGCGGTTCAGTCATTTAGCGAGAACAAGAGACGATAGTTGGACAGAGTGAGTGTTTCAGTGGTATCTGTAGAATGTAAAATGACCCAGGAAGGCCTCCAACCCATTAGGTGGATGTTTAGTGGATAAGACAGCACAGAGTAGTGGATAGAACTCTGAACTAGGAGTTAAGAACACCTGGGTTCAGATCCTGCCTCATATACTTACAAATTGTATTGCCCTGGGCAAGTCACTTAATGTCATCATGCCTCAGTTTCCTCATCTGTAAGATAAAAGGTTTGGACTTGATGATCTCTAAGGACCCATTGAACTCTAAATCTATGCTCTCACCATCTATAATCCAATGCGAGCACATGATGACAAGGTATGGGTTGGTTGCCATGTGCCTCAATAAAACAAGGACCCATATTGAAGAAATCATCAGTCCTCTGAAGAATTAAAGTGTAATAATGATGATGATGATGATAATTTTAATTGCTAACATTTATATACTGCTTACTATGTGCCAGGCCCTGGGCTAAGCAGTCTACAAAGATTACCTCATTTGATTCTCACAATAACCCTGGGACACAGAGGCTATTATTATCCCTATTTTACAGTTGAGAATACTGGGCCAGATAGAGGTTAAATGACTTGTCCAGGGTCCCACAGTTAGTAAGTGTCTGAGGCCAGATTTAAACTTGGGGCTTCCTGACTCCAGGCCAGGCACTCTGCCTGCTATGTCACATAAAAGAAAGGTGGCATCATATGGGGAATGAAATAATAAGGCAGAGCTACCAGCCAGTGATCTGTAGGAGTAGTGACTATCATATATACTGGCTATGCAGCCTTCAGCTGTGAAAGAAAATCAGATGACTGACAAGCAAGGATTTGGAATGAAATGAAAAATATTCCCTACAGCACTTTGTCTTCCTCATTCTCGTTCCTAATGCGTGTGTAGTCATGTAGTTGTTGAGATGAAGGCCTAGGGAAAATTTTTTCAGGCTGACAGTTTCTAAAATTCTATGTAATTATACAAGCCAGCAAAAACTCAGTAGCCTACTTACTTTAAGAGCCCAGGATGAGCTGTTGTTAAAAAGGAAAAAAAAATTAAATTTTCAGTTCTTTGGAGAGGATATGCTTTTCCCATAAGCAGCAGCCAATAGGCTTTTATGGTTCATACTGAAGGCCCATGAATCATTTCTAAAAATATGGTCATTAAGGGAACAAAATGACCCAATCCTGTAGCTTCAAGGTGGGAAAAACTCTTAACTACCCATGAGAGAAAAGGCATTGGAACTCCCAGTGGACCACAAGCTGGCAGGTAATATAGTTGTATTTCGTAAGGTACTGCAGAAGATGAGGGACCAGGGAAGCAGTCTTTCCACAACTCTTGGCGTCCTCAACAGGGCTCTGCGCACTTTCCATTCATTTATTGGCTATTTTCTTTTTGCAAATTAGACTTTATTCATGAAGCCATTGCCAATCATTCTAATATGTTTTCCATGGCACAGTAATACACTAAATAAAAGAACTGGAAAAAAAGTAGGTCACAAATAGAACAGTTTTCTTTCCATTCTGCTGAAGTCACCTACTCTTCTTTTTTAAAAATTTACACATATGAAAACATGTATTGATGACTTCTCCTGTATTCAGTTTCAGAGCTCCCATGGACCTTAGGGACCACCTAGTCTCCTTCTCCCCATTCACATGACCACCACTTTAGTCCACACCCTCATGGCCTCTAACCAAGTGGTGGTTCAGTCACATCTGATTGGACCACAATAGGTCCCTGCCCTAGCTCTACTTAATGCCTGTATTTTGGGCCCTCCTGGCTTAGAGCGAATGTCAATGGTAACTGTTTCTCCTTGGAACAGCAACTGGGGGGGGTCTTCCCCTCCCAGCTTGATTTTTTTTCTTTTTTTCTAATTGAAGGAGCCATCCCTTGACTCCTTTTTTTTTTTTTATAGTTCAGATTTTTTATTTTTAGTTTACAACACTCAGTTCCACATAATTTTGAGTTCCAGATTTTCTTCCCCCCACCCCCCACCAAGATGGCATGGAATCCAATATATCTTCTACATATAACTTTGCATTGGACCTATTTACACAATAGTCAAATTGCAAAGAAGAATCAAGACCAAAGGAATGAATCATGAGAAAGAAGAAACAAAAACAAAAACAAAAGAGAAAAAAAAAAGGGAAAAAAAAAGAGAGCAAACAGTGTGCCTCAATTTGCGTTCAGATTCCATAGTTCTTCCTCTAGATGTAGATAGCTCTCTCCATCGTGAGTCCTTTGGAGTTGTCCTTGCACCTTGTATTGCTGAGAAGAGCAAAGTCTATCAGGGTTAGTTGTCATAGAATCCATATATCTGTGGTTGTGTATAATGTTCTCTTGGTTCTTCTCTGTTCACTCAGCATTATCTCGTGTAGGTTTTTCCAGGTTGTTATGAAGTCCGTATCTTCCCCATTTCTTATAGCACGATAGTATAACATTACCTTCATATACCACAACTTGTTCAGCCATTCCCTGATTGATGGGCATCCCCTTGATTTCCAATTTTTTGCTACTACAAAAAGAACTGCTATAAATATTTTTGTACATATGGGTCCTTTTCCCACTTGTGTGATCAGCCCTAGAAGTGGTATTGTTGAGTCAAAGGCTATGAACATTTTTATAGCCCTTTGGGCATAGTTCCAAATTGCTCTCCAGAATGGCTGGATCAGTTCACAACTCCACTAGCAATGTAACAGTGTTCCAATTTTCCCACATCCTCTCCAGCATTTATCATTTTCCTGTTTTGTCATTTTAGCCAATCTGACAGGAGAGATGTGGTACCTAAGAGTTGTTTTGATTTGCATTTCTCTAATCGGTAGTGATTTTGAGCATTTTTTCATGTGCCTATAGATATCTTTAATTTTTTCCTCTGAAAACTGTCTGTTCATATCCTTTGACCATTTCTCAATTGGGGGATGACTTGTATTCCTATAATGACTCACTTCTTAAGGAGGCCTATTCACTGAATGGGCCTTACCTCACTCTAAGTGAGTACATGAAAAGGCTTTAGCCTAAAAGGGCCAGGGTCTTCCACTGCATCCTGGGTCATCTCCAGTCATCCTGATGAATATCAAGTCACTGCGCCCAGATGACTCTGGAGGAGAAAGTGAGGCTGGTGACCTTGCACAGCCCTCCCTCACTCAAATCAAAGTCAACTGCAAGTCATGTCATCATTTCTCTGATGTTATGGTCCTCTTCGAAAACAAAGGACAAACACAACTGACTCTTTGTAACTCCAAGGACTGTAGTACATCAGGTCCTTCTGTCCTCCACTATCTCCTGAAGTCTGTCCAAGCTCATGTTTGTTGTTTCTATGACTCTATCTAGCCATCTCATCCTCTGCTGTTCCCCTTTCCTTTTGTCTTTAATCTTTCCCAATATCAGAATCTTTTCCAAGAAGTCCTGTCTTCTCATTATGTGGCCAGAGTATTTAACCTTCAGCTTCAGTATTTAACCTTCCAGTGAATAGTCTAAATGAATTTCTTTAAGTATTGACTGATGTGATCTCCTTGCTGTCAAAGGGATTCTCAAAAATCTCACAATTAGAAAGTGTCGATTCTCACCGTGACTGTTACAGTAGTCCCCTGATGGGTCTCCCTGTCTCCAATTGCTCCATGCACCAATCCAACCTTCATACAATTGCTAATATTCCTGAAAAGACAAACTCATTATGCCACGCTCTTGCTCAACAAGCTTCAATGGCTCTGCCTTTATTAAATACAAAATCCTCTGGCATTTCAATCTCTTCACAATCTATTCTCTCTGTCCAAATTGGCCTCCTTGGAGTTTGCAGTTCAGGACATTCCATCAACTGCCTCCCATTCCTGGAATACTCTCTTTCCTCACCTCTCCCTTTGCAATCCTTAACTGCCTTCAAGATTCAGCTCAGACATCATGTCATCTCATGTGAGGCCTTTTTCTGATCTCCCCACACCACAAAACTCTTATTTTTTTTTTTAATGTCTTCTTTTCTATATACATGTTGATTCTACAGTTCCCAATAGAGTGGAAACCCCTTGAGGGCAAGGACAGTGTTATTTTGTTTCTTTGCATTCCCAGTGATTAAGACAGCCTCCAGTAACCAGGAAATGCTTAACAATACATATGAGCTTGAATAGAATTCTTCCATTCTACACTGATCTGTCCTTAGCTCCCCCTCTCCTTCACCACTAATTGCCTTTTGGGCTTCTCCAACTGAATATCTTACAGGCATCTCAAACTCAATGTGTTCAGAAGGGAACTCCCCAGTATTTCCCCTAACTCCACTGCTCACTGAAGCTTTCTATTTCTGTCGAGGACACCATCATCTTGAAAGTCACTCAGGTTCATAAATATCTAATCAGTTTTTAAGTCTTTTTGTTTCTACCTCCATGACATATTTTGTCTCAGTTCCCTTCTATCTACTCACATGGCCGCCCCCTTTGCTCAGGTCTCGGTCACCTCTAGCCCGACTTCTACTGGCTTCCTGGTTAGTCTCCTTGCCTCAATTCTCTCTCCCTTTCAGTCTATTCTTCACACAACTTCCAAAAAGGTTTTCCTAAACAGAAAGTTAGATAATGTTATGTCCCTCCTCAATGTACTCTAGTGAATTCTTATTACCTCTAGGGTTAAATACACATTCCTCTGTTTGGCATTTAAAGCTATTCTTAATCTGCCTCTAGTCAACTTTTCCAGTCTTATTGTATATTACTCCCCTTCATACTCTCTGGTCAAGGTGACTTCCTTGTTCTTCCTCACACGTGACATTTGTCTTCCATCTCTGTTCCTTTCACAGGCTGTTTCCCTCTCCTCTCCTCTCTTCCCTTTCTCTTCTCTCCTTTCCCCATCTCCCCTCTCTCTTTGCCCTCATCCGCTCTCCCCCTTCCTCTTCCCCTTTCCCCTCTCTCTTGTTTCTCCTCTCTTCCCCTCCCCTCTCTTCTCTCCACTCCCCTCTCCTCTCTCCACTCCCCTCTTTCCCCTCTGCTTCTTAGAATCTCAGATATAACCATAATCACCATACAAATTATTTCTAAATCATTATGCAGCAAGAAGCTCTGAACAAGTCAGCTCTGTCTAACATGGCAGGGGAATATCTCATTTTACATTTCTCTGGCTTATATGGAGAATAAAGACCATATACAAAAATGTCATGGAAACGTTTTCCCAGGATCCCTTTGGGAGCATAGAAAAGTAAAAGCCATGGGGAGGAGGATAAGGGGGTATCCATTTAGGTCACAGGTGTCCTCCTAAGGAATCTGGGCCCAAACACCTCTGTGTGGTCATGGCCCCGTGAGGGAGTGTAATGGTATCTCGCCATCTCCTATTCCCAAGAGATAGGTGAGGGGCATGTGGCATTATCACATTTTGCAGAGGAACAAGATTAACTGGAAAGGGTCATATAACTTGCCTAAGCAGCACATACCCAAGTTTTATGCTCCCATGGCTAATGCTGCAACTCCTCCTCCCTTCCCCCCCCCCCCCTTTCACTGGAGAGCAAGGTCACACCTATTTTAGAGCTGCTGCCAGGTAGGAATTGCTTAAGCAGCACATTTCTGTCGATTCACACCGACTTTTTACAATAATGCTTGGTATTTATAAGAGTCCTTTCATCTGAGCAGCTCAAAGTTCTGACTCTAATCTTTACAACTTCCTTGTGAGGTAGAGAAGAAACAAGTTGTTATTATCTTAGTTATGTGTGTATGTGGGGGGTGGGTGGGAAGGGGATGAGGGAGGCAGAAATGTATGAGGGAGGGAGCTGGCAGTTAGAGCTGCTGGCCAGGGACCCATAATGACTCATGGAGGAACTGAGAACCAAGAATGGAGCCTAGCCCCTCACATTCTCAGGTAGCAAGGGGCACAGTGGAAAGTGGAAAGAATATTGTTCTTGTCATAGGGAAAACCTGAGTTTGAATCCTGTCTCAGAAGTGAAGTCACTGTATGTCCACTGGCAAATCACTTAATCTCTTTCACCCTCAGTTGCCTCATCCGTAAAATGGGGATAATTATGCTTTTATTACTTCCTTCATTTGATTGTTGTTTGGATGAATAATCATTAATAATAGCTTACATATATATGTATGTATATAATATATTTGTATAAATGGAAAGAGAGAGAGAGAGAGAGAGAGAGAGAGAGAGAGAGAGAAACAGAGAGACAGAGAGAGAGAGAGAGAGAGAGCATTCTAAAATTTGCAAGGTACTTTATTTATTTGATCCTCACGATGACTTTATGAGGTAGGTACTATTATTATCTCAATTTTACAGATGAGGAAAGTGAGGCAGGTGAAGTGACTTGTCCAGGGGCACATAGTTGTGTTTGTCTGAGGCAGGATTTGAACCCAAGTCTTCCTGTCTCCAAGTCTGGCATTCTATCTACTATGCCACCAGATGAGGTAATGTTTATAAAGTGCTTCAGAAACCCCAAAGCACCATGGGAATAGCTGCTATCATCAGGAGCTGTAGAAAGAACACTGGATCTGAAGTCAGATAGATGCCTTGGGTTCAAATTCTAGGCTGTTACTTATTACCTATATGACCCCAGGCAAGACCTAAGGCAACTGGGTTGCATAGTAGACAGAGAGCTTGACTTAGAGTCAAGAAGACCTGAGTTCAAATCCTGCCTCAGTTGCTAGCTATGGAACCTTGGACAAGACACTTAATGTCTCTAAGACTGAATTTCCTCATCTAAAAAATGAACTCGTAATAGCACCTATCTCTCAGAGTTGTGAACTACAAATGAGATCGCAAACACAAATCACTTTGCAAATCCCATGGTGTTCCATAAATACTACCAAGTACTTACCATCTATGTGTCTCAGTTTCCTCCTGTGTAAAACTAGAGAACTAAATGACCTTTGGAATCTCCTCTAGCTCTGTTTATCTCTGATCCAACACATTATACAGCTGAAGATTAATACAGCCTTTGTTTAGGTCCAGCAAAAAAGCAGCTCCATTGAACAGATCCAGGATGTCAGAGATTTCCAGGGCTGAGATTTTCTGCAAAGCTCTTTTATTTTTACTTTGTCCAAATAACATTTAGAGAGACGAAAACCAAAGGAAGGAAAGGGCATGTGTTTTTGAGTGATCAATTGTAAAGCACTTCTTAGGTCTGCTGCACGGCCTCAAGTCTGAAGTGGTTCCATCTACCCCTCAACCCGTGCCTTTCTGCCCATCTCTTTTCACCCTGAGTCACTTAAGCCTAACACAAAGGTTAAAATGTCTGTTAAAACCCAGTTGTGTATTGTGCCCTAAGGATTAACAGCCAAACCTGAGACTTCAGACAGATTACCTTGCACCCAAGACCTACTAGAGAATCTGAGCTGAAGCCTTAAATCTCAAGAGTTCAAATACAGCTATTATGTGAAAAGCCTCATGAAGGTAAAGGAAGATTAAAAAAAAAAAGATGCCTGTGCACAAAACAAACAAGGTAATAGACACATTTATGCATATATACAAACAGTATATATGTGCATATATTTTACATATGTATACATGCATCTAAATATATGTAGCAGGATTAAGTTTTAGGTAGAGCTGGCCTTGTAGAGCTGGGGCCCAGTGCCATCTCTTACATATACTGATTTTGTGACTTGGGCAAATCACTTTACCTCCAAATGCTCTAGGTCATTTGCTAAGACTCTACGTTGCAAATAAAGTGGCAGCCTGCACTGATAAAGATTTTCTTCACTAGGAGCTCCATATACTGATGAAATCACAGCTCTGAATTAAAAAAGAAGTATGCCTGTATGTACACATATACGGATACGTATGTATGTATGCATATGTATATATTTAAATAATTTTTATATGTATTTGTATATATATATGCAGTAGTATCAAACTCAAATAGAAATATGGATATGTATGTATATAGGCACATGTATATATTTAAGTAATTTTGATATGTATTTGTATGTGTATATGCAGTAGTATCAACTCATATAGAAATAGATCCCTCTAGGTAGCATATTGACTTAGAAAACCTCAAATTAACATTATTCATACTGTATTTACTTACTTTTAACACTTTCTAATTACATTTTAATCTGGTTCTAGAAGTTTTGTGGCCTGTCACTTTGACATGTATGTTTATATGTAGATACGTAACATGAAATGTGAAAGGATTGGTGCGTGGTCCGCATTTCCCTACCTAATTGCTATAGCAAGAGTCTCATGGGATTCTAGGTAGAGTAGCTAGGTTGGACTCTATACTGCTTGAGATATGGACATCAATGAGGTCAGCATGTGCATTGGAGCACTGGAGCGATGCAGTGACTACATGAATCACAAGGTGTGTGTAGGGGTGTTTAGGGAGGACTAGCACTTCTTGTGTGAGGGCTGCTCATCCATCTTTGGTGGCCACCTTCTATTCAACTCTCACTTGTGGCTCAAAGAAGCTGTAGCATAAGCAGTAGCCAAAGCCTGATAAAACCATCTCAGCACACCAAGGTTGAGAGTGATCGACAGACTCAAACCGTTGGTGAATTAGGGGGATGTTTACCCCAAGCATGTGAAGATTTCCCCAGTGGAATGGGTGGATGAGAACAGTTTATTTCAATGGCCAGTAGAGCAGCTGAAGCAGGTGCTATGGAGTGCTTAGAGCATGGTCAGATACTGAAGAAGCCAAGTTGATTCATTGCATCCTTGACCATTGCTAGCCATCCTGACTTTGTCTTGCCACTTGATTTCCATGATTTTGGAAGAGAGTGAGGCTGATAAAATTGTGCAACTCTGCCTCACCTAAATTGAATCCACAGGCAATCAAGTCTTTGGTCCACCCCATGATGTCACTGGTCCTCTTTGAATGGAAGGACAAACAACAAATGAATCATAATAGCCTAGTAAGTGCTTAATGCTTAGTGCTTAATGAAATTTTCTTTTCATGTAGCTCTAGATAAAATATTTCTCTAAGGAAAAAACAACTACCACCACCCTAAACAAGATTCCTCAAGGAGAGGAGTAATTTCAAAGAGATTAATTTGCTTCTATCTATGCAAGACTTCTTTCTACCAGACAAAAGATGCTAGAAAAGAGGGAAACATTTTTTCCCTCTTGTTTGTTTATTTTTTGGCCCTCTTGTCCTATCTGTAGCACTGCTCAGTGCCCCCAGAGCTCTCAAATTGCATTCATCTTCCATCTGCTTCCTGCTTACTAGACAGCCTGAGACAGCCTATTCACAACAGTCAGCAGTTGCAGACAAAGAGACATAAATATTGTAGCATATATCAGGAGCACCATAGGCAGCTGAAGATGAGATGAGGGCATAAAGGCATTCTGGCCAAACAAAGAAAAGACTTGGTCTTGGACAAAAAGAAAAAACAATGTTCTTTGGAGTGAAGAAGGGCTTTATATCCAAGATGGAAGACCAATTAATGCTTAACAAGGAGAAAACTCTGAGGGCCAGCACTGGCTTCATTTCAGAGGGAGTTTGCAGCCAAGTTTATTTACTCCCCTATCCTATTTTCCCGTCTCCAGCCCCCTCCAAAGTTTAGTACTCTCCTTTGTAATGGAAGGGGGCAAATTTACGGTGCTAATTGATCGACGCCTATGGTTGATTTTTACTTAAAAAAATTCCTTTCTATCACTTAGGTGCTGTGGAGTTTCTTGTCTTAAGGGAGAGCTATGGAGCACTAAGATTAGTGAGAGATTCTGACTTCCTGGGGCTCCTTATGGCTTTGTGCTTTGCTTGTGTTGTCAAGCATGGTTATAATAGCTACATTTACATGGAGGCAGTAGTGTGTAGAAGGATAGCCATAAAGTCAGGGGGAGTTTGGTTCAAATTCTGCCTCTGACACATACTAGCTTTGTGACTCTGAGCACAATCCACAAAACAGTATTCTTTCTTAGTCACTTTCATTGCCCAGGCAAGTCTCTAAGAGTGTAAATTACAAAACAATTGTTAATCTGCTGTATGAGTGTACTAAAAAAAAAACAAAAAACCCCTATTATTTTGAACTTGACAAATGCATTCATGAATAATCAAATATACAAAGAACAGAATTAAACATGAATCTCATTACATACAGCATTTTTTTAAAGATATTTAGCAAACTAGCTTCTAAATTGTCTTGTTTGTGTTGCCCTCTGAACCTCCTTTTGATCTCTTGTGTGCTTTTTCATCAAATGCTTCTTGACATTATTTCCATTCTTTTATTTCGGACATTACTGTCACTAGCCTTAGTGGTTTTTTTTTCGTACCCTGGCACATAGTCAATATTTGTAAAGTGCTGTGCACTTTTGAGAATATGTATATTTCTTTCAGTTTCCATTCAGAAATTCCCAGAGATCCATCATATTTGAGGTTCAGCCTGAAATCCTGATAGTAACTCTTGCCTTTTTTTTAGTTTACCTGAACCATAATAAATTCTGTTCCAGTCTCTCATTTTAACTCTATGTGAATCACCATGTTTCAAATATGTTTCTTGTAATAGTAATAGCTAATAATAGCTCACGTTTATACAGCCCTATGTGCCAGGCACTGTACTAAGCACTTAACAATTATTTTCTCATTTAATCCTCACAAAATTCTGGGAGGTGGATGCTATTATTATTCCCATTTTACAGATTAGGAAACTGAAGTAAACAGAAGTTAAGTGACTTGCCAGAGTCACAAACTACTAAGTGTTTGAGACCAGATTTTAGCTCAGGTCTTCCTGACTCTAGGAAATAACATATATAAACAAATAACATATGCAAATAACATGCTGGATTCTTCTTTCTAATCTATTCTTATATTCTTTTTTAAAAAAAATTGTGTTAGTTTATCTTATTCAAATCCACAGTTTTGACTATTTGTTATATATTCCCCTTTGTCATATCCTCTCATATTTCTCCCTCTCTTTGCCTCTCACACCCCCTTTTATTTTTTAAATTAATTTATTTCGAACTTAAGAAAAAAGAAAAAGAAACATGCTAAACTTAAATGCAAAATAAGAAAAGAAAAAAAATTTCCATGAGCACAGCAGAGTATGAGAATATTCAAAATATACAGCAATACATTTCCATTTCAAGAAAGCCTATATAATAAATACTACACATTGTGTTCAGAGCTGTCCATCTTTTCTTTGCTTCCTTGTAAGTTTTCTTTTGTTCTTGGGGTACATTTTTTACTTTGTTTTTTCCCCTCTTTTTCCCCCTCCCCCAAGAAAGCTACAATTAAGCATGGATACACACACACATATTTAGAAACATATACACACACATACATATACACTCATATATCCCCTTTTAAAAAGAATAGAAAAAGAAAAAAGCGATGTGATTAACACTAGTGACCTGTAATTGAAATGATCTTCCAATCCACTGCCCCATCTCTCATCCTCTCATCCAGATCTTACTCACTGCTTCTTACTTTTTCTTTCTTTACTTTTAACCTTCCTCTCCCCTACCTCTTCAGGATCCACTCTCCAGAACTGAAGGAGGTGCTGTGGGTGGTGGTGGTGGTGGTGGTGAAAATAATTTGTGACTATTTCCTTATTGATTCCATCCTTTCTCTTAAATCACTCTCTTCTTCTCCTCCCTTGACTGTTTCCCTGTTGAATTTAATGTATTAATACACCAAATTCTTTGTGAGTTATGTGTGTGTGTGTGTATGTATGTATGTATGTATGTGTGTATGTATGTATGTATGGCATTCAACCCTCCTGTGTCCATTTAAGATGAGAGCAAGGTTTGTGCGATACTAGATCCCTCTACTCTTTTCCCAAAGTCAGTATAATCTTCTTCTCATGCATCCTAAATATTAATGTAGTAAGTTCTACTCTTTCTTTCTTATCTATTCCCTAATATATATTCTTTTCAGTTTTTCTTTCCTCTTAAAATTCTAAGTTTCTACAGATCTGGTCTTTTCATCAAGAATGTTTGAAAGTCCTCCTTACCATTAAAAAACCGAGAAATAGGATTATTCTCAGTCTTGCAGAGTAGATTTTATTCTTGGTTGTAAGCTTTTGTCTTTTTTTTTTTTAGAATATTGGATTCACAGATTTTCTCTCATTTATAGTAGTTGCTGCCAAATCTCGTGTGAACCTGACTATAGTTTTTTGTTATTTGAATTCTTTCCTTATGGCTATTTGTAGTATTTTTTATTTGACCTGGAAATTCTAGATTTGGGCCATGACATTCCTGGAAGTTTTCATTTTGGAATTTTTTTTTCATTAGGTGACTGGTGGATTCTGTTTTCACTTGCCTCCTGGTTGTAGTAAATCTTAGAAGTTTTAATTTATGAGTTCTTGAAATATAGTATTGACATTCTTTTAGTCATGATTTTCAGTAAACACTTGTTTTTACATTATCTCTTCTTGATTTGTTTTATAGGTCAGTGGCTTTTTTTTAAAAAAAAATGGTAGTGACCTTGAATTTTCTTCTCCTTTTTCACTCTTCTGTTTTTATTGTGATATTTCTTGCTGTCTCATGGAGCTGTTTAGTTCTGTCTGTTGCATTCTAATTTTCAGGGTGTCTTTTACTATTCTATGCTATTTATCTTTCTCCAAGGCTCTATTTCACTTATTATTCCATTTTAAAAATCTCTTGCTATGTTTCTTTAATATTCTTGTTGCCCTTCTCAGGCTCTGCTTGTACTTGTTGTGGACTTACTCTCTTTTCTTCGCAGACTCTTGGGCCTTTCCTGACCCATAACATTTCTTCCCTGTATTCAATTTCTTTTTGTTTACTTATGTTTCCAGACTCATCTCTTGATTTGGGCTTTTGGGCAAGGTCCAGGCTCTGCACCCTCTCAGATCCTTAAATGAGACAAGCAGCCCCATCTTTGTCCTGGTCTCTTGTCACTGGCTTTGATTTTCCCTGATATATGTGCACTAAGAGCACAGGCAAGCTTCAGTGTCTCCAGTCACCGAATTGTTCAGGGACTGCTGTGGACTTCCATCTCCCACTGCACCTTCCTCATCAGGGTGCTACTACAAGCTTCTGTCTTCACCCAGGCCCTCACTGGTCTGAGTGCTGCTGTGGGCTTCCATTCTATTTACCTGAGCTTATGCTCTCTTTCTTGGTAGGGCACCTCTTCCAATATTCATTACTTTTGTCCATCTTTTTGTTCCATCATGGACTGAATGGAGGATCTTGTTAATGTTTTTCTTTGTATTTCTTGATCATTTTTCAATCTGTTGACTTTTAAAGATAATTTTTGGATGTATGAGCATATATGTTGGAAAACTGGTCTCCTTTTTGAGCTTTGATTTCACTCTCTTAACCAGAGGTCTAATGGATGGGTTTCCACACTAGGGATTCTCTTAACCTATACAATCACAGATCCAAATCATATTTTGCTTCTAAAAAGGGGGCATACTCACAAAAACCCTGTGAAGCAGACAATACAAACAGTTTGATCTATCATTTTACACAAGTGGAAACTGCGTCAGAGAGATTCAGTGATTTGTCTCTTATCACATAGTAAGTGTTGGCTCCAGATCATGCCCTGTCTTCATGACAGCCCACTGTCTCTTCGTAGGAATTTCATTATAAAATGTCTGTGGACCAAAATGCTACTCTGGGACTTGGCATGAAAAATGAATACATTCCGCTTCAGTGTTCCATTAGAATTCCCCTAACCCAAAGAGATGTACCAAGAGGCTTTTTAAATTGGACTAAAGGTTACCCAGGCCAAGTGTACAACACTGAAAATGGATTTTGGTATCTCTTGGTGGAGGATCCTGTGAGAATATTCCAGGTTTCTTATGACTAACTGGAGTGTATTTCTCAATATTGGATCTGACAGAGGCTGGACATTGCAGCATGAGCCATGCCTGGAATTTTGCCTTTCTCTGAGGAAGCTGTTTCCTTTGGATGGGGCAATAATACTTTAGCCCAGATGCTATGCTTTAATCTTCAAAGAGTATGGCAAATATAATTCCCCAAGTACTCCTGGGAGAGAGGCAAGCATCATTATTCTCATTATTTCAGAAGAGAACCTAAGGCTAAGAGATCCTAAGGTAACTGGCTTCCAGTGACAGGGAGATGAGGCTATGTGCAAGTCAAGATGGAAGTGAAGGATTTCCTCTTCCACTGTGTGATCAGGACTCTCTTCTCACTTCCTTCTGCTCCTCAGTGCTTAAGGGAGGAAGGAGGGAGTAAGTGAGAGAGAGAGAGAGAGAGAGAGAGAGAGAGAGAGAGAGAGAGAAGCAGAGAGATAGATACAGAGACACAGAGAGAGAGAGAGACAGAGACGGAGAGAGACTGAGAGAGAAAGGGAGGAGAGAGAGACACACAGAGACAGAGACAGAGAGACAGAGAGAGACAGAGCCAGAGACAGAGAGGGACAGAGATAGAGAGGGACAGGGAGCGATACACAGACAGAAAGCGATACACAGACAGAAAGAGACGGAGAAACAGAGAGACAGAGAGACACACATGCAGAGACAGAGAAACAGAGAGACAGAGAGCAACAAGGAGAGACACACAGAGACAGAGACAGAGGGAGAGACAAACAGGGAGACAGAGACACATAGAGAGACACACATAGAGAAAGAGAGACAGAGGCAGGGAGACAGAAAAAGACAAATGTAGAGACAGACACAGCATCCAATAAAGAAAAGGAGAGTGACAGGGAGACCAAGACAAAAGAAGGAAGAAGGCAGAGGAGGAAGAAAAAAGAGAAAGAAGAAAGCACCAGGGGTAAGCACAGGGATATCAGTTAGCAGTAGTTCAAGATGCCTCCATTTTCAAGTGATAAGGGGTTTACTGACAATGTCTTTCTGTCTCCCTATGAGGCTGCCATCTTTAATTATTAAAACAGAGAAGCTTCATCAACATTCTGAATCCTTGGAGACAACCAGTAATTATTTACAACTCTGTTCCCCATACACCCCCACCAAACTTCAAAGGAATCTCATTATCAGGCTCAAAATTCTTCAAATTACTTTCTCATCATTCCCAAAAGATGTTTATAAGTAGTTAATAATAAGGATATAATCTGATCCCTCAGGTTACTAAAGAAACCCACAGTCGATGGATAGTGATAAAATTATCTCAGCTCCCAACAATTGTCTTCTGGTTGTTCTTCCCAAGAGGAGTTAACTGCCTTAATGAAATCTCCAATCTATTTTATGGAAATATTTTATTGGAATACTTTCCTTAAGCTTTAATTTGCAAAATGGTTGGATTGCCCTTCTCAAAAGTGAACTGTTTTTGAAATTATTGGGGGCAGCATATTAAAAAGGAGGAGCTGGATGGGGCTGTCTCTAAGGTTGCCAGTAAAAATACAGATGCCCTCTGTTTTCCATATGATAATGTTTCAAGTAAAAAGGGCCAGGGCATGCATCAGAATACATGGCCCCAACGAAAGGTGAAGCAGCCAAGCTCTTTAAAATGGGAGCAGCGTTCCTATTTAGCATCCAAGAATCAAGGAATTTTAGAGCTGGAAAGGATTTTTGAGGTCGCACACACCATAGTTTATAAGTGGAGAAATTTGTTTACTGACATGCCTGCAAAAAAACAAAACAAAACAAAACAAAAGAACCTGACGTGTCCCACCACAAAATTATAACAACCAGGTGTTCCAGGATGCTTCTGTTTTTGTTATTTTGAAATGTTGCTCTCCTCTATCAACTCCCACCTCCCCCTGCCTCTTTTGGCCAGCAAACTTGGAGGTCATTATCAAGAAAACACTGAGCTTCTGAGGTGTTTAGTACAGATTGTAAGATTTTCTGGGAAGCTGTCTTTGCTAGGATCAAGAAGCAATTTGTGAAATTCTTGCCCCTTGTTGGAATATTCTGAGCACTGTGGAAAGCATAGGAATCCGTCTCTATTGTTCCCCTGTTGTTCACAATGTGCATTTGTTTACCCACTATAAATCTGTCCAAGGGTGCTGGAATGACCCCTTGTGAGCCAGGAGAAGAATGACACACTGCTATTCCTAGAAAAGGTGCCTGCTACCTCATCCTCCATGGGGCATGTGGGGATGGATGGGTGGTAATCCAGCCACTCTCTCACCTGGGCCTTTTCTTCTGACTGAGGGAGGGTCTTCATGAGATAGAGGAATCCCATCTGTCCCCAAAGAAAAGAGTAGAAATGGTGCTACATAGTCAATTTTAGAACTGAATCCAGGGCCTCCTAGTCAACTGAGAAAAAAAGAGGTCAAAGCTTTCATAGTCACAATAACAGCACATCGTTATTTTAAAATGAGATGCATAAGGCCCTTTACCATTTTTCATATAGAGTATATGATTTTTCGGTCTAAAACTATTGTGTCTCTTCTCTTTACTCTATTAGAAGTTAAAGCAAGTAAGAAGTATGTGGCTAATTGGTATATGTCTATAGACATACATATACACATATGCATATATGTATGTATGTATACATATATATATACATGCATATACGCATATGTATTGCAGATATATGATTTTATTAGTACAGAGAACAGGAACTCCCAGTAAGGAAACAGCCTCTGCCAATGCTGCTGAGCAACTATTCCTCCACTCATGTAAAGTCTTAGCACCAGGGCTCTGCACCTTCTTTTGTGTCTGTCTGAACCCCTTTGGCCATCTGGCCTCTTTTAAACGCATAAAATAAAATACATAGAAGTACAATAGAAACCAATTCTTTTGAAATTGAACGATAAAAATATTTACAAGACAGGTCCTAGAACCTGGGTTAAGAACTTGTGTCTTAGAGAATTGTCTGGGGGAATGAGAGGCAGCTTAGTGGCAGCAAGGTGGCACAGTGGATAAAGCACCAGGCCTGGAGTCTGGAAGACCTGAATTTCAAATCTGGCCTGAGACACTAACTGTGTGACCCTGAGCAAGTCACTTAACCCTGCCTGCCTCAGTTTCCTGATCTGTAAAATGAACTGGAGAAGGAAATGGCACTTTTCTACAGACTTCAGTTTCTTCATTTAAAAGTGAGGCGTTTGTACTAAATGACCTCAAAGGTCATTTTTAACTCTCAGTCCTATGTGGCCTTATGATCAATAACCACAACAAACAGACTAGAGGATAAGGCAAACAATTACAAAATCAGAGCTTAGTTTAAAATCTATATAAACTCCACAAAAGAGAAAAAAGGATTTATGTCATGTATAAGCATTGATGGAAGTGGTTTTTGTGGTAAAGGGGATGAAAGTCACCCTTTTGCAATAGATAGGATTTGAGAGAGAGAAATTTCTGCATCATTATCGAGAACTTTGCCAAATGCTCATGCAACTGCATCTGATTTTGCTAGCTGTGGGTTGGATCCATTTCCTTTGAGTTTTATTTTCAGGTAACTAAAGGAAGATGACCACCTCCTATGGGCTTCTTAATGCTGCTGACCAGGAGTGGACTAGTGGACTATGGGATGAGGGCGAATAGAAAGAGTGCTTTGTTAGCCTAGCATGACTCTGCTTTGAGGTCATCTTATGCTAGGGACCTGGGCCTGGCTTTGGCAAAACTCCCCTTTTGTCTGGGTTTATGTCCTTCCCTTACAGAATCATTTGGAAATTACTATGACAATAATAATAGCTGGCATTTATATAGCTTTGTAAAGCTTGCAAAACACTTTACTAATGTCATCTAATTTGATTCTTTTTAAAATTTTTTTTATAAATTTTATTGAATATATTTAGTTTTCAGCGTTGATTTTCACAGGA
>CM053622.1:358370028-358395972 GCA_028646595.1 Phalanger gymnotis
TAATTCAGGGTGGTAGGGCATGTTCCGCCTGGCTCCTGGTGTCCTTGGTCTATGCCGCCCACACTGCACTCTGCTCAGCTCCGCTCCCCTCTCCTCCCAGTTCCATTCAGGATAGACCTTTCCCAGAGACTATCCAGGCTGTCCTGGGCTAGAGTCCTGCTTCGCTCTGCTACCCTGTGGGTTCTGCAGTTCTAGAATTGGTTCAAAGCCATTTTTTATAGGCTTTTGGAGCGACTTGGCAGGGAGCTCATGCTAGTCCTTGCTTTCCAGCCACCATCTTGGCTCCCATCTAATTTGATTCTTGCAAGAACTTATGAGGTAGGTGCTATTTTTAATCTTATTTTTACAGAAGAGGAAAACGGATCTGCAAGGTCCTTCCTTCCTCTCTCTCTCTCTCTCTCTCTCTCTCTCTCTCTCTGCCTCTCTCTCTTTCTTTCTTGCAGGAGAGAAGGCAGGGCAATTGGGGTTAAGTGACTTGCCCAAGGTCACACAGCTAGTAAATGTGTCAAGTGTCTGAATCCAGATTTGAACTCAGGTCGTCCTGACTCCAGGGCCAGTGCTCTACTCATTGTACCACCTAGCTGCCCCTCTTCCTTCCTTCCCTCCTTCCTTCCTTCCTTCCTCCCTCTCTCCTTTCTTTCTTTCTTTCTTTCTTTCTTTCTTTCTTTCTTTCTTTCTTTCTTTCTTTCTTTCTTTCTTTTTCTTTCTCTTCCTTCCTTTTTCTCTTTCTTTCTTTCTTTCTTTCTTTCTTTCTTTCTTTCTTTCTTTCTTTCTTTCTTTCTTTCTTTCTTTTTCTCTACATAGGGTATCACATCCCTACCTGTGGGTGCTCTGCCCAAAGGGAATGTTAATTTTAATCTTTGAAACTTTTTTTTTCTCTCGAAGACCAGCCTTAACCTCAAATTGCTCTCATCCCAGACCAAGCCCTTCTTGGTCACTGTTTGGGCCCTGTTTGGCTCAGAATGAAAGTCAATAACAGTTGTTTCTATTTTCACCAGAAACTCTGAGGGTCTTCCCCATACATATATATATATATATATATATATATATATATATATATATATATGTATATATATACACACATATATATGTATATATATATGTATGTATATTTATTTATTTAAGGAAGCCATTCTTCACCTCATTTTATTAAGCTTTAATCACTGAATGGGCATTGCCTCAGTCAACCTGAGACCTGTTAAAGACCTTAGCTTGGAAAAGCCAAGATTCCCTACAACATCTGCTGTTGTCCTGATCCATATCTGGCCATCCAGAGGAGAAAATGAGGCTGATGACTTTGCACTCCTCCCTCACTTAAATCCAATTCACTTGCATGTCATGGCATCACCTCCCTGATATCATAGTCCTCTTTGAGAATGAAGGACAAATAGCAGCAATCCACTGCCCCACCTAACTACCTCAATGTGATACATGTGTCAACATACAGTAATAATTCATTGATTTATACTAAATGATAGAAAGAACTAATTGGATTTGGAACATTTCTAAATTATAGATAATTGTTCAAAGAAATGCATCATTGAACCACAGACTCTCAGAGTTAGAAGTGACCTCAGGGGCCATGTAGTCCAGCCCATACTGGGACAAGAATCTCTCCTACAACACACCAGTGAGTGTTCATGTAGCTTTTGCTTGAAGATGTCTAATGAGGGGGAAACCCATCGTCCCCAGAGGAAACCCATTTTACTTGTGGTTCATCCTAATTGTAGAGAGAGGCAGCTGTGTGGTACAGTGGATGGAGTGCTAGCCCTGGAGTTGGGAAAATCTGAGTTCAAATGTGACCTCAGATACTTACTAGCTGTGTGACTCTGGGCAAGTCATTTAATCCCTATTTGCCTTAGTTTCTTTTCTATAAAATGAGGCACGTTGGAGATGGAAATGGCAAACCAGTTCAGTAACTTTGCCAAGAAAAGCCCATGGACAAACTCACGAGGTCAAGAAGAGCCAGACATGACTGAAGATCAACAGATTGTTAAAAAGGTTTTCCTTAGGGCTAGCTATATTTAACTTCTCCTTGCTCCTGGTTCTGCCTTCTGGGGCTGAGCTGATTTAGTCTAATCCTTCTTCCTCTTGACAATCCTTCGAAGACTGGGAGATAAGTATCATGTACCCCCAAAGGCTACTCACCTCCTGCCTAAAAAAGTCTTGTTCCTTCAACAAATTTTCAAATGCGGTGAAGCCCTTCTGCTGTCCTGACAGTCCTCCTCCGAACAGAATCGATTGTACCAATATCCTCTTCAAAAGGTGGTTCTATTACTTTCAAATCCACCCATTTACTCAGAAAAATGGCTCTAAAGTGCTGCCAATAGAGGGCCTAGGAGAACCTGTTCTTTTAATCTATATATAACAAATATCTACTGCATGTTTGCTCAATCTTTATTACTGCAGTAAGTACTATGGGTGATGCAAGAAAACAATAAGCGGCCAACTCTGTCTTAAATATATAAGATGAATTTGTAATTAGCTATTCACTGGGGCAGCTGGGTGGCACAGTGGAGAGAGTGTGGGGCCTGGAGCCAGGAAGACTCAAGTTTTACTGAGTTCAAATCTGGCCTCAGATACTTACTAGCTGTGTGATCCTGGGCAAGTCATTTAAACTCTGTTTGCCTCCATTTCCTCATCTGTAAAATGAGCTGGAGAAGGAAATGGCAAACTTCTCTAGTATCTCTGCCAAGAAGATCCCAAATGGGGTCACAAAGAGTCAGACACAACTGAAATGACTGAACAGCAACAGCACATTAATTGCATTATAATGGATGTGACTAAGTGGATGAATGCAATTGATTCATAGGATCATTGATTCAGAGCTGGAAGGGACCTTAGAGGCCATTTAGCCCAACTCATTCATTGAACAGATGAGAAATCTGATATCCAGATGAGGTAAGTTTTTTATCCAAGGCCACACGGGTGGTAAATGGAAAGTGTGTGATTCAAACCCAGATCCTTGGACTCCACGTCCATGCTTTTACTCTCATATAGTACTCTCATATAGCTATATGGCTTAAGATGCTGTCACCACCCCCCTCCTCCTTCCCATCTCAATATCTTTACACTATTTATTTGCTTAGAGGGTATTCAAGTGGCACAGTGGTTAGAGTGCCAGCCCTGGAGTCAGGAAGTTGTTGTGTTGTTTCAGTGCTGTCCGACTCTTTGCGACCCAATTTGAGGTTTTCTTGGCAATGATACTGGGGTGGTTTGGTATTTGTGGTTTGCTATTTCCTTTTCCAGCTCATTTTACAGAGGAGGAAACTGAGGCAAACAGGGTTAAGTAACTTGCCCAGGGCCACATAGCTGGTAAGTGTCTGAGGTCCGACTTGAACTCAGGTCTTCCTGCCTCTAGGCCCAGTGCTCTATCCACTGCACCACCTGGCTGCCATCAATGGATGCTAGCATCCATTCCTGAACATGTTCTTGGTCACCATCCACTCTGTGTATTTCTTGAACCGACTTGTCTCTTCAATCAGAATGTATGCTCCTTGAGAGCAGGGACCATCTTTTTACCTTTCTTTGTTATCCTTTTCTCTCCTTCCCCCATCCCCTCATGTAACAGTGTGTGGCACATTGCAAACACTTAATAATCGTTTCCTGTGTGATTCAGAATACTGAATCCTGTGCACATTGGTTATACTCTGTGAAATCGGAATATACTGCTTTCCTTTCCCCCTTTTCCCTGTTTTTCACTATTCCACACCTCTTTTTTTCCTGCAAAATATTGCCTACAGACTTTCCTAAATAGCCCCATGCACATCTGGTTGCTTTTTTCTGCTCCTCGGAACTTAGGCCCACAGGAAGCAACCAGGTATGAAGTTTTACTTGTTTGTGTCCTGCCATAACTGCAAAGAAGCTTCTTCACTTCCCTCAGGTGGATTCTCCACAGAACAGACTTAGCCCAAGTCCCAGAGCGATCAGAGCAGGAAGGTGAGCCGCCCCTTCCCCCAGCTGAGTCTGCAGCCAGCTTTATAGCGCAGCATTCTGCCCAGCTGACGAGAGTGTTGCCACCTTCCTTGCTTCCCATGGGCCGACCACCAACTGAAATCCTCCACAGAGGACCTGGCTCTGTGGATTCATACAGCTCACTTCCACTGGTCAAAATGCTCAGGAATACACAAAATGCACACATAGAAACACACAGGGAATCCCTAGACAGCTGTGGATGGAGGAGATCCCTCAAGTTCTAGGCTTGGTGAGAGCCCAATACTTACTGGATGTGCAGTGCATATACAGCACAGTTCAAAAAAAATTATTGATATCATTTGTTTTTATGTTACGTAATTCCTGAATGTGTTTCTTCTCTTTTCCCATCACAGAGAGCCATTCTCCATAATAAGGAATAAAAAGGAAAGAAAGAAAAAAAACCCAGTTCACCCAAACTAAACCACATATGGGAGAAAAATGCCATTATATGCAGTGTTCCATGCCCATAGTTCAACACATCTTTGAGGAAGGTGGCGGTGAGGGGCAGAGTAGGTTCTTAGAAGTTTTACTGTATCTTTCATTGGCTGGATCTTGATTTGGCCAGAGAGAAGTAATGTATGAAATTTAAGCAGCTGTGATGCTGAGGGAGGCCTCCTGCCTTTGTGCATTTGGCCAGCTTCTCTATCCCAGATCATTTTACTAACTGTCTTATTTCTAACTGGACATGATTTTCACTACTTGCAGTGTGGTTTGTCTCTGCTGCCTCTGACCCTCAGGAGCTCTTCCCTCACCAATTACTTTGGTAAATCTTCTCAAGTCCTTTTTGCATACATTTTCAGGCTCTATAATCTGGTTACAAGCTCCTTGGGTATAGGGACTTAATCTTTCGTATCTTTGAATCACCCTAAAGTGGCTACTGGGCAGCTAGGTGGTGTAGTAGATAGAGTGCTGGGCTTGGAATCAGGAAGATTCATCTTCCTGAGTTCAAATCTGGCCTCAGACATTTACTAGCTATGTGACCCTGGGCAAATCACTTAACCCCGTTTGCCTCAGTTTCTTCATCTGTAAAAACAAAATGGCAAACTACTCCAGTATGTTTGACAAGAAAATCCCAAATGGGGTCACGAAGAGTCAGAAATGACTGAAATGACTGAACAGCAAAAGTGACTACCACATGGCTTTGCTCATAGAGGGTACTCTAAAAAACCCCCATTGTCTGATATGACTATTAAATGATACATTTGCTCCCTACCTCTGATTAATGAGTCAGTGTTTGGGGAGCACTTTGAGGGCCCCAGATTAGAGGCAAGATCGAAGTACAATGTATTATTGCTTCACTTTGTTTATCTTTTGTACAGGCCCCTGGTACCATGGCAATATCCACTAAGTAAATAATGAATGGAATGAACTACACTTCCTTCTCTATTTTAATAATGTCCTATTCATGCATTTTTCTAGAACAAAGAATCATTGTAGTCAGTAACTTTGCCAATCTCAGAATGATATCTTATTGCAAGCAGAATGAAGATGATAATATAAGGAGGTGAAATAGCATGCCATGTAAAAATTGATAACGCTTCCATTGAAAACAAAGGAATATGAGTCAAGGAAGCAAAACCTGAAAATACAGGAAACAGCTCCAAAAAAATTAACCTCTAAGGTTAAAACCATGCCTTACTTTGCCAACAGCCTGCCAGGCACCAAGTATATCCATGTGAACCCATCAAGATAACAAGATGGAATCATAACTGTTGACCAAGTCTATTTAACCCGTCATTGTTCTCCTCTGGCCATCATCTATCTTCAGGAACATTGGCAGAGACACTGAATAGAAAGAAGAATTCTTGCCAGCTATTTCCAGTGGGGAGTTGAGCTACCAAATATTTTCCTCAAATTGTAGAAAATTGCCACTTGTCAAGTCCACACTATATTTGGCTTCTTAATTTGGAATTAAACATCTGTAACTAATTGTCAAGACATCCGGAGGGTTTGTGAAACCACCATAATATGAATAATGTCTCTGTTGTGTCCCGCAATGTCTACAAATAAGATGTCTTGGTCCCTTTTTGTAAAGTTTGCATGATGTTCTAAGGAGCCGATATGTCATTTTAAGATGCAGCCTCTGAAATCTCCTAAGAAGTAGTGTTGACGTTTTTTCACCCAACGCCTCCACCAGCTGACCAAAGATCCTGGAACACCCTGGTAGTGGTTGCCTTCCTCATGTGTCCTGAGCTGAATCCAAGGAGAGAGAGAGAGAGAGAGAGAGAGAGAGAGAGAGAGAGAGAGAGAGAGAGAGAGAGAGAGAGAGAAGAGCACAGAAATTTATTTTTTAACTCAACTGTGTCTAAAGGATATAGATCTTATAATGATATATTTCTACATGTCAGTGGTTGGTGATCTCATGATAGAGACATTCTTTTTAATGTACAGAGTACAATCCATCCACATTTTTTCATCCTTTTGTGATTCCATAAAACCTTGATAGAGGACCAATCTGATATGGTCGAGGCCTTCAAACATTCAGTGTGTACCCGTGCATCCAGAATAAAATTCTTACTCTCATTACTTGACCTTCCCACCCCCTTTTCAGCTCATATATTTTTAAGATTATGCCTCTGATGCCACTTCCCTTGCATTGTAGCCACTATGCTGCAGTCTACTTATGGCCTTTTAATGTCTCCCCATTGCCCTTTGGACCTCCCACAATTTTGATTATTTGGATATTATGCTTTTCTAATTTGTAGTGACATAGCATCAGTGGTAAAATATTTGTGCTAAAAAGATGGATTTTTTTTTGTGCCAGGGAGCAGTTTGGGAGCATTGAAACTGTTAAGCAATTTCTTATTTGTAATTTTGCCCCTGTCTTCATCCTACTCCATTCTGGGCCCCTTAAAGCCCATTTGCAGAGCCTGTACCAGATATGAATGCTGATGGACTAGTTTAATGGGCTGCCATTAAATTAGTTTGCCATTAGTTTAATGGGCTGCCATTCAATTGAATATAGTAATCTGGACTATAAGCATCCTTCATCCATTTGAGTTGTCCTGCACATAATGTTAGGTGCATCCGTTTAGTGTGACCGTGTATCTCACTAAGGAGGCCCTGTATTATTCTGGAGCCTTATGCAATTAGCACAATGTCACTGTACAGCTCAGAAACTGGTAGGCCCAGTGGTAATTCCCCTCTTTTATTTCCTCAGTACTCATCTCATATAACATGGAAAGAGGCTAGATGAGTTCAGAGGATTGTAGATGAAACATGCCACTCACTTTCTGCCAGTGAGGTGATGAATTTAAAGCACATTTTGGGGCATGGCCAATGTATGAATTTGTTTTGCTAGACTATGAATATTTATGATGAAGATTCTATTCATTTATTCATTTTTATTGTTTAACTGAAGGAACAGTGAGGGGTCAAATTATAAATGGGTGCACAGTAAATAAATAAATTTATTTAAATTAAAAAAAACTATCTAGAATGGAGGTAGTAATCTCTTACCAATCAACACGTCTCACAGGGACTAAGATTTCCAAAGGAATTTCCAATAAGACAACCTATATTTAACAAAACCAGGTTGGCCTTGATTTTGCTTCTTAAAATAAAACTTTTGCTTTTCTCATTTTCTCCTGTATGAGGTACTGCAAAGTATGACTTACCCAGGTCATTGTACGGTAATTTAGCCTTTATATATAAATACTTCCATCTGGGTGGTCCAATGTTCCAAACTGGATACTTTCCCCAAACCCAAACAATAACATATTAATTATAAATGTGAATATATTTTGTGATTATACTGAGGATACATCCCATACTAGAAATATTATCTTAATGTTGAAATAAAAGACTCTGTCTCTCTACTCTGTAGTACTTTAAAAGATCCATGATTTCATCATTATGGGTGTCCCAGTCACAACCCCTCCATACTTTAGTGGATAGTTTTATGAGTTTTGGTGACCAAAGTATTTCAGCATCTGGTGGCCAGCCTTCTGGCATTGAACCTCTCCTCACTTGGCTTTCTTCATGCCTGGTCGTGAGTGAAGAGCATATGGCTAACGTGCCACAATCACCCTTGAGGCTGGCCCTTGGACAACAGGCAGACAGCCCACACTGGGCCTGTACTTGGAGTCTTTCTAGCTGGGTAGGACTTACAAAAGCTGGAGCTCTGAGGCATAACTTTCAGGAACCCAAGGTCATCTCACTACTAGAATGAGGCATCAAAGTGGGCCTTTCTTTCACGGAGCATTTACATGAGTATTGTCTGGATAAAAAGGGTTCATCTCAGAATCCATCCAAGGTGGGATTTGTTGCAGAAGTACCAAAATTGGTTATGAAATGATGGCCCTTCTAAGATAGTTTGCTAGGATGAGATCCATTATAATAACAATAAACTCCAGGAGTGCCCTACTGCCTCTAAAATTAAACAAACTCCTTTTTTAAAAATTTAATTCCTTCATAACTTTGTTCCAACCTACCTTTCCATCCTTATTACACACTACTCTGCTTTATGAACTCTCTGATATAGGCCAATTGGCCTTCTTACTGTTCTTCTACACAATGCACCTCTCATCTCTCCAGCTTTGTACTGACTATCCCTCTAGCCTAGAATGCCTCCTCACCTTTGCATCTCAGAATCCTTGATTTGTTTTAAGATTTAACTTAAATACTTCCTTTGGCAAGACACCCTTCCTGATCTCCACAGTTGCTAAGTTTCTCTCCCTTCAAAAAAGTCATCTCTATCTATTTTGAATCTACCTATGTATATATGTGTTGTTTTCGGAAATTGAATGTAAGCCCCTTGAGGTCAAGAGTTGTTTTGCTTTTATCTTTGTGTCCCCAGAAGAAATAATAGGTATATAGCAGGAGCTCAATAAATGACCAAAATTTTTTGATTTAAAAAAAAATCACAGACTCTCAGAGATGGAAAGGGCTTCAATGTCCATCTAGTTTAACTCATACCTGAATAAGAACCTAATCTATAACCTCTAGTAAATGGGCATCCAGCCTTTGTTAGAATTATCTACAGGGAGTAGCTAAGAATTGGACATCAAAGGGATGCCCATCAATTGGGAATGGCTGAACAAGTTGTAGTATATGAAAGTAATGGAACACTATTGTGCTATAAGAAATGGAGATGATAAGGAAAAACTTACGCGATATAATGCTGAGTGAGCAGAGCAGAACCAGGAGAACATTACACACAACCACAGATATATGGATTCTGTGAGGACTAACCCTGATAGACTTTGCTCTTCTCAGTCACACAAGGTGCAAAGACAACTCCAAAGGACCCATGGTGGAGAATGCTATCTACATCCAGAGAAAGAACTATGGAGTCTGAATGCAGATTGAGGCACACTTTATGCCTGCCTTTTTTCTCCTTTTTTTCCTCTCTTTTGTTTTTGTTTTCGGGGTTTTTTTTTTGGTTCTTTTTCTTCTTTCTCACAATTCATTCCATTGGTCATAATTCTTCTTCACAACCTGACTAGTGTGTAAATAAGTTCAATGCGAAGTTATACGTAGAAGATATATCGGATTCCATGCCATCTTGGGGAGCGAGGGAGGAGGGGGGGAAGAAAATCTGGAACTCAGAATTATGTAGAACTGAGTGTTGTAAACAGAAAATAAAATAAAAATAAAAATACATATAATATATATGTTAAAATATTAAAAAAAAAAGAATTATCCACAGGTAGGAGGAACTGAGAGGTAACTAGGTGGTGCAAAGGATAGAGACTTAGAGTCTGGAAGATCTGAGTTCAAATCCTCTCTCAGACACTTCTAGCTGTGGAATCCTGGGCAAATCACTTAACCTTTGCCTGCCTTATCTGTAAAATGGGGATAGTAGTAACATCCATCTACCAGGGTTATTGTGAGGGGAAAATAATCACCTAAGTTTTGTAATGTATTTTGTGAACTTCAAAGTTTTGATGATCCCATTTTTAGATAGCTTCCATTATTAGGAAGTTTTTTCCTAATTGCTTATTTTTAGCCCTTTTGTAACTTTCGTAACCTCTTTCTGTTCTGTCCTCTGGGGTCAAATAGAATGAGTCTAATCTTTCTTTCACATGACTATTTTTTAAATACACAAAGAAAATAATCCTGCCCAGCTATCTCTCTTTCTTCTTCGGGGTAAATTCCTTCAGCGAATACTCATCTGACACGAGCTTGAATCTTTTTGTCCTCTCTCCTCTTGCTCCTCCCCACACCCCATTGGGAGTCCCTCCCAGTTCCAACAGTTTATGAATCTATGACACTCTGATGGACTCAGATTACTCCCCTAAGGCACAGGACAGGACCAATCAACGGGTTACTCTTTGTATAAGCGGAAGAAATGAGATAAATCGGTATTTTTGTGCATAGTCCTCTGCTCTCAGTCAACGTTTCCTGACTCACTGGTTAAAGGACCAATACTAACCCTTTGGATTTGGCATTCTGTCCATTGATTACACAATACCACCTCTTTCCAATCTGACAAGGAAAGGCATACAAATCACTGCCTAAGGAATGCAGAGTTGTAAAATTTTGTTATTGGCAGAACATTTTATACTCTTTGCTATTCAGCCCCAGCTCCCAGAATCAATCCAGCCCTTAGGTCATTTGCCTACTACTCTTTATTGATAGCTGAATGAGAATTGGACACAAATATTCAATGGCAGGTCCTGGCTTCAGTTTTCCTTAAGTATAGCAGTAGTGAGGTGGTACTGAACTGCAGCACATTTCTGCCACTTTTAACTTATTTCCCAGATGTCAGGGGCTTTTCTTGCCAATGTGCAGGAATTCCAGGCCAGTTTCTCTTCATGGGTCTTCCGTCTAGATTGGAGAAAGGGTTGGTACTCTTAAACCAATCTATTTCTTTACTTGACCATCCTAATTAACTAAAAATGAATAGGCATTTATCAGTTGGTTTCTCATGGCCCTTCCTCTTCCTTTTCTTCCTCTTCCTTTCCTTCCTCATCTCCTTTTCTTCTTCCTTTTCTCTTCCTTTTACTTTCTTCTTCCTCCTCCTTCTCTTCCTCCTCCTCCTTCTAATTTATCTCCTTCTCTTCCTCCTCCTCCTCTTCTTCTTCTTCATCTCCTCCTTTCTTCTTCTTCTTCTTCTTCTTCTTCTTCTTCTTCTTCTCTTCCTCCTCCTCCTCTTCCTCTTTTAGTACAAATCTACTAAGCCTCAGTAAATAGGAGTTGGGTGTTTGATTTCAGACATACCAGGTCACATTTAGCTCAAATAGTCTCCTTGAGATCTGTTTTGTACCCAATTGTCACAATCATCTTAACAGGGAACTGCAGTCTCAAATCACATTTCATCCCAGACTAACAGACCCACTGCAATGTACAGTTAGAATAGGCTCTAAAATTACATAATGTTAGTAGTCATGTGGGAATGTCAAGAAAAAGCCATACTTTGCTGAGTTTTGATTTCCAGATATGGCCCATTTAAAGGTAGTTTCACTTTCCAAGATTTATAATCCTGACAGGCAGCTCACTATAAAAAGGCAGTCAGGGCATTACCAGCCAAATCTCCTTTCAATTTTTATTGAAATAGGTTTTATGCAAGTTCTCTTTCTTGCTTTGTATTGAAGGAGGTCAATAGAGGGGATGAAGATTTGAGAAATAACATAAAGTGGGAGTCATATTATAGTAAATAGTGGTGAGGTCAGGACTTTTTGAAGCCTGCTTTCCCAAGCCTAGCTTTCTAACCCCAAATGCTCTTATTTTCTACTATAACTGAGCTGGACTACTTGCTGTTCCCTAAATATGTCTGATATTTCCCACTCCCAAGCATTTGTTCATACTGTCCCCTACGCTTGAAATCCTTTCTTTACCACCCTCTACCTCCTGCCATTTTTTTCTTGTGGAAACCTTACTTGTTATTATCTGGTCCAAACACCCATTTCACTCATGAAAACTTTCTTCTCCATTTCCCTTGAATATTTTTTTTCTTCCTGTCTTTTGCATTGTCCTTTGATCTTGAAGGGGACCAAAATGACATCACTGTGTTGGGGTCAAGGTACAGTGTGTCCAACTAAGGCTTATCAAACCAATATGAGCTCTACCACAGGTTGGGCACAATAGTTCACATGAACATTTGGAGTGGAGATGTCTCTAAATTTGAACATCTCATGTTGCTTTTGGACTACTGCAATTCTGCTTTGCTCATAGAGCACAGCACCTTCTTTGATGTGGGCACAGCCTGCTGGTCAGTCTCCCATGTCTCACAATCAATTCCAAAGCTCTTTAGAGAGACTTTGTATTGCTTTTTCTGACCTCCATATGAGCTCCTGCCTTGTGTGAGCTCTCTGTAAACTGGTTATTTAGGCAAACATATGTTTGGCATTTGAACACTAGTTGCACTCTCCACAGTAGGGTTTGAATGGTTGGCAGTTTTGTATGAGAGTACGTTACCTTGCCAGGTGATCTTCAGAATCTTCCTATGACAATCCAAATGGAATCAGTTCAGTTTCCTGGCACGGCACTGGTACGCTGTCCAGCTTTCACAGGCATACAACGGTGAGATCAGCACAATGTCTCTATAAATCTTCAGTTTGGTAGACAGCTTGATACTTCTCTCCCACACATTCCTTTAGAACCTTCCAAATACTGAGCTAGTTCTGGCAATGTGTGTGTCAACTTCATCATCTTTGTATACATCCCTGGAAAATATGCTGCCAAGGTAAGTGAACTTATCCACAAAATTCAAAATTTCTTCATTTGCCATAACCAATGGTTCCATGTATGGAAGATGCAGTGCTGGCTCGTGGAGAATCTCTGTTTTCTTGATATTAATTGTCAGGGCAAAATTAGCCCAAGTGGCAGAGTATCAATCCATACTCTGTGGAATTTCAGCCTCAAAGGCTACGTTGAGTGCACAATCATCTGGAAACAAAAAGTTGCAGCAACTTTCCCTCTACTTTAGTCTTGGCTTGTAGCCTTTTCAAATTAAATAACTTACTGTCAGTGTTGTAGCTGACCTTGGTGCCATTTTCATCCTTGTTGAAAGTGTCTGGCAACATTGCTAACAACATTATGCTAAAAAACATGGCAGCAAGCTTATAGCCCTGCTTCACTCCATTGGTGACTGGGAAAGTACAAGAGCATTTTCCATCATCCAGAACCCCAGGCAAACATGCTGTCATGAAGCTGGCTTACAATACTCATGAACTTCACTGGGCACTCAAATTTTGCCATGATCTTCCATAAGCCCTCATGACTGACAGTATCAAAGGACTTGGTTAGATTGACAAAAGTTGTATACACACCTCTGTTCTTCTCCTGGTATTTCTCCTGTAACTGTCGGGCAGCAAACACCATACTGACTGTTCCTCTGCCCTTTTGAAGCCATACTGGCTCTTGGGTAAGTGATCATCTTCCAGGTAAAGGATTAATCTCCTAAGAAGTACTCTGGCAAGAATCTTGTCATCAATGACTAAGAAAGAAACCCCTCACCTGCACCCCTACCCCACCCCTGCTTTGATTGTCACAGGACAACTTATTTTCTTTTCCATTATTGAGATGGAAAATGGAGTCTTCCTTGAACTCTTGGATGATAACTCCTGTTGCCATACAACCTGGAAGATTTCAATCAACTTTTGCAAGAGCAGTGGATTCTGCTTGTAAATTTCTGCTAGACTAGAATCAGCACCAGTCACTTTGCCGCATGAAAGAAGCCTAACGGCATTCAAAACCTCTTCTTCAGATGGAAACTCTGCTAGAGAGGGATTGACTTTAATCCTCAGGTTTAATGGTCAATGGCTTCAACATTGATTGATGACAGTAGGTTGAGAATATTATGAAAGTGTTCAGCCCATATCTCTAGGATCACATCCTTATCACTAATCAATGTGGCTATATCAGCACTGAGTAGTTGAGATGCACCATAGATCTTTGGCCCATAAATAGCCTTCAGGGAATCATAAAAGCACTTTGGATTATTACTATCAATGTAAAAACTTAATTTCATCTGCTTCCTTACTGAGACAGGAATTCTGTGTCTCTCTAAGCTTCACTTACATTTTACTTTTGATGGAATTAAATACTGATTTCTTAGAGATGGATGAACTATCCTGCTGGTAAACCCTGTGGAATTCTTGTTTTTCATTTAGCGGCTTCTGAATTTCCCCATCATTTTCTTTTTCTTTTCTTTTTTTTAAGCAAGGCAATTGGGGTTAAGTGACTTGCCCAAGGTCACACAGCTAGTACATGTGTCAAGTGTCTGAGGCTGGATTTGAACTCAGGTCCTCCTGACGCCAGGGCCGGTGCTCTATTCACCTCGCCATCTAGCTGCCCCTTTCCCCATCATTTTACTTAAACCAGTCTTGATGTTTACAAGTGTTCTGGCCTAGATGTAGAAATGTGGCACTGTTAAATCAAATCTCTGAAAGCTAGCCACTGCTTTCTTGCTCTACTGTTGCCAACTGTGTGTTGGCTTAGCTTTCCTTCCAAGTTAGCAACAAACAGTTCATGCCCAGAGAAGTGCTCTAATCTGTTGACATTAAATCTTCTGGTTGTCATCTTGCCTTGGGGTTACTACTTTTTGTCAAATGTCAATGTTTAGCCTGGAGAGGATAAATCTATGATCGGTCCAACATTCTGTACCACATATTGCCTTTGTCACTCTCATATCTTGTCTGTCTCTTTTTCTTACAACAGTACAGTCTATTAAACGCCAATGTTTGCTGTGAGGGTATATCCATAAAGTTTTATTACATTTAGGTAGATGTAAGACAATGTTGGTGACAAGAAGGTCCTAAGACTCAAAAGTCTTCAGTAGTAAGTGACTGTTGCTGTTGCTGTTTCTGACTCCATTCCTCTCAAGGACTCCCTTGTGTTCTAATGGCATAATGGGAAAAAAAACCATTATATTTGTAGTCACACATTCATTCATCCATCTATCTGTCTGTCTATCTATCTATCTATCCATTCTTTCAATAAGCATTTATTAAGAACCAATTATGTGCCAGGCATTGTGCTAAAGAATAGTGATACCAGGACAAAAAAAATAGTTTCTGTCCTCAAAGAGCTTATATTCTACTGAGAGTTGGGGAGGGGGGAATGAAGGCAACATATTTTCTCATATGTTAATAAAGAGGTTAGAGTCCAGGGTGGGGAACCTGTGGTCTTCAGACCACATGTCGCTTTCTAGGTCCTTAGGTGCAGCCTTTGGACTGAGTCCAAGTTTTACAGAACAAATCCTTTTCTTAAGGGGATTTGTTCTGTCAAGTTCAGATTCAGTCATAGGGCTGCACTTGAGGACCTAGAGGGCCACATATGGCCTCAAGGCTGCAGGCTCCCCAACCCTGGGTTAGACCCTGGCCTCTGAGATCCTTCCTGGCTCTAAATATTTGACTCTATAATTCTTTTGTAGTTAGGCATGCATTGTTATGCATCTCCTGGGTGAGAAGTTATAGACTCAAGATGCAGAATGCGACATGTATTTTTTTGGACATGGCTAGTGTGGGAATTTATTTTGCTTGACTTTGCATATTTGTTATAAGGATTTCTTTATTTATAAATGGAGAGGGGATGGGGACACACGCACACACAGAAAGAAAGAGAGAGAGAGAGAGAGAGAGAGAGAGAGAGAGAGGGAGAATAAATGACTTTTTTTTCTGTGTACAGAAATTTTGGGCAGTTTTTTGTATTATTTATTGCATTTTGAATTTTGAGATTTTTTTGTCCTTTTTTGTTTTGTTTGTTTGGTTTTTTAGGCTTGTCTTGTTCTTCTGGGAGACTTATAGGTCTTTAAGCTATCTCTGCATCCCATCTTTAAGGTCAATCAATCAACATCTATTAAATGTCTACTGTGTGCCAGGCACTGTGCCTTACAAGTGCTGGGGATACAAAGAAAGGCAAAAACAAGCAAACAAAAAGCCCCATGCTTATTTTCAAAAAGCCTGAAGTCTAATGAGGGAGAAAACAAGTAAAAAGCTGTGTAAAAACAAAATATTTGCAAGGATAAGTTGAGAGTCATCTCAAAGAGAAGTCAATAAGGTTAAGACTAAGGAGGACTGGGAAAGGCTTGTCACAGAAAGTGGGGCTTTAAGTGAGACTTGAAAGAATCCAAGGATGCCAGGACGCCAACATGAGGACAGAGAACATTCCAAGCATGAGAAACAGCCAGAGAAAATGAATGGAGTCGGGAGATGGAGTGTTATGTGTGAGAAATAACAAGGAGGTAGGTGTCATTGGATCATGGAGTAGGTAGAGGGGAATAAAGTGTAAGAAGACTGGAAAGGTAGAAAGGAATCAAGTGTGAATGGCTTTAAAAACCCAAAAGAAGTTTTTATATTTTATCCTGGAGGTTAGAGAGAATCACTGGAGTTTATTGAATATGTACGTGCATGATGTAGTCAGTGCTGCATTTTAAGATCAACTTAATAGTTGAGGGGAGAAGGGACAGACTTGAGGCAGGGAGATCAACCGGTAGGCTATTGTGATAGTCCAAGTGTGAGAACAGGAAGTCCTGGGCAAGTGTGGTTTCGGTGGAGAGAGGAGAAAGGGAGAAATATATGAGAAATGTTAGGATAGGGCTTGACCACTGATTGGATTTGCCAGGGGGGGAGAGAGAAAGAGGGAGAGAGGAAGAGAGAAAGACAGAGGGGGAGAGAGAGAGAGAGAGAGAGGAAGAGAGAAAGACAGAGGGGGAGAGAGAGAGAGAGAGAGAGAGAGAGAGAGAGAGAGAGAGAGAGACCGAGAGAGAGAGAGAGAGACAGACAGAGAGAGACAGGGAGAGACAGAGAGAGACAGAGAGAGACAGAGAGAGAGAGACAGAGAGAGAGAGAGGAATTGAAGATAACTTTTGTGAGCCTGGGTGACTGAAAAGTACACCTGGGTGCACTTGACGGTAATACATGTACACTTGACAGCAATAGGGAAGGTAGGAAGAGAGGAGGAAAATATAACATTTGGGGGAAAATATAATGGGTTCAGTTTTGACATGTTGAGTTTAAAATGTTTATTATACATCCAGTTTAAGATGACTGAGAGACAGTTGGACATGCAAGATGGGAAGTCAGCAGAAAAGTGAGGGCAGGATAGGTAGATTTCAGAACCATTTGTAGAGATGATAATTGAAACTGTGAGAGCTGATGAGATCAGCAAGTAAAATAGTATAGAAGGAGAAAAGAATAGGACCCAGGACAGAGCCTTGAGGGGGTCTACAATGAATAAACATGACCTAGATGATGACAAAGTAAAGGAATTAGAGGGGTGGTCAGACTGGTAGGAGGAGAACCAGGAGAAAGCAGTGGCATAAAAACCTAGAGAAAAGAGTTTCAAAGGAAATAGGGTGATTGACAGTGTTGAAGGCTGTGGAGAGGTCAAGGAGAAAAAGGACTGAGGAAAAAAAACCTATCAGATTTGGCAATTAAGAGGTCATTAGTAACTTTGGAAAGAACAGTTTCCATTGAATGATGACGTCAGAAACCAGACCTCAAAGAGTCAAGAAAAGAGTGAGAAGAAAGGAAATGATGACATCTAGGGTAGACATCCTTATTCAAGCAGTTTAGCCACAAAAGGGAAAAGATATAGGATGATAGTTAGCAGGGATAGACAGACCAAGTGAGAGCTTTTGAAGATGGAAAAAATATAAAGTCAAGATTTTAGTCTGGAATGTAGACCATGTTTTCTTTTTAACATTATTTCTTTTTGCTTTTCTTCTTCCAGATTGTCTTTCGCTTCTGTGTATTTGCACTCTAAGTCAGTTATTTTCTGTTTCTGGGGTGAGATTTGCCACTGAGGATCCAAGTTTTTCTATTAGGCTAATTATTTCTGTTGCATGGGCTATAAATTCTGCTTTTATAATTCTTATTTCTTGTTTAAATTACTCAGGAACATCCTACTGAATTCACAAGGTCTTCTGCCTCATCAGGTATTAATTCATTTTCCTTTGATTTGAAATAGTTATTCACTATTCAGATCAGGTAAAAGAATCTTGGATTCTTTTACCTGATCTGAAGGCCATATTTCTCTTGTTCTGCTCAATCTTAAGGTGTTTAATTGAGTTCACATCTTGATATTTTTGGTAATTTCAATCTTTCCTCCTTAAATATCTCTATTACTTGTTTTCTGACTCTTTTCCCTTTGATGGTGGTTTCCCTGGGGCTTTGACCTCAAAGCCGCCTCAACCTCCTTCTCCTCCCTTTCCTCAGCTGCATGCTGGGCTCTTCCCAGCACTTATGTCCTGCTCCCGTTCCCTCTGTTCCTCAGTTCTTTGAGTGAGGTTTCTTGTGGTGCAGAGTGCTGTCATATTGCTGTCCCATGCAGGTAAAGCTCTGTCTGAATTCTGTTGTAAGCCCAAGGATCGGCTTCCGCAACCCAGCTACTGGAGCATGGTGGGGGTTGGATTGGGGTTGGGGGTTGGCATAGTACTGGGTACTGAGCTCTGCTTTTATTTCATTGAATTCTTATCTCGTTAGGGTTTTGGTGCCTTAAATCAGTGGCCTCAAACACACAGCCCATAACACTCTGAGTGCAGCCAGGTCCAGATTAAAATGTAGTCTAACAAAATAAGTAAAATACAACAGAGCATAGGTAACATGAATATGTAGTTTTCTAAGTCATTACAATAAGGCAGCTAGGTGGCACAGTGGATAGAGTACTGGGCCTGGAGGCAGGAAGTTCAAATCCATCCTTAGACACTTACTGGTTATATGGCTCTGGGCAAGTCACTTTACCCTGCTTACCTTATATTTCTCATCTATAAAATGAGCTGGAGAAGGAAATGGCAAACCACTTTTTGCCAAGAAAACCTCAGAGGGGTCATGAAGAGTTGGCCATGACTGAAAAATGGCTAAAGAACAACAAAAAGTCAATATGAGGGCCACACAGATCCCTACATATATTTAGTGGACCCCATTTTTATTTGAGTTTGACAACACACACAGACCATGGAAGCAGATTAAATTGCTTTATCATTTGCACATAATTCCTATTTTGGAATGGTTTGATATATCACAAGGATCAGGGAAAATGTTTAGTCCACCATCTTGTTGGTCTTGTGACCCGGAAGTTGCAAATGCTTATTTAAAAAAAAAGATAATTAGACACATGGTCTGTCATATGAGAGATCTTTGACGGAATTCATGGCCTTCTGATGTTGAGATCCTAGGATTCTGTGATTCTTAGGCTTTATTAGCTAGAGTGTTATACACTCAGAGTGCCATGGGCTGCATTAATTATGGCCTCTATCCAACTGAGGTAATGCGTCTACACAAACAAGCAAAACCACAGAATCTCACAGCACAGGGAAAAAATCTAGAGCGAGATAATGCAACTATTCTAGAGTTAAATTTGAATTCATCTACTTTCCTCACACATGCAAGCTTAAGGAAATTACTAGAGCTACATTTTTTTTCTTTTTTTTTGGGACAAACCTGTCTACACTAACAAATAGCATCTCTTCCCTGTTTTCTGGCTAACTAGTCAATTATAATGCAAATTCTACCCACAAACACTGATACTTCTGAAAATCTGATGTAATAGGGTTGTAAAAAGGAGAAACAGACCCTATTACATTCTCATAGACTGGTCACAAAAATGAGAAACAGACCCTATTATATTCTCATAGACTGCTACTGATTTCTCTTCTTCTTCTTCTTCTTCTTCTTCTTCTTCTTCTTCTTCTTCTTCTTCTTCTTCTTCTTCTTCATCATCATCATCTTAGAATTTGAAAGGACCTTAGGAGTGACCTAGCCTAAATGCTTCATTTTTACAGACAAGGAAAACTGAAGCCCTTGGAGGTTAAATGACTTGTCCAAGGTCGGGTGACAGGCAGGATTTGAACCTATGTCCTCTGACTCTAAATTAAATGCTCTTTCTACTACACCATATCATTAGGTTAAAGTGTTCCTACTGTAAGGGACAAGTATGCAGGATTCTGGTTAAATATGTCCTCCGGTAAAATACTTTGGCCCCAGAAAGGAGGAGGCCTATTAGAGATCTTTTAAAAATATATTAATAAAGGTAGAGAAATCATAGGCTTTAGAGGCGAAAAGGAATATAAAGATTATCTAGCCTAATCACTTCTTTTTACATATGAGGAAACTGAGGCCCAGAGAGAGTAGGGCAGCTACTAGATCATAGTTGTTAGAGCGCCAGACCTCAAATCAGGAAGACCTGAGTTCAAGTCTGACCTCAGATACTTACTAGCTGGGTGACCTTGGGCAAGTCAGTTAACTCTGTTTGCCTCTGTTTCCTCATACATAAAATGGGTATAATAATTGCACCACCCTTCTAGTGTTATTGTGAAGATCAATGAGACGATAATTGTAAGGCTCTTAGTGCCTTACAGTGCCTGGCACATAGTAAGCTCTATATAAAGGTTAACTGTTGCTATTAAATTATATCTCTAAACTGACATGGGAAGTAAATAGCAGATATGGAATCAAACCTAGGTCCTCCATCTCCTAATCAAGTGCTCCTTCCCCTATAGTTTGGTGATTATTTCTAAAAATTGTGTTTTGGGACCTGAATGCCACTGAATACACCTTTTCCAGGGGAAGAAGTACTAGACATCCCTTGGCCTTGGTAGCTGTAGGTTCCTCTGCCATCCCATCCACTGTGGGCTAGGAGGCATAGTAGTGTACTAAACCTGTGTCAGGAAAACCTGAGTTCAAGTCCTGCCCCAGACATTTAGGAGCTGTGAGACCCCGGGGCAATTGACTTCCCCTCTTTCAGTCCCAGTTTCCAAATGGGATTAATGGCGACATTAACAGATAACACACATAAGTCACTTTGCAAACTTTAAGGTACTATACAAATTCTAGCTATTGTAAGAATGATGTTAATGACTGGAATTACAGGGTCACATTCTTCCAATTGTCTTTGACTCTCTCTCTCTCTCTCCATCCATTTGGAACTGAAGAGAACTAGGTTGCCTTTCTCTGCAGGCAGTACATTTGCTGTCTGGCCAGACTGACTAATGAGAGCGTTTCCCTTCAGTTCTGACACTTTTGAATAGCCAGGGTAAGAAACGCCAGATTTAATGGAGGTTGTGTGATATGGAAATATGCTCAGCAGGCACTGCTGTGCCTCCTAGCCATATTCTCCGTTATACCGTTCTAGCCATAGGGTTTCTGGGAGCTCAGCTGGACACTGGCCAGTCAGCTACAGTAGAAACCCAGGAATGGGTATTCCTGGGCTAGAAGGTCACGTGTGCAGTGGCACAAGGCCTACTTGTACCAGTGGAGGTTGGATCAATTCCAGGACAACCTTAGTAGTAAGAGATGGAGAGAGAAGCATCTGTATAATGGCTTTTAAAGAATTTCAATGTAGCCAATCCAGGACCGCACTCCTCATTTATTATGAACCAATTATATGCAAGGTAGAGACACTGCAGTAGGATGGATAGAGACTTGGCCTTCCAGTCACGATGACTGACCTTATAGCCTACTTCTAACATTTGGGGGCTATGTGACTCTGGGCAAGTTGTTTTATCTCCTAATGCCCCAGGTGACTCCCCTACAGTGCCAAGGAACAGAATGGACACTGATCAGCCTTGGGAGATGGAATCTCTTTATTGGAAGCTCCCTATATGCATGAAATTTTAGGTCCAGTCACCCCTCCAAAAAGTTCCACCATAGCTTTCTCTTCACCAGATTAAAAACTCCCTAAAAACTTTAACTTTTCCTTTTTTAAAGCCTCATTTTCTGTTTCTTAAGGTATTTTGCTTCAACTTTTCTTTATCCTCTCTGATTTTCCCCAAAGCCTCTTAATTTAAAGATTGCTCCCAGATAAGCACAGCAAACCCATGCTCCTTCCTTTATGTGAAGTCACAATGCCTCTTCATTCTGTTCCATGTGTTTTTTTTAGAATTGACCCTCAAATTAAAAAACAAAATTGTTACACATCTGTCTTTGCAGATACAATTCTAAAAAGAACCCCACACCTTCGTACCTCAAATACGTTTTATCTCTCCACAAACTTTTATTTCCTTCCCCAATATTCACTAGTTCTGTCTACAGTTATCTGTGCCTTCCAGACTTCCTTCTAAGCCACATTCATCCTTTATTGAAGTTTTCCTGTTTGGGTAAGGACTAGGAAATCCTGTCTGAATAGATAAGGAAGATTTGTGGGAGGGAGACCTTAAGAAAGTAATAGCAACACAGAGGGATGGGAGCTTAAAGTGATGGTCTAAGCAGGTTTATTTAAAGATAAATAAGACATTCAGAGACAGATTTTCCCAGTGTCTCTGGATGGCTTTCTCCATTTGTACAGGGAGAAAGATGCTGTTTACCTTTGGTGACTGTATTTCTGGAGAAGCATCAACCAGAGCTTGAGCCTTGGTCAGACTTTGATCTCAATCCCTCATCTTTAGTTGGATGGAGAAAGACGTGACTTGAGGGTGGTTTACATGAAAAAGACCTGGGAGTTTTCTTTGACCCCAGGCTCAATAGAAGGCAATAGCATGGAGAGGCTGCTAGACTGACTAACACCATCTTAGGCTTCCCTAACTTATGATTTCCAGCCCAAAGGAAGTAGTAATTCCATTGTATTTTATGCTGGTCAGACCACATAAAAAATATTGCATCTAGTTCTGTGGAGTACAGACTGACAAATTGGAGTATATCTAGAGAGGAGTGGGAGTCTAGAATATCAAGCAGGCCAATGGGTATGAGAAACTTAGGAAGTCACAGAAGAAGACACGTTGCCCCTCAATTGGATGTGCCTCTGTGGCGATTCCAAATGATGGCGTTGGGGTATGCATCTCCATATCCTGACTTTCCTGGCTTCCTTTGATTCTCGGCTAAAATCCCACCTTCTGCCAGACACCTTTCCCAACCCCCCTTAATGCTAGTGCCTTTCCTTTAAAGTTACCTCCAATTTAACTTGCATATGTCTTGTTCAAAAATAATTACATGCATGTTGTCTCCCCCCATTAGACTGAAGCCTTCTTGAGGGCAGGGACTATCTTTTGCCTCTCTTTGCATCCTTAGCGCTTAGCACAGTGCCTGGAACATAGGAAGGAATTAGTAAACACTTATTGAATGACTGTTGAATGACCTATGAATATTTTTAGCTGTGCTCCAGGAAAGAAGAAAGTAAAAGGAGATAAAGATGAATGGGACAGGTAGAGATGATGAAAACAAGACAGAATCATTTCACTTTTATCTTGCTTTTCTCTTCTCTGACAAGGAGAATAATCTTTGGTTGGATAAGACGTAATAAGAATGACCAAAGAGGAATTGAAACACAATGTAAGTGAGAGTGAAGAGCACCTAGCTGCCTTGCAAAGGTCAGGCCATTGGGTCCTGATGAACTCCATCCTGGGTTATAGAGCCATATTTGAGAACTCTGAAAGACCACACAGAAAACAGAAGAGTTGCTATAGGAGTGGGGAAGGGTAAATGTTTTCTGAATTTAAAAAAAAAAAACATTTGAAGAGCGATCGCAAAGGAGATAGCATGACTTCAAGAACAGTTTGTATCAGACCGCCATCATTCCTTTTTTTGATCTGGTTACTAGACTGGCAGAGCAATAGAATACTATAATATATTTTACTTCAATTTTAGGAAGAAAACAAGCATCTATTAAGAACCTACAATATGCCAGCCACTGTGTTAAGTGCCTGCAAATATCTCATGTTGTCTCCATTTTACAGTGGTGGAAACTGAGGCAGACAGAGGTTGAGTGACCTGTCCAGGGTCACACAGCTAGAAAGTGTCTGAGGTAGGAATGAACTCGGGTCTTTCTGACTCCAGACCAATCCACCGCACCATCTATTTGCCCAAATACTTTTAGCAGATTATTTGATAAAGTCTCTCATCCTATTCTTTTGGATGAGGAGAAATATAAGCTAGATGCTGATATAGTCATGTACAGGAACTGGTTAAACATTCATGTCCAAAGAGCAGTTATTAATAGTGTGATGTCCCCTTACAGAGATTTCTAGTGCAGGGATATAACCTGGGATCCATGGAACTACAAGGGATCCAGGGATAGATTTCAAAAGGCCCCCGAATTTGTTTTTATAATTTTTTAAACTTTTGGTAGCTGTATTTTAGCCCAGTTAGTTTCCCTTGTAGACCTATATACTTTGTTTTATGCATTTAAAAACTTGATTCGAAGAAGGGGACTATAACCTTCATCAGATTACCAAAGAGGTCCATGGTACAAAAGAGTTTAAGAATCCCTTGATCTAGTAAATCCCCAAGGGGCCCATCCTTGGCCCTGTGCCAAATGGTCTGTGCCTTCCTATAGATGATTGGGGTAAGGGTCCAGATGGCTCCCTTATCAGTTTTTCAGACAACACAAAATTGGGAAGGACAGCTAATGCTTTGGCTGACAGGTTCAGGATCCAAAAAGTTCTTGACAAGCCAGAACTTTGTGCCTTCAGGAAGTATTGAGATTTCCTGAATTCCTGTGTTACACCACCTTGGAATGTAGATTTCTAGAAAGAATAGGGAAGTTCCTAGGAAACATTAACTAATATAGAGATAGAGAGGACTGTGTACCTATGGCCCTCCAATCTGAAGGAGAAGCGGGGTCATCTAAGCCATGTGTCCCTATAGGTGAACAAAAATGTAGACTTTGCTTTACACCATTATAGTGAGTCATTTAGGAAGCATAGGCCTAATGAGAAGAAGACTGCCTCTCTAGGAGCCCAAAGAATGTTTCAGTTTTGAAGTCCAAATCTTCAATGTGGGCCAAAAGACTACATACTCATATGGGTTCCTGGGATGAGAGTGGAGCTCACTGAAATGTTGCTGTGTTGACCCTAAGCTCATTTTCCCTTTGAGGGGTATCCAAACCTCGGTGTGTGGCTATGAGTCCAGAGGGCTGTAGGACCCTGACAAAAGCTGATACTCACTGGAGGTGATGGAGCATTATATTGCTTATGGGCTACTGTGAGGCTTTTATGTGTTTTCTAAATTTTCTGAGGATCAAGATAAAAATACTCTTGTTCCTAATACATGCATTGTTAGTTTAAATGTTTATGTGTGAACTAGGTACTGTTCTGAGCTCATCCGTGGAGACTTTGACATTCATGCTACATTTTATTATCTCCCAGAGGAAACTCGTGGAGGGGACAATATGAGCCAAAGAGGAAGAGATTTGTGGGGGAGTGGGGAGTGAATAGCTCTTAATATTGGACTTAGTTTATATAAGTCCAGAACCAGGGATACTAGACCATATGAATGAATGAATGAAAAAAATGAAAAAAAAATTTAAATAATTTAAAAAATTTTTTAAAATTTATTTTTGAATTATATTCCAAGTGGTGGAGATGCATATACAAAAGCAAAGACCTTAATGAGCTTACGTTCTAATAAGAGAAACAGCATGAAGAGGAATGGTGAACAAGGAGAGGTACTTTGGTTCAGAAATCTACAAGGATGGTGAGTGGGGTCATAGAAAGGGATGTGAGGAGTGGCTGAAGGAACTGGGGATTTTTAGCCTGGATAAGAGAAGATTTGGAGGGATGATGAGTGCTTTCATTAAGTATTCAAAGGGCTGTCAAGTAGAAGGATTAGATTTGTTCTGACTGTTTCTAGAGGACAGAATTAATAAGAGTGGGTCAAAGTTGCAGAAAAGCAAAGTTAGGCTCATTGTAGAATGGAAAAATCCCTTCCCATTCAAAAGAGGAATGGGCTGCCTCAGGAGGTAATGGGTTCCCCTTCATTTTTAAAATAATATTTTATTTTTTCCCAATTGCAGGTAAAGAGAATTTTTAATGTTCATTTTTTTTATTATTTAATATATTTAGTTTTCAGGGTTGATTTTCATGGGAGTTCAAATTACAAATTTTCTCCCCATTTCTAACCTCCCCCCCACTCCAAGATGGTATACATTCTGGTTGTCCTGTTTCCCAGTCAGCCTACCCTTCTGTCACCCCACTACCCTCCCATCCCCTTTTCCCTTTCTTTCTTGTAGGGCAAGATAAATTTCTATGCCTCATTGTCTGTGTATCTTATTTTCTAATTGCATGCAAAAACTTTTTTGTTTTTGTTTTTGAATATCCACTTTTTAAAACTTTGAGTTCCAAATTCTCTCCCCTCTTCCCTTCTCACCCAC
>CM053622.1:358396472-358461202 GCA_028646595.1 Phalanger gymnotis
GGTCACCATCAGTTCTTCCTGAGACACAAGATCTGGTGTTGCAGGATTAGGAGGAACAGAGGGAGTAGAAGTGATAGATCAAGGCACCTGTAGGATGGGCTCTGATAGTCCTAAGAGAACCCTCTGGGCATTTGTAGGCCCAAGAACTGGCTAACCAGGGATGACCAGCCCAAGGAAAAATGAAATACAATATCTTCTTGAAAGTCAGAACACAACTTGTGACAGTTCAGGTGTAGTAGGAAGGCCGAATTTATGACCTCAAAAAGGATCATATATATATCTGAATGGTTCGAAATCGTTAAGTATATAGAATTCTCTAAGCAGAAGGCATCAAAAAATTTATTCAGGGCCCACAGCGACAAATTAGCGAACCTATCTCCCCATTCCAATATAGTGATCACAAGCCTCCAGGCCCAGTAGGCCCGCCTCACAAGAGTAGCCAAGAGGTCACAGAAAAATAAGATGGCATAAATCATATTCACTGGCCTCAAGTTCTTGCTCGAACTCCTGGGTCCACACACGGGTCGGCTCTGCTTTGGCTTCAGCTGTAGTTTCTCGCCTGTCCTCGAAGCCAAGCCTCTGGCGTTCTCAAGCCCCACCTCAACGACCAGAGACCAGACACCAGAGACCATTGGTTCCTGAGTTGGCCCCTCTTAAATCATTAATCTATGCCCACACAGGTTTCACACCTGACAGGGCTTTGGGCCTGGGGCTTAGCACTTAACAGGCGAAAGTACTTTCAAGGTAAACAAAAGCCAAAACTCCTCAAGGGCACCTATTAAACTAAGCCCATTTTGCCTTACTGGCACATCAGGTCATAGCTGAGATCAAATTTCTTACAAGGGATTAATACATGGAGCTTATTCCGTATACCAGCAGGAAGCAGTGGCTTCAAATTTTCAATCATTTCCTGCTGCGATTGGTGTATTGAGGCATTGACTTCTGTGGAACAGCAATCAGCCAAATTTCCTCCCATACCATCTTCTATGTGCTTGTTTAGTTCAGTTTTACATACTTTGAGCACACTTGGAGAAGGATGGAAGTCGGAACAAAACTCATCAACCAAAAGGGAAAGAGGACAAATTTCATCTGTCATAGCACATGAAACCTTGTTCTCTACGTCTACAGTAACCTCTTTGATTTTTTTCTTAACTTCTTGTGTTAAAAGGTTCATCTGGTTTCTAATAAACTCCAATCTGTCAGTCTGGTCCTCTCTCTCCTTCCAGGAATAAATCCTTTTTTCTGCAGCTGCCACGTTTATTGCATCCATTATGTTTTTCACAGTATCTATCATCTGTTTAGCTCTGATAGTGTGTTGTTCAAACTTTGTTTACACTGCTGACTGTGGGATACACGCCTCAAAGATTTGTTCAAAGTTCTGAAACTCCTAGAATCTTGTCTGAAATCCTTTAGCAAGTGCCCCACCTCCCTTGGGCACCCCTTTTGTTTTCGTGCACTGAGAACTTCCTTTGCTGAAACAAAGAAGATGTGATACTGTGTCATGGAGGGATCCACGACTTTGAGCTCCTCCACCAAGAGATTCAGGCAGCGCTCTATGTGCTGCCGTCGTACATCTTCCATATATTCTGGTTCTGAGGCAGAGGCATCCCAACGGTTATTCAGGATAAAGATATTAGGCTTGGAAAGTCGCTCATTTACCTTGTGAAAAAAGTGTTTTTCCATGTTCATCAATGTTGATTCTGAATTTGCTACCAAAACGAAGACATCGGCATCTAAGCAAAATTTATCAATCCAGCTACCCAGCTCTGTAGTGACATCTGTGCCTGGACAGTCTACTAAAACCAAGTCATCTCTCAATAGTGCACATTTTGCCTTAGGCCAAAATACATGTACAAGACAGCCAGCTTTCAGGTCTTTGTCCATATGTCTTGACACTTTTCTTCGCATGGGATCCTTCAGTCATCAGATAGGCTTTATCTCCATCTGTTCCTTCTACACTCAGGAAGCAGTTTGTTGTGCGGCCAATGCCACTGGGAAGAACTTTGTCCTGTAACATCGCATTGATGACAGAGCTCTTGCCATTACTAGTCCTACCAAAAAATGCCACTTTCATGTGTCTCTGGAACAGCACGTCACCAATGACTGATAATTTATTTTTATAACTCTGTATTTCTGCCAGATCATCCTCAGTGGCTATCCATTCAAGTTCTGGATTCTTATATGCTGCTTCAATAAAATTTGTGCCCTCGGTGACATACTCCAGTAACCGGTCAAAGATGGCAGTAATAGTCTTTTTAGCCAACACAAAGCGCTTAGGTGGAGAAGTGGTTGTTTCTGCCATTTTTAACTGCGGCAGCTCTCCCGTGTCTACTCCTAAGCCGGTAACCGTAGCTGCACCGCTCCGCAGGTCCCGATGAGCTTCATGGTCCCTCGCGGAGAGAAGTCGAGACCCGGGCAGGGGGCGGGGCGGGGGAGGAGCCCTTCCTTCCTTCCTTCCTTCCTTCCTTCCTTCCTTCCTTCCTTCCTTCCTTCCTTCCTTCCTTCCTTCCTTCCTTCCTTCCTTCCTTTCTTCCTTCCTTCCTTCCTTCCTTCCTTCCTTCCTTCCTTTGTTTCTTTCTTTCCTTAGTACCATCTCCATATCACTTATCCTTCAGTGGGAGAAAAAAACCCTTTATGACAAACTAAAGCATATTCCAGCAAAGCAAATCCCCACATTGGCCATGTTCAGAAATATATTTGTCTCATTCTGCACCTTGAATTTGTCTCTATGTCAGGAGATGGGTAAAACATATTATCCCTGTCCTCTGGAATCTGTCATCACACTGATCAGGGTTCTTCAACCTTTCAAAGCTGTTTTTCTTTACAAGCATTGTTGTCCTTGTATAAATTCTAAACTATGTTTCTAGAATGGTCTCAATCCTTTTCTCTCACCCTCAGAATTCCAGCCACAGAGGTCATGCTTCAAGGTCTCCATCCACAGCCACATGCTATCTTCTGCCATGACTGATGTTCTCTCTTCTCACCTCTGATTCTTGGCATACTTAACTCCTTTAAAGACTTTCCCTTATCCTCCAAATTATCAGTGCTTCCTTCCCCCCACTCCATTGAATTTGCTTTATAAATATTTTATGTTTGTTATCTATTTATGTCTTTCTCCCCAGTAAGATATCTATTCCTTGAGGTACTATTTCCCTTTTGCTTTGCTAGCCCTAGCACCAACAAGATGATTGACACAAAGTACTTACTTAATAAATAAATATTTCAAACAGAGTTTAATCTGTGAGTATCTTAAGAAGGATTTTAGATTTATATCCACAAGGGATCCCAGAAATCATCTGGTCTGGTTGTCTCATTTTGCAGATGAAAAAACTGAGTCCTGAGGGAGTTTAAGTGACTCAAAGTCACAGAAGTAGTAAATGCCAGAGGCAGGATTTGAACTCAGGACTTCTGACTCCAAAGCTGGGACTCTGTCTACTAAGAGCCTTGACTCAGGCTATCATTTTTTTAAAAAAGCTTCATGTAAACACAACACTTCTTTGCTAGAAGAATTTGTGATTTTTCTTCAGCTTGGGGAATTCCAGGTTTGAGAACTCCCTCTGCCACCTCAATTCTCAGCCAATCTATAACTTAGTGAATAAATTCCAAGAAACTAAGTGACTTGCCTAAACTCACATAGATGGTATTAGGCAGGATTGGAACCCAGGTCTTGCCAATTCCTAAACCACTGTTCTATTTACAACTCTTGGCTGCCTGGGTGATCTTTATCAATGTAAATACTTTACATTTATGCTGATAGGATCAATTTAAGTGCTATCTTCTTCAAGAAGCCTTTCCTGATTTCCTTATTCATTAGAAGGTAAGGGTGGAGCCAAGATGGTGGAGTAAATGCAGGGACTTTTCCTGAGCCTTTCAAAATTCCCCTCCAAACAACTTTAAAATAATGTCTCAAAATGAAGTCCAAGACAACTTAAAAGGTTGGCAAGAAAGGTCTTTCTCAACAGGGTGAGAGTAGAGTGCAACCTGGCATAGACTGGGCAACTGAATAGGCAATGGTGGCTTCCAGAGCTCTTAGCCCACAGTTAGTAAGAGGGGCAGACAACAGGTCAGAAGGAGATTATAGAGGAACCTTTGTTGGCTCTGGGTACAGGATTTTGTTGCATTACCCTGATTTCTGAGTCTGAGTCACAGTACTGGGAGAAGTAAGAGCACTAGCAAGGACAGAGACCTTGGTCACAGTTTCAGGGCCAAAAGAAAACTTGTGATCACTTATAGGCCAGATGAGCAGTGACCATAACTCTCTATAGATCATACCACTTTTCAATAATTGAAAACTTAGAGACCCTTAGAACTAGCTCTGAAAACAGCAGCGCAAAAAACATGGGAACAGAGTCCAACTTGAAAGTTGAAAGTCAAGAAACGGGTTGGAAAAATGGAGCGAACCAAAAAAGAAGCTGATTATAGAAAGTTACTATGATGACAGGAAAGAGCAATACCCAAACTCAGAAGAAGAAAACAAAGTCAAAACAGCTACATGCAAAGCCTCAAAGAAAATTGCAAAATGGTCCCAGGCAAAAAAAAAAAAAAGAAATCCTAGAAGAAATCAAAAAAGATTTAAAAACTCAAATAAGAGATTTGGAGGAAAAATTGAGAAAATAAATGAGAGTGATGCCAGAAATCATGAAAAAAGTCAACAGTTGGTAAAGGAGGCATAAAATATACTGAAGAAAATAACAACTCAAAAACCAGAATAGACAAAATAGCAAAAGAGGCACAAAAATCCATTGAAGAGAAGAACTCCTTAAAAAGCAGAATTGGTCAAATTGGACAACACGTACAGAAATTCAGTGAAGAAAAGAACTCATTAAAAAGTAGAATTGGCCACATAGAAAAGAAGGTATAAAAACTCACTGAAGCAAATAATTCCTTAAATGTTAGAACTAGGAAAGTGGAAGCTTATGACTTCAAGAAACAATAAAACATAATTTAAGAAAATGAAAAAAATAGAAGAAAAATGTGAAACGTCTCATTGGAAAAACAACTGACCTGGAAAATAGGTCAAAGAGATATAATTTAAGAATTATTTCAGTTAAGCCATGATAAAAGAAAAATTCACAGAACAAATCCCCTTAATAAAAGGATTTTTTCTGTAAAACTTGGACTCGGTCAAAAGGCTGCACCCAAAGACCTAGAAGGCCACATATGGCCTTGAGGCCACAGGTTCCCCACCCCCGTTCCAGGTCAAGGAGAAAATATTGCAAGCAGCCAGAAAGAAACAATTCAGGCATCATAGAGCCACAGTCAGGATAACACAGATTTAGTAGCTTCTACATTAAAGGATCAGAGTGCTTGGAAAAGGGTATTCCAGAGGGCAAAGGAGCTAATATTACAACCCGGAATCACCTACCCAGAAAAACTGAGTATAATTCTTCAGGTGGAAAATGGATATTCAATGAAGTGGAGGACTTTCAAGCCCTAGTTGCTATTACTCCTGCACCATCACTTTTAATTCATTTTGGATATATCTTATATTTACTTATCATTGATCATGTATCTTTCCAGCAAAGTATAAGCTCCTTGAGGGCATGGTCTGTCTCATTTTAGTCTTTGTATACCTAAGACTGTCTGGCACATTACCGTGCCTGGCACATAGTAGTGCTCAGAAAACACTTGCTGATTGATCAGTTAATGGATTTAGAGCTAGAAAGGTCTTTAGAAATCATGAAGTCAAACCCTACCCTCTTCTAAAGCTAGATTTCTTGGCTTGTGCACTCTACAGTGTCTGGTCATCCCGAGGAACAAACTGTTACAAAAGCATCCTACCAAACTATACCCAGTCTAATTAAAAAAAAACATATAATCTGAAAGTTGGAAAAGGAGCTCTGTTTATAGTTGCCATCATTTTGGATTTGGCAAAACAAAGTTAAAAATCACTTAGATTGTTCCTACTCCTTCTGCTTTCTGGTTTGAAATGTCCTGGCTTGCTACAAACTCCCCATATGTAATATTTTCCATTTACAAAGCTTCTCTGCATATACTGTTTTCTTTTTTTAGTTTCTTGAAAAATGACATAAGTGATCTCAGGTTTCTATAGCCCAATGCAGGACGGGGTTGTGTGACACAATTTCCGTTCCTAGAGATGGATTTTAGAGACTGAGACATCATCTAGAAAAAAAAAGTGTCTGAGGCCAAAGTCTGAGTGATCTGGACCCACCATAAACTGCACCAAACAAAAACAGGCCTTGGAGACTGTGGTCACTGCAGGTGCACAGCACATATTTCCTTTATTAAAAAATACTGTGTAACTTACCCTTCTCCTCTCCACTTGGTATCTGCAAACATGTGCTATCCATATACTATCATTGCATGCATTTTAAGAACATTTTTTTTATATTTTAACATTTTTAATTGCCAAACATTTGGGTTTTTTTCTTCCTTTCACTTCCTCTATCCCTCGGAGAAAAAAAAAAGAAGAAAGGCAAAAGCCTCGTAACATATAAACACAGTCAAGCAAAGTAAATTCCATTATTGACCATGTTCAACAATGTGTCTCATTCTGTGTATTAGTCCCTTGCTTCTCTGGCAGGATGTGGGTAGGGTTCTTCCTCATCGGTTCCCTAGAATCGTGATTGATCATCACACAGCTCAGACTTCTTAAGTCTTTCAAAATTGTTGATGTTATTCATTAAATTTGTTTCCCTGTCTCTATTCACTTCACTCTACCTCACTCCAAATATGTATTCCCAGGTTTCACTGAAATGATCTCTCTATTTCCTACAGCACCATAATTTTTCCATTACATTGCCATATCATAACTCGTGCAACCATTCCTTTATCGACGGGTACCCCCTTAATTTCCAGTTCATTGCCACCACAAATGAATAGATGTTTTTTTGAGGGGCTACTGAGGCACAGATATTCATAATCTAGTTTTGACTACCCAATTGTAGGGCTTGGGAATGGGCAAAGAGGAGACAGATCACCAGCATATAGTGCTCTGTCTCTTTAAAATGTATTCCATGCTTGGACCTCCTTTTCTACTGGCCAGTCTCAAGAGGGAGTTTAGGAAAGTTGCTGCTGAGAATCAGGGCTGTTTCTAAGGGTCTCCTGTCTTGCTAGTCATTATATCTACTCATCCATTTCCTTTTCCATTGAGGGTAGGGGTGAAAAGGTGTACACAGAGATTAGTACTTTCCATCTGGATTGCCTGAATTTTCCAGTGATAATTATACTTGTTTTGAAGGCTAATTGGTGGGTTCTTTTCAGGGTAATAAGCCTTGTTTAGAAGACAAATCAAATAAAGCTATTTTCTCAGACTGGAAATCTTAGTAAGAATTCCTGCTTTTCCTCTAGGAGCATGTGAAGATTTAATTTGGTCTTGGTTTATGCTAAAAGCCTGTCTTTGATTTGGCTTGATGAGAATCTTAAAAATGTATACAAACAATTGCTTTGGAGTAGAAGGCAGCAGCCCTGGACAATACTTGAAATCTCCTTTAGTCTTTTATGGAGGTACCATCACCTTCAGGGTGTATGCCCTGAAGCCAGAAAAGAGTAAAGTAGGCCTGAGTGATTTTTCTCACTTGGTACACCCAGAAAATCTGTGGCTGATCTTTGATTTGTGGCTGGGAACCTAACGATGGGTTGAAGGAGCTAGGAATATTTAACACGGAGAGAAGACTGAGGGGTACGTGATCGCTGTCTTTACGTGTTTAAAGGGCTATCTTTTGGAAGAGGGATCAGACTTGTTCTGCTTGGCTCCAGAGGATATCTCCAGGAGGAAGGGGTGGAAATTATAGAGTCAAACGTAAGGGAAAACTGGCTAACCATTTTGTTGTTGTTCATTAATTTATGGTCATGTCTGACTCTTTGTGACCCCATTTGGGGTTTTCTTGGCAAAGATACTAAAGCGGTTTGCCATTTCCTTTTCTAGTTCATTTTACAGATGAGGAAACTGAGGCAAACAGGGTTAAATGACTTGCCCGAGGTCATAAGACTAGTAAGTATCTGGGTCGGATTTGAACTCATGCAGATGAGTCTTCCAGACTCTAGGCCTGGCACTCTACACACTATGGCACCACCTAGCTGCCTAACCATCATAGCTCTCCAAAAGTGGAATGATAGACATGAGTTCCTCATTACTGAAAATCTTCAAGTCAAGTCAATCAGCATTTATTAAGTGTCTACCCAGCGCCAGGCACTATGATAAGTGCCAGAGAAACAAAGAAAGGCACCCCACCACCACCCCAAAACAAAAAACCCCAGTCCCTGCTCATCGTCCACATGCAAACAGCTAAATACATACAAGATGCATACAAGATAGACTAGGGGTAATCAAGAGAGGGAAGGCATTAGCAATAAAGGGATCAGGCAAGGTGCCTTGTAGAAGGCAGGATTGTAGATAGAAGCTGAAGGAAGCCAGGGAAGTCAAAAGTTGGAAGTGAGAATTCTCAGTCATATTATAGCCATAGAGCTCTTCACGTATGCCACATATCACATGATGCTGTCATAGAACTTAGAGCTAGAAGGGTGTTTAGAATTCACCTATTCTAATCTCATCTACTCTCATCTTCCCAGAGAGAGGAAATGGCTTACCTAGGATTACTTGGCTAGTCTGGGTCAGAACTTAGTTCAACAGATGTTTGACAAATGCTGTGGTAGGCCCTGGGGGAAGACACAGAGTTTGTGTTTGATATAGGTCCCCTGTCCTCATCTAGTTTATAGTCTAGGATAGGGCTAATCAACCTCGGGTTTTTATTGGAACAATAGACAATATATTTTGATTTGCCATTGTAGTGAGAGCTCTGGGGTAGCTTGACTTCCTTTACTAAAGCATTTATGTAAATTTCCAAACTTGTAAGGAGGCTGCATAAATCACACTGCATTTTGGGCAGCCCTAGTGTAGTAGAAGTAGAACCCATGTCTCCTGATCCATAGCAGATAGGTGGCACAGCAGATAGAGCTCTGAGTTCAATTTTAAATTAAGATACTTGTTAGCTCTATGACCCTGGGTAAGTCACTTACTCACCATCTCTGCCATTTTTTTTTCTGTAAAATGGGAATAATACCTCTCCATGTTGTAAGCATCAAAGGAGAAAACAGCTGTAAAGTGCTTAGCATGGTGCCTGGTACATAGTAGGTACGTAATCAATACTTGCTCTCTTCCCTCGTCCTCATGGTTACGCACAGAGGAGTGCTTTCTAGACCTCCACTTTGGCTCATGGGTTGGTGCTTCCTGTATGCTATCTATTGGTTAATTTGCAAATTAATCAAAAGATATAGTAGACTTCTAAGTTGTTTTCTTTTTTTAAATTTCTTTGTTGAGTGGTGAATCACCAGGAAGTATGTTGGCCAGGTTGGAGAATTCAGTGGGTGGCTTTTGGCTTTGGTTGTTTGTGCTTCAGGCTCCACAGATAGTCTATAGAGCTTTGCCAGTTCTGTAAAGCGGCCTAGGATTCTTTTCCTTTTGCCTGATATCAGCAGCTTTTTTCAGGATTATTGTCACTTCTGCTCTTCTTCGAGGACCCTCGAGGTGATCTCTCCCTTCTTAGGCTCTCGTTGCACTACAGTCTGAACCAAATGACGTCAGATTTAGATCCTCACGTACTTGGTGAACGGGAGCTGTGATTGTATATTGTTTTGTGCTGTTCTTAGGTTTATTTCATAGAGTTCTAGCTTCTCAGTTTGAGTGTAAGCTGAGGCAGGACCCTTGCCCCTCAACTTCTCAAGGAACACATCTAGTGTTATAAGATCACAGATCCATTACCCTACAGAGTATTGGAACAAGGCCTATATGGCACAGTGGAATGAGCTTTGGCTCTGGAATAGGAAGCCCTGGGTTCAAAGCCTGACTTGACACTTACTACCTCTGTGTCACTTCCTCTCTGTAGGGCAAAGATTACTCACCTGTAAGATAAGGTGGTTGGACTAGATGGTTCCTGAGGTGTCTTCTCTCTCTAGATCTAAGAGCCTATGATCCATGATGCCTTAGCCTAATGACACCTCCACAGGCGATGGAGGAGATATAGTTGTGTTTGTTGTTATTGGTATGTGTACGTGTGTATAGAGGGGTGATTTTTGAGAAGCCCCAACTTTGTCATCCAGAATGATCTGACCTCCTTTGATCAATTCAATAGGCGTTTACTGAGTGCCTGTATTAGCCTCACTTCTCATCTCTCCTTTCCCCTATTTATCATGCTGAACTTGCTGCCTTTAATCTCCTTCCAGGTCTTTGGAAGGTGGTGATCCTTTGATCTAAACTACTAATTTGAAAAACAACTCAACCATTGGGGCATAAATAGGGCCAGGGTTGCTATTGACCAGTCCATTCCACAAGGCCCTCAATTTCATACGGGTAGAACATGATAATTGAGAAAGTGACCCACACCACACCACTGCCAGCTTGGAAGTTCTGTCCAGATGACAGGAGGCAGCAAGAAGCAGGAGGCACGAAAACAAAGACTCTCTGGCTTTATGAAGTCTCCGACTAGAAAAGGACTCGGGGAATCACATTCCTGCTGTGTTTGGAAGCACTGAGATGCCTGAGCAGCAATCATTTAGGTATGTAAACTGCTTCACACAAGGGTTCTGGGGCTGCCCATGCCATATGCCTTGTAGGCCTCCAATTAACTGCTAAATTTTCTTTGAGTCTCTCTAATAACCAAGTTGCAACCCATAATTGACAACAATTAGGAGAATCCAGTGTTTTTCTTCCTTGTGGCCAAAGTAAGCCTGATACGCACCTGGATATCTGTAACAGGGGGAAAATTCCATAGGTGTGGCTAGCCATGAATGGAGCTGAGCCCACCCAACCAGGAGACTGGAGACTCCTGATTTGTCATTGGTTTGCTGCGTGGATTTAAGCAAAGGCAGCAACACCTAGAAGAAATTCTTCCCACTCCTCCCACCCACCCAATCTTCCCTCTGTTGGGAGGCAGGCAATACTAGCATCATTATTCTCATTTGTAGAGGTGACTAGCCCCCCAACGCAATGCTAGTGAGAGGTGGAGTTTGGGCTTTCCCCCTAATCCTTTGACTCCAGGTTTGGTTCTCTCTAATTTCCACATCTAATTGAGAAGAGTAGCCCAGAAAGCCTTATTAGATTCTGGATTGATAGTAAATCTCAGAAACTGCATCCGGTTCAACTTGAATGAAGAATTTGATCTTGTTGTGGACAACTTTGGGATAGCAACAAGCATTACGGACACTACGAGAAGAAGTGTTAGTAGTAATCACTCATGAACAGATATACGATATTGTTCATGCATGTACATGATCTTATATGATCAATTATATATATGATCTACATATAGGTCACCTATATATATAACATAATAACAGATAATGTTTCTATAGTGCCTTAGAGATTGTAAAATACTTATGTTTTATTAATATTCACAACCCTATGAGGTAGTTGCTTTTACTATACCTACTTTATAGGTGAGGAAACTGAGGTATAGAGAGGTTAAGTGGCTTGCCCAGGGTCACACGGCTAGTGATTGTCTAAGGCAAGATCTGAACTCAAATCTTCCTGATTTCAAGTCCAATACTCTACCCTCTATAATATAAACAAGTACACATACATATACATATGTGTGTATGTATATATGCCCATATAATACATGCATTTACATGTACACATACATATATATACAAATCTCTGTTTCTGTGTGTACATAGATCTATATACACACAAACACACACACAATCTCATTTGATACTCATAACAGCCCTGTGAGGTGTGAGGTCAGTAGTACAAGCATTATTATTCTCTATTTTATAGATGGGGAAATCAAAACTAAGAGAGATTAAGGAAATTGAAGTCAATTCAGCTAAATTCAATGGTTATTCAGCATGTATCATGATCTCTATGCTAGGTGGTGATTCAAACCAACAGTCTTCTGGTAGTTGGCCTCCTGGGGAGAATCAACTTGTGCACAAATAAGGAAATACTTTAATAATTTAAAGAGGGAACAAGTGTATTAACAAGTCAGAAGAATGGAAGTGGCTTCCTGAAGGAGGTGGTGCCAGAACTGAGCCTCAACAAAGAGTCAGAGAGAGAGCTGAAGAGTGAGTGCATTCCAGGCTTGTGCACATATATGTTCATGGAAGATAACATGACAAGGATGGGAAACACATAGGTTTGACTAGAACAAGAAAGGAAAATATGAAATAAGGCTGGAAAGGCAGGATAATGATTGGGAAGGACCTTACAGAATAGGCTGAAGAGTTAGTATTTTGTCCTCAAGGTAATAGGGACTTACTGAAGGTTTTTGAGCAAGGGATTAACAAGGTACATGAAACCTTTACCTTAGGAAGGTTATTTTTGTAACATTCCTTGGGGGAGAGACTGCAAGCAGGGATCTCAACCAGGAGAATATTTCAATAGTCCAGGGGAGAGGCGCCTGAACTGTGATAGTGGTTGCACAAGGTGAGAGGAGACAGATATAAGAGATGTTGCAAAGGCGGAATCGATGAGACTTCATAGCTGATTGGATGTGGGAAGAGGGATTTTAGGAGAAGGAGGAGGCAAGGATGACTTAAAAGTCGTGGACTTACAGCAAGGTTATGGTGCCCTCAATGGAAATGGGGGAGTCAGTGAGTGAATAAAGATTTATCAAACACTTTGTAACTATGTGCCAAATGGTACTGAACTAGGCAGTGGTGAGGCAAAGAAAAAAGATAAAAATAGCCCTGGCCCTCAAGGAGCTCATATTCCAATGAAAGAGACAACATATAAATAAATAGGTACATATAAGATACAACACTTACCAGCTGTGTGACCCTGGGCAAGTCACTTCACCCTCTTTGCCTCAGTTTCCTCATCTGTAAAATGAGCTGGAGGAAGAAATGGCAAACCACTCCAGTATCTTTGCGAAGAGAACCCCAAATAGGGTCATGAAGAGTCTGATATGACTGAAAAAAGACTGGACAACAATAAGATCCAGACAGAGTAGACATTAGGACTGAGAAAAGTCTCCTGCAGAAGGTGATATTTGAGATAAATCTTCCAGAAAACCCCAAAACTGAAAATCTGAAGGAGATGCAGGTTTGAGGTGGAGGCAGAGACAGTGAGTTCCATTTTGGACATATTGAGTTTGAGTTGCTGACAGAACTCGCACAGGGACCGAGCTGGTCATCAGACCCTGTTCTTGTGACTCCAAGTTCAGCATGCTTTGTCCTGCACCACAGTTCTCCATTATCTGGTTGCTTTCTGACCTGAAGGCAGATATTTCCCCTTCATGCCCCATGTTCCAGCTGAGTTGAACTACTTTCTTCTTTGAACATATCTGTTCCACCCTGACCCCAACCCCCATGTCCTCACTCATGCTAGTCTGCAGAGCCCTACCTGTCTGTCCTTCAAGGCACATCTCTAATACCACCTCCACTAGGAAGCCTTCCCTGATCCTCACTCCCCAACCAGAATCTCTGACTCTCTACTCCCATAGCAATTTGCTTCTATCTGTCCTAAAACTTTTAGTGCTCTCTTAATAGTATAAAAGTTCTCGCCGTTCCTAGTAAGCTTCTTGAGGGCAGGGATCATGTCCTTTTTCATCTTCGTATTCCTTAATGCCTTAGTGCCATTTACACAGCAGGTGCTAAATGTGTATTTGTCTGGAACTATATCAAATTTGGCATAACTAGGTGGTGCAGTGGATAGATCACTAGGCCTGGAGTCAGGAAGATCTGAGTTCAAATAAAGCCACAGACACTTGTTAGCCGTGTGACCCTGGGCAAGTCACTTAACCCCTACTTGTCTCAGTTCCTCTTCTGTAAAACAAGGACTCACTGGAGAAGGAAATGGCTAACTACTCTAGTATCTTTGCCAAGAAAACTCCATGGACAAAATCTATGGGCTTGCATATAGTCAGATACAACTGGACAATGACAAAAACAATACTATTAAATTAATGTATTCTATATCTGCTTGGACAAGAACAAGTGTTCTACTGGCCAGTCACGAGCAGAATAATGTATTGTTCTCTCTGTTATTCACATACAAAGGCACCCTACTGACCTGCCATCAATTGATCCATCGGCAAGCCTTTATTAAATATCTATTATATGCCAGGCTATAAGGGTACAAGGACAAAAGTTCAATAGCCCCTGTCCTCAAGGAGCTTGTTCTATCAGTAGTAATAATATGCATGCATCAAGGTATATGCAAAACATCTACGAGTTATCATTATTATTAAGGGTAGGTCCGCTTGGGGAAGGGGGATCAGGAGAGGCCTTGGGTAGAAGGCATCTCTTTAGCTGAATCTCAAAGCCTACGAGCGAGTCTAAGAGGTGGAGGTGAGGAGGAAGCTTGTTTCAGGCAGGAGGCACAGCTAGAATATAGGCATGGAGATAGGAATTATGAAGGACTGTGTATGAGAAAGAGAAAGAATGCCAAGATGGTAGCCCTGGGGCATGTCTGAGGGGAACCTGCTGTGCTGCTTGCTAACCCTGCTCACCTTGCTAGCCCAGCTGCCCTCTTACTGGGTCTCCCTTGGGCCTCGGTACCTATTTGTCAAAGGAAGGAATGAATCAATAACTGAATGGTTATTCTAGCTGCCTCTCTTTGCCCCAAGCTGATTGCACAATATAAGAAGCATCTCCCTCCCAAACCTTGCTGAAATTGTTGGTTCCAGTCACATTCTCCATTTCACTAGAGCTCTGCCAGGAAGTTTAGGGGCGAGGAGGGAACGATCAAATGTAGCAACCATTAGTGCACACTGCAGGCTCTGAACAGCTGGAGAATGTGAACAAACAAGTCAAGCTGAATCTCCAGAAACACATCCATCACATCCCGATGGCAGCTTCTTGGGAAGGGTAAGGGGGAAAGCTTGAAAAGTGGCCAGGGGCTGCAAGGAGAGCATAGATACTGGGGGGAGGGAGCAGATGTTTCAAACCACAGGCCCAAGACCTGTGCAGCCCCACTATGGGAGTGTGGAGAGTTGGTATTCCCTGGGGTCTGTTTGGAAATGAAAGGATTGGTATAGGAACTTGTTAGGAAAGGAAAGTACCTGAGGGGTGGGGCCACAGTCACTCCACAGAACCTAGGACTTTCCTCAAACTTGATAAGTACTGTCTCATGCATATACTTTAAAGCATACTTATCAAGTTTCTTCTCACCTAACCCTTTCTGGTAGAAAAAGTTCTAGTGTAATCTAGGCCAAGTCCCCAAAGTTGTCCCCTTGATAGCTTTTTGAGTCTCCATATTCATTGTTTCCTCTGCTTCTGCTTTTCTTCTAGTGGGTATCAAACGTCCAAAATCATTGTCTTATAGAGCTACGTGAATAGTATTTTCCTAATATCCAGAGGGAGTGTAGAAGGTCTCCCCCACCAAGAGGGGGAAAGGTAGATGGTAACATGAAATTAGCAAGATCTCCTAATTTTATTGCCTTGCTCCCTCCTGAGAGATAGCAAGATGAAATGGAAAGAGGTGGAGTGGGGAGATGTGGGTTTTCAATCTGGCTCAAGCCCCACTAGGCATGTGACTTTGGGGAAGTCATTTAACTCCTCTCAGTCTCAGTTCTCTCACCTGTAAAATCAAGAGGATTGGAATAGAGGGTACCTAAGGTCCCTTGAGCTCTAACATTTTCCCAGAATCAGGATGGGCTTGATTGTAATCGAGTCACAAATTTCATTTAGCAAGAATGTTGATGTTGGACCATAAAAATACAGTCAACTAGTCATTATTTTCTGTCATGGAAGGGAGTAGAGGCACAAGTATTTGCAAAGACCAATGAATCCAGAAGTATTTCTATCTGGTGTCATGATGAATGCTTTAAAAAAATTCAAAAAACATTCCTTTCCTGCTCGGATTGATATTAAATGTAATATTAAGTGTGATGCAAAATGTAACTTGCATTCTCAGAGAATGCACCATGGAATGGCAAAGAAGTATATACTAGTCAGTAGGGGAAGGATGACCTGGGATTAAAAATTTGAAGCTGACAATTCACAAAGAGTGCATGATCCAAGTGTGGTTAATTGAGAGATTACTGGAGATGCATGAATAACAATGTAATTTTCTGTAGATCATAAATGTGGTCAGAAGAAAAATGATTGGATTTTTAGCCCATAGCAACTATTAGGAAGAGAGAACATAAACAAACATTTATTAAACTCTTACGATGTCTTTGTGTTAAGCCCTTTGCAAATATCCTCTAATTTGATCCTCAGAACAACTTTGGAAGGCTGATTCTATTATTATTACTGTTTTATTGTTCCAGAAACTGAGGCAGACAAAGTTTAAGTGACTTGCCTGGGGTCATAGAGTTAGTAAGTGTCTGAGGTGGGATTTGAACTCAGGATTTTCTGACTTCAGGCCTGGTGTTCTATCTACTGCAACACTTAGCTGCCTCTCAACCATCACCACTTAGCATGTAGGAGGTACCCACCAACATTTTGTTAGGAATTTCAAGATAATCCTATCTAATGCTAAAGGTGACCAGGGGAACTCCTGATATTATTTTGATCTAAAGCTCAAATCCCTAACTCAGACACTGTTGGCCCATGAGGTAAGCATGTGAGCTAGAAACATTAGTCTCTAGAGATCACTCCTCCCTGCCCTGTGCATCTAGATGGAAATGGAAAGGCAAAAGAAGGCATCTAGAGCCTTCGAGTCTCATCTAGTATCAGTTCAACCAATCTAGGGTTCCACTGATCACCTCTATCACAATAACAAAAGTTTAGCTTTCACTTTAAGGTTTACAAAGAGCTTTACCCACTAAATTGCATTGTGTCTTTTGAGCTTCACAAAATCCTGTGAGGTAGAGCTTGCAAGTGTTATTCCTATTTTATAGATGAATAAGATGAAGATTGGAGAGACTGAAGGACTTACCCAAGATCGTCTACCAGAGCTGGAATTCTGCCCCATGTCTTCCAACTCCCAAGTCCTGTTCTCTTCTTGCTACACTAAACTACCTGGTCAAGGTGGGTGAATTCATCATGTGCAAAACGCAGGAAACTTACAGACCTATAAATACAGCCCATCAACTACCTTGTTTGACCTTCTGTTTCTTTTTGGAAAGAAACCCCATGACAACCCACAGTACCAATGCAGAGGCAAGAGTTCCACCAATATAACCCTCCCTCTCCTCTTGATTGTATAATATAGCTTCTTTGATTGACTTTTTATTGTGGGATTCTGGAAGAGGTGAAGAAATAACAGGTTTTTGGCTGTACCCTCTAGCCTATTCTGTTCGATCTTGTTGGCTTTAAGAAGTTCATGAAGCTTTGTAATGTTGCCAATTGCCTCCTCGGGTGTTTTGTACAAGCAGCATCCTGCTTTCCATGTGGTAAGATGCAAGGGATCTGTAGGAAGCTGGCCAGGAGACACAATCCCACAGTCATTGGCACGTGGGTGGGTTGCAAAGAGTGGGAAACCTGTGAAGTTTGGGTGAAATGCCATCATTTGCGTCAAACTTATTGGAGATTCTCAAACGCATAGAGTAAAGGGTTTTGACTCCAAGAGAAATGGATACATTTGTTGGTTTTGGAATAATTGGATTATGGCTGATATCATATGAATCAACACAGCTTACAAAATTGTCCTCCCTGCAATCTTGGCACATGTAGATTTCTTAGACCTGTATCTTTTAAGCCAGAATGTCAACTTTGTTCCCTGGCATATGTTTCCTTTATTTCTTGACTCTACAATTCTGAGAGTCTACTATTCATGGAGACAAGCACGGCACAAAGAGCTCTGGACTCAGAGTGAGAGGACCTGGGTTTGAATCTCATCTCTGTACCTATTAACTGTGGGGCCTCAGGCAAAGTGCTCTACCTCTGTGGTTCTCTGTTTCCTCTTTTATAACATGCTTCTTTTGGATTGTTGTTGTCTTCAGTTGTTTCAGTCATGTCCAACTCTTTGTGATCTCATTTGGGGTTTCCTTGACAGAGATACTGGAATGGTTCTCCATTTTCTTCTACATCTCATTTTACAGAGGAGGAAACTGAAGCAAACAAAGTTAAGTGGCTTTCCCAGGATCACATAGCTAGTTAAGTGTCTGAGGCCAGATTTGAATTCAGGAATGTGAGTCTTTCTAACTTTAATCCTGGCATTCAATCCTTAGTGCCTAGCTGCCCTCTAAGGTGCCTTCCAGCTGTGGTTCTTCTAGAACCAACATCACATTACTTTTTCTTTGTTTCAATTTTATATATATGTATATGTGTGTGTATGTGTATGTATGCATATATGGAGATATATGTATATCTAGATTTAGATCTAAATACGTATATCTGTCATCTGTGTTACCTTTCTGTCTTTTCTGTCTCTATCTGTCTTGCCTATATCTTTCTCTTACCTTTTTCCTTTTTTTCTTCTTCAGATTTTAGCAGTCTTATATAGCCACTCTTCAAATTATACTCTACTTATGAATGCCCCACATGAATGACGGGCCAGCCTGCACCTTGGTAAGGTTTGTCATTATTGTCCTTGAGTGTAAAAGGCACGCTTCTTTTACTGTGACAATGTATTTAGGGATTAAGGTAGTGGTGAAGGTGGCAATGTCTTTCTGGGTTTCCAAGCTGGAACTTGGAAAATATTTCTTAGCATAGAAGCAAAGTTTTTATTTGTGCTTGGGTTCCTAGGTCAACCCACAAAAGACCATTTCAGCCGTGATATGGCAGACATTCAGTATGAGTTCAGTAGGCTTTTGTACACCAGATAGGGAACCCAGCTCCCATTTATTACATAGTTTATTACATTTATTACATTACATTTATTACATTTCTATGAGAAAACGCATTCTGACTTCCATACAAACTTTTGGAATTCAATGTATTTCATTTATTAGCAGGGAGGCTTTTTGCTTCTTTTTTGTTTTTTGCTTCCCCCCACTACCACAACCCCATCTCCTTTCTAGTTACTAAAAGCACGCACTTTGCCCCTAGTCTGTCCTCTTTTCCTTCCCTTGTGTTCCTAACAATCATGTTCTTCATCTATCTGTTTTTTTCTGTCTCTGTTTCTGTCCATATCTCTGTCTGTCTCTGTCTCTCTCTCATTTCTCTGTCTCTGATTCTGTTACTCCCTTTCTCTATGTGTGTCTGTGTCTGTCTGTCTCTCATTCTCTATTCTTCTTTCCTTCCCATTTGGTTTCTCAATTCTTCTTTCTTTCCAAACTTCATACCTTCTCATTCTCCATTTTATCCCTCTGCATATTCTTGAATCATTTCTGTTGGACACATTTCCTCTTCTCCATTCCAAGTTGAGCTGCCATTTTCTCCTATGCCATCACTCCCTCCTCCCTCCCTCCCTCTTATGATCCACCACACCCAAGTGACCGCATTACTTAACAATATTCCTGATGTACTTCTCCATAGCCAAGCCTTGGCTATTTCCTGCTCTTCTGCTTACTCTTTATGAACCATTATTTGGCATAGATGAGTTTTTGAAGATGGAGAGGAGTCTTTCAGGATCAAAACATCAGTTACTTTTAAGGCAAAGATCAATGCCTTAAAAATCTTGATTCATAGAGGAACTGGAAGGAAACAGTGTTGGAGACATTTTGTTCCACAAATTTCTTTCCTTTTATCCTGTCCTTGATAGAATCTGCCCCTTTCTAATCTTCTGACAATTTCTGCTCTATGGGTTTTTGAGAAAGACGTAAAAGTCTTTCTCAAATCTTTTCCTTCTGTTCTCTCTAGGACCACTGGCACTTGTGCAGTCTGGGATAGGCTGCTTTGAAGAATTGCACCCTGAAAGGGCCAGTCTTAGCTGAGCTGAGAATATCAAACCCATATCCGCTTTTGTGTGTGTGAAGGGTAACAGAAGAAACTTGAGCCTAGAGCACAAATACACCAAACAAGAATGACCAAAAAGTTTGAGAGAATCATGGACTCTTAGAGTTGGAAGGGAGCTCAGAGGCAGCCATATCTTTTTAAAAAAATTATTTTATTTTTAATTTATGAAATAAAACAACCATTTCCATAACAAAGTATAATAAAAAAGATGATTGCACATGAAAATGCAAATTTACTATGTACAACTTGCTATTCCTTTTAAATATATGATAAAGTTACCATATAAATTTTTTTCCCTCCCCCACCCGCTCTAGAGATGACTACATTAGACATATAACATGTATATATACATATATATACACACACATATATGTCTGTGTGTGTCTGTGTATGCAAATGCACACACCTGTATAAACATATATACATGTACACACATATAGTATATGTAATAACTAATTATTCTCTAATATATCTGTCAGTTCTTTCTCTGGATGCAGATATTGTTCTCCCTCCCCAGGTCCTTTATTTTTAATTTGTGTATTTATAATAGTCAAAATGACTGTCTCTCAAAGTCTTCCTAAAACAAGAACCAGTTGTATCAGTCATGTCCCTTCCCCACTCCTTAAAATATAATGAGAAAATGATTATTCAGTCTAGAGCTTTCCTGATTGGGAAGCTGTTGCCTCCAGACATTTCTGGATAACTCTAATTGTTAGAAATTTTTTTTCTTTATATCGAGCCAAAATTTGGACCTTTAAAGCTTTTCTCCAATGTTCCCAGGTCTGCTTTCTGGGATCGTGTAAAGTCAACAGGTATTCATTAAGTGCTTGCTATGAGTTGGACACTGATAAGTGACTGGGATACAAAGAATGGCAAAAACATGCCTCCTGCCCCCTCGCCCCCAAAGAGCTCACAGTCTAATGGGAAGGCAACATCCTTCTTTCACATGGCCGTCTTTCAGATACTTGTAAAGAGTTGTTATGTGCCTTCTCTTTTTGCTTTTTTAAAAAATCCCCAGAACTTAAAAGAATATCTGGCACAGAGTAGACACAATAAATGCTGGCTGACTTGACTTGAATGCTTTTTTCCAAGTTAGATATCTTCAACTAATAGTCAAATGGCATGCTCTTTTGGTCTTTATCATCCTGGTTGATTTCCCATGGATGCTCCTCAGTACATCGGTATTATTCCTAAGGTGTGGCCCTCAGACCTAAACATCACACTCCAGATGTGCTTTACATAGGGCAGAGCTAAATAGATGGTCACTTCCTTATTCCTGCAAGTCGTGTCTGTCTTCATTCAACCTGAGATTATGATACGTCTTTTGGCTGTCATATTATAGAGTTGATTTATAATGAGTTTGGAGTCTATTAACACTCCCAGATCTTTTCCAGATAAATTGCTACCTGGCCATGCCTCTACTATCTCACATTTGTGACTTTTGTAAGACCTTATAATTACCCTTATTGAATTTGACCCAATTAGATTTGACATAACAGTCTAGCCCAGGGGTGGAGAAACTGTGGCCTTGAGGTCACATATGGCCCTCTGGGCCCTCATGCGCGGCCCTTTGAATTAAAACTTGAATTCACTCAAAGGCCACAGTTGAGGAACCCCTTGAGGCCACAGATTCCTCACCCTGGCTAGCCTATTGAGATCTTTTTGGATCCTGATGCTGTCATTCGATATATTAGCTATCTCTCTGAGCTCTTCTTCCTTTTCAAGTCTGATAAACATCCTTCATATACTTTTATCCAAGTCATCGATAAAAATGTTAAAATGGGGTTGAACAAAGATCCCTGAGGTACTCCAAAAGAGACCTCCCTCCATCTTAACCTCAAAGCATTAGTGATTGGTCTTTGGGTCACCGAACCACTTCCAAATTCATTTGATTCTATTACCATCTACCAACATTTGTCTGTCTTGTCCACAAGGGTAGCATGAAAGACTTGGGTGAATGCTTCACGAAAGTGAGCTAAACTACAGCTGGGGCAGTCCCCTGATCTTCCAGTCTAGTAACTCTCTCAAAAAAAAGAAAACGAGGTTAGTCAGGCATAACTGGTTCTTGATGAAGCCATGCTAACTCTTTTTAATCACCACTTCCTTTTTCTAGATATTCATGAACCATCCCTTTAATAATATGTTCTAGAATTTCACCAGGAATTGAAATCAAGTTCATCGACCTATACTTTGCAAATTCCTTTCTCTGCATTCAAATAAAGCTCTGCCTACCTAAACAGGAAACAAAACACATGAAGGAATCTATTCTGGTCACATATTAGCATTGGCATGGCATAGTGAATAGTTGGCCTCAAAGCCAGGATGACCTGGGTTTAAGTCTTGCCCCTGACACATACTGATAATATGACCCTGGGTAAGTCACTTAACCTTTGGTATTCTAGGCACCTCTCTAAGACTATGAATTTCACAGAAGGTGCTGACTTTCATGTACACAGGGAATTTCCTCACCTAGGGGCTCCCTGTGCCTCTGAAATCATAGGCCCGTTCTTAACTCCTAACTGGGATCTCCTATACCAATTCCTACCACTAATCCTATCCCTAATACATCAGTAACTTGGGCAGAAATGTATGGTAAGTGAATAGAGGTTTGTTAAGGCTCTATTCCCTGACACTGCTTCCCAAGGCTGCTAAAGTTATTTTGATTTCAATCTAGAATTGGCCAGGTAGCTTTAAAGGCAGCTTCCAAATGTTAGAGTAGATTATAAGCTTGACTTGATATTACAGGAAGGGTGTTGGGGACCACTTTAATATTTGAGTGAACAGAGCTACTGACCCTAGGATGACAGTTGGTAGAAGAAGGGTGGTTGGGGGAATTAGTAACCAGTAGTAGATGAGGAAGGGAGGATCCTGGGCTCAACATAAACAGTAAGCAAGTCCACCTGATTCTCAAGGCCTGGTAAGCTGGAGAAAAAGAGTGTGGGGGGGTGGGGCTTGAATTCCAGAAGAAAAAAGGGGAGCCCTGCTTCGTCTGAACAAAGAATAAAGGCCAGAGGTATTCTAGTAGACAATGTATGAATAACGATGTTTATGGTAATACATGAGGAAGTGGGCATAAGAGGATAAGAATAATTAGTCAGGCTTGAGAATGTGAGGGGTAGCCAATTGAGTGCATTTTGAATTTTACCCAATTAAAATGTAGCTTATGTAATGATAGTGAAAAAAAGTTGGGGGGAGGATTAGTTTTTATTGAGGGTCCATTCCCACTAGACACAGGGGAATGGAGCTAAGCAATAAACACTTTCTTTACCTGCTAAGCTTTCCAAGTCTATCCTCACGTGGCACCAATAGTAAGAGCTGTTGGGGGAGGCAGCTTCCTATCAAACATCATAAGGTGAGCAGAGGGTACTGGTAGCTTTCCATAAGTTCGATAGCCTCTGGACCGAAGCGGGTTTACTGTTCCTTATAGGGAAGTGACTTGCAGGCAAGGAAGGAACAAGACGATGCGCTGGGGCTCCACTCCTAGCGGGGGGGCCCACCTAAGTGTGGCCAAACCTTGATTTATATATTTGTGGCTAGGCAAGGAGTCAAACAGTGTAGTGTAGCCACAGTGGTGAGGTACAACAGCCACAGTGAGGCAAGGTTGCCTAGTGACGAAAAGTCTGTTCATGGCAGGACTTCATGTCTGGGCCTCTTGGTGCTTGCCTGAACTCAGGGACCATCCATTTCATGATTTAGTTGTAGCAGAGTTCATCCAGACGGTGAGCGCAAAGGTTTGTTGTTATGCCAAGCTCAGGGCACAGCTTGCTTGTTGGCCCTTAGCTCTGGAAAACAGGGAGACTCCTAATATCTTTACACTCCTTACTTCTTAAATGTATTCAGTTTTAAGGCTGTGTTAGGAGTCACTAACAGACAGCACAGAGATCCAAAATTAGTTAACGTGTGTGTGTGTATGTGTGTGTGTGTGTATGCATGTGTGTGTGTGTGTGTGTGTGTGCATGTGCACGTGTGTGTGTGTGCATGTATTTCCTCCTTTCTTTGCAAAGGTGGAAGACTATGATTATGGAATAATTAATTAGTAAGCATATTTTAAGTGCTTTCTTTATTAGACATTTGGGATACATGGACACAGTAAAAACAACTGCCTCCTTTAAGGAATCTCTGTTCTGATGGGAAAGACAATGTGCACTTATTTAAGTATATAGAAGATACACATACAAAGTAGATTTGAGGTAGCTAGAGGAGAATGCACTAGCAGCTTGGCCAGCCTTCTGCAGAAGGTGGCACAGGAGCTAAATATTGAAAGAAGCCATGGCAGCTGGAGGCAGAGGTGAGGAGGGGGAGCATTCCAGAGGGGACAGCCAATGAAAGGCACAGAGATGAGAGAGGGAGCATTGTAAGGAACAGCAGGGAGGTCAGTATGGTTTGATTCTAGAGTTCATAGAAAGGAGTAATCTATTAGACTAGAAATGTAGGAGGGGGCCAAGTGGTAAAGAACCTTAAATACCAAACAGAAGACTTTATGATTTATAACTTAAAGGTAATAGGGAACCACTGGAGGTTAGAGCGTGGGAGTGGGAGAATGGGTCATAGATCTGCACTTTGGCACATGTGTGGAGGATGGATTACAGTGGGAGGCGATCAAGGCAGGAAGACCATTTAGGAGACAGTCACAATGGTCTAGATGAGAGGTGATGCAGAACTGTAATAGGATGGTGACTGTATGAATGTAATGAATGGGGCATATATGAGGGATGTCATGAAGGTAGAAACAAGACTTGGCAGCTGACGGTGAATGAGAGGCATCAGTCAAGGTTGATATGAGATCATGAACCTGGATGTTTATAGAAGATGATGACATCTTCAACAGGAACAGGTCATTTTGACTATTATAAATATCCAAATTAACTACAAAGAACATTTGAAGGAAGATGCTGTCTGCATCCAGAGAAAGAACTGATAAATAGAGGTATGTATAGCATGATTTCACATATATTTTACATATATTTGTGACTAATGGCAGCCATCTCCAGGGTGGGATGGGGAGGGAAAAAAGAGGAAAAAAAGGAAATGTACATGATAACTTTATTATCTATTTAAAAAGAATAGCAAGTTGTGCGTAATAGATTTGCAGTTGCATGTGCAGTGATCTTTTTTTAATTATACTATATCGTGGAAATGTTTGTTTTATTCCATAAATTAAAAATAATACAAATAAAAAATTTTAAAAACCAGTAATGGAGTAGTTTGGAAGAGGGTTGAGTTTTTGCGAGAAAGAATGATTTCTGTTTTGGGCATAGTGAGTTTAAGATGCTTATAGGACATCTAGATTGAAATATCCAGCATGTATTTGGTGACGTGAGACTAGAGCTCAGTAGAGAGACTGGGGTTGTGAATATAGATCTAAGAGTCATGGACATAAAACTGATAATTAAACCAATGGGAGCTGATCAATTCACCAATTGAGAGAGTGCAAAGAGAAAAGAGGGCACAGGACTGAGCCTTGAGGCATACCCACAGCTTGTGGACATGGCACAGAGGGAGAGTCAGCAAAGGAGACCGGGAGGAGGAGTCAGACCAGACGAGAACTAAGGGCAGGGTCATGACAATGTCAGAGTTCTCGATTATGGAAGTAGAACACTTGTAGGTTGGTGGCGAGATCCAGAATCAAGGGTATGCCCGTTCCTGTGTGTAGCTGAGGTGGGAAGGTGGAGTAGATTAGGGCACATGAGCGTTTTGGAATTTGAGAGAACGTCAGCATGCGTGGTTAAGTTTCTTAATATGAAGAAGGGAGTTGAGATGAAGAAGGGAGACTGTGAGCCAGGTGCTGAACATAATGACCACCATGATCTGGGTTGGGTGATAAATTTAGAGAGAGAGAATTTCAGAGCAGGAGAATTTTTTAAGTGATGGCAGTAATAATAAATAGCTAGCATCTATATAGCACCTTAACATTTGCAAAGCCATATATGCATATATGCACACACATATACACATATATACGTATATATACACATACACACATATATGTATATATATTATACATATATATGTGTGTGTGTATTAGTCCATTTGATTCTCACAACAGCTCTGTGAGGTATGTACTATTGTTATTTCCACTTTAAGGCAGGCAGAGGTTAAGTGACTTGCCTAAGGGTCAAATAGCTAGAAAGTATCTGAGGTAGAATTTTGAAGAGACAACAGAAAGCAAGGAATTTTTCCATTCTCCAGCCTCCATCAGCGAATCAGGGGAAATGAAAGAAGGCCCACTGGTCCTGGAAAGGGTTGCCAATGAGGCAGTGTCATCCTGTGGCAGAAGAGGGGATGGTGGAAGGTGAGGGGAAGCCAGGTTCCCTAAGTTTCAGGAGATTGAAGGAGCAGGAGAGGAAGAGATAGAACATGAAAAGAAATGTGTTTATTAAGGAGTGAAAGTTCCTGAGAGCATAATGAAAAGGGCAGATAAATCTAGAACCAGGCATCGAGGTGGTAGGGTTGAAGTGAGTGGAATGAGGGAGTAGAAGGCTCCTTCCCAGTTGGGGAATGGACATTGTTCTTCAGGTTCAGTGTCATGGGGTTGGGAAGAGTAAGAGGGAATAGGGGTGGGATTATGCAAACCAGTGGGGAATAAATTCAGTCCCATTATCCGTGAGTGGAAGGAAACTTCACTTATGAAGCAGGAGCTTCACATGATGAAGGCAGGTAATTAGAAGACGGAAGACCTCCCCATACAGCGAGCCTTAGAGTACGCTGAAGCCTGATTCTTGAGAAGACTGCTGTGAAACTCAGTTGATGTGTTGGTTAGTGTTGTTAAACTTCTATTTTTACCCCTTTATTTTCACGTTCTGTGTGTGTGTGTGTATTTCTGTCTCTCTGACTCTCTCTCCGTCTTTCTCCACACACCCACATCTATCTATCCATCCATCCATCCATCCATCCATCCATCCATCCATCCATCCATCCATCCATCCTTTCATTGTTTTTACGTGGAATTGCTCTCAGGGGAGGGGAGAAGAAATATATATCAAAATGAAGGTGATATTAAAAAAAATAAAAAACAAATCTTTGTTCAATCACCACTTCCTTTCTTCCTCTCCCTAGTCTTCAAGAATTTTTGAGTTTTCATCCTGGTGTCACTTACTGCATTCTAATGAGCACCTACTAGTCCTATGAATTAAGCACAGTTTTAAAATTGTACAAATGTGGACTAGAATTTTCCCCTATCCTTTGTTCACAAAACAGAATATACTGTCTATATCATAGACACGTGGTATGTTGTTTGCTTGTTGTTTCTCCAATTACACTGTGAGCTCCTTGAGGGTGACAACCCTGGTTTTATCTCCATCTGCATCCCCAGTGCTTAGCACACAGTGACTAGCACATAGTAGGAGTGTAATAAGTGCTAATTAAATGATAAAACACTAAAATGTGGTATTATGAAAGGCTCCTGATGAACCATAAAATCATGTTGGATCAGTTGTGGATGTCTGCTCTGGAACATGACATGGTACCATGGTATAGAACAAAGAACCTGAGCAGGGAGTGAGAAGGCATGGGCTCAAACCCTTCTTCTGCTGTGGATTATGTATATGACTTTGGGGATTTGAGTCCTTTGAACCTCAGTTTCCTCACCCGTAAAAATAAAGGACTCAGACTAGATGTAGCCTGAAGTTACTTCAAGATCTAAACTTGTGATTCTATGCTCCATTCAGCGCTAGTATTCTGTGAGTTTATGATATGGCAGAGGTGTGTGTGTGTGTGTGTGTGTGTGTGTGTGTGTGGTGGGAGGGGGTAGGGTTGTATATTCATTTGTGCTGCAGGACCCTGTCAGGCAAGTTACTCTCTCTCTGCCCCACTCCCCACCAACACACACACACTTTAAAGCAGAGTTCAGCCTTCTTTCACAATGGAAATGGGAGCTAACTTGGTAATTTGTCTTACTGGGTTAACAAATTTTATGTCTCTAAGATAAGTTATTATAAAAATTGTTCATTCTACCTATGCCTGGCACATAGGACAGCTCATGAGGTGCAGCTGATAGAAAGTTGTCTTCAGAGCCAGTAAGCCTTGGATTCAAGTCTGACTTTGACATATGGCTGACCCATCCTACATACATTGCTAAATATCTCAGTGCCTCCAGCAATTTTATAAGGCTATAAATTGCAGAAGAGGTCACTGTCTGCACTGGTAGAGTGAACTTCCCCATCTAGGAGTTTCCTACGCCAGTGATGTCAAATTCAAGTAGAAACAGATTCCTATGGTTGCATGTTGACTTAAAAAACCACATAGTAACATTATGTATGTCATATTGTATTGTATTTATTTAATTAAACATTTCCCAATTACATTTGACTTTAGTTACAGTAGCATTCTAGATTGCGGTCCTAGAGGTTGACATCTCTTCCTAGGTCTGTGAGGGCTCATGTACACGTACATGTGTGCATGCACACATAACTGGTACCTGGAATGCTGTACCTATCACACATTTTCCCCACAAACCAGAGCTCTGACCAGGACTTTATCCCAGGGGCAAAATTTAAAGACATTCATAGCACTGGCAGTCCTTTCACATCATAGGGCCACCCGGGCTTCATGCATTGCAGCTCGTACAGCTACCCCAATGCCCCAGCAAGGTCCTGGACCACAGATTTAATGTCAGAGGGCCAGAGGAGTCCCTAGAGATCAGTGCAATACCCTCATTTTATGAATGAAGAAACAGAAGAGCGGAGGCTGAGGGACTTATCCAAGGTTGCACAGTCAGTGCCAGAACTGGGGTTCAAATGCAAATCCCGTGGCTATGAAATTCTTTCCATTTCACTTTGTTGGGTTCTCTGCTCATGGGAGCCAAATGAAACTGTCTCAGAAGATTGATTTAAAGGGGCCATCCATGCCACTAGTCTTAGCACATCACGTGCTCTCTGGCCTCTCTCACAAAGAGTTGTCAGTTAATGACTCTGCCAAAAGCCTTTTCTTGTTATTTTCCTCCGTGTCCCAAGTGACTCCTTAATCCCTTTGGCCTAGTTGGTCACTGAGTCTTTTTAATTCCAGCTGTGCCTATATGACTATTTTGTGGCTATACCTTAGCCTCTCTTAAAAATTGATGTATGGGATAATAATCTTAAGCTTATTGTGGTGGGGGTGGGGGTATCGAGTGTTTGTGCAATCTATGAGCTGTGTTCCAATCAATGCGTATTGACGCATTATTTATTCTGTCAATGGTTATTGTGTGAGCAAAGATTAGCCCTGGCATACTTTCTGCCTTTGTTTCTTCCACGTTCTTTCTCAGGCAAAGCTATAGAACAATAGGCTTATTGATTCCACCCAAGTTTTTGGGAGGGATTATGCTTTCCTGCCTAGGGCTCCCTGGAGGCCAGCCTGAAAGATCTGGGCAGCCAAACTTTGGGTGCTCCTTTTGCCATGAGTTGGGGAGAGTCCTCTGCTCTCTGCCTCTTGCCATTAAGAGATGCTGCTTTTGATCTCTGATCTCAAAAACAGTACGGCTGAAATTATAAGGGAAACAGGTAACTGGGGAAAATGCACAATTTTTTGTAACAAATTTTGATAAAGGCCTCATATTGAAGATATATAAGGAGCTGATTTGAAATTTTAAGAATTAAGAAGCATTTTCCAATAGATAAGTAGTCAAAGGAGCAAAGAAATTTCAAAATATTTCAAAAACTTTAAATTAAAAAAATCAAAAATATTTCAAAAATTCAAAAATTTCAAAAGATTTCAGAAGAAGAAATCTAAACTATCAACATATAAAAACATACTTCAAATCTCTAGTAATTAGAGAAATGTAAATTAAAGGATATCTGAGGTTTTGCCTCATACCCTTCAGATTGGCAAAGTTGACAAAAAAAGGAAAATGAAAATTGTTGGAGTGGCTGTGGGAAAGCCCCACACATTCATGTATGGTTGGTAGAGCTGTGAATTGGTCCAAATATTTTGGAAAGCTATTTGGAACTATAGGCCCAAAGTTACCAAGTCATACATACATACACCCAGGAATAATATCACTCCTAGGCCTCTACCCCAAAGAGAACAGAGAAAGAGGAAAAGGTCCCATATGTATAAAAATATCTATAGTATTTTCTTGTAGTAGCAAAGGACTGGAGACTGGGGGGGAGGCTTACTGGAAATTATTAAGGAATGACTAAAAAAATTGTGGGATGTAAATGTAATGGAATATTATTTCACCAGAAGAAATGATGAAAGGGAGTTTCAGAGAAACCTGAGAAGGTCTGTATGAACTGATGTAGGGCAACGTGAGCAGAGGCAAGAGAATGATGTGTGCAACACCGACATTATAAAGGAAAAAATTTTGAGACAAACTTGAGAACAATGACTAATCCAGATTCCAGAGGTCTGATGATAAAGCTTGCTCCCCATCTCTCGACAGAGAGATGATGGACTCAAGGCGTACAATGTGGCATTGGATTCAGCCTATGCAGCAATTTGTTTTAATTGTCTGTGTATATGTGTTTTAAGGAGAGCTCTTCTTTTCTTTCTTTCTCTCCAACCTCCACCCATCCACGGAGGTGGGGCTGGGGGTGGTAAGGAGAGAAAGGGGAAAACAAGAGGTTAGGATAGGGTAGTAAAGAAAGAAAAGAGGGTCATTGAGCATTTTCCTAAAGTGGAGAGGACAGAACAGAAGGAAGACCAGAAAGAAATCCAGTCAATCAGGACAGCTTTGAAAACTATAGTTTGATCTCATTATATACTTAAAAAGAAAACCCAGCTGTACATAATAGAGACATTTTTATGTACAATCCTGTTTTTTTCTCCTACTAATTATATATAAATATCTATTCTATCGGGCAACCAGGTGATGCAACTGGCCTACAGTCAGGAAGATTCATCTTCCTGAGTTCAGATCTGGCCTCGGATACTTACTAGCTGTGTGACCCTGAGCAAGTCACTTAACCCCGTGCCTCAGTTTCCTCATCTGTAAAATGAGCTGGAGATGGAAGTATCAAACCACTCCAGCATCTTTGCCAAGAAAATCCTAAATGGGGTTACAAAGTGTTGGACACAACTGAAATGACACAACAACAACAACCCATTCTATTTGGTGTTTGTTAAGTTTGTAACAAAAATGAAGTTTAATATTTTTAATAGAGGATACGTGTTATAGGCCATCTCTGACATTGACTGTGTGACCCCGGCAAGTTGTTTAGCCTTTTTTTCTCTTCCCACCCTCCGACTCTCAGAGGGTTGCTCTGAAACTGTTGATGGCTATAGATACACAAATCGTCATCATCAATGACAGAACCTTTTTTAAACTTGGATCTGAGATTTCATTGGTATAAATAACTCCCTGGTAAGGAAACTCATTTTACCAATGTAAATCATCACCTTTTCTGCCACTTGTAGTTTGAGAGAATAATATCCAGCACTGAGAAGATAGTTGACTTGCCCAGAGTCACAGGACCAGTATGAGTCAGAGGGAAGACTTGAACTCTGAACTTGGGCCTTCCTGATTCTGAAGCCAACTTCTTGTCTGTTAACACCGCCTTCCTTCTCAATTAGATAACTTGTTATAATTTGTTTCCTCATAATTATTTCTCCACTGGTGTCCTGCTGTGATGCCTGGAGGCAACCCTGGGTTTTCCAAGTTTCTCCCAGTGGAACACAAGCTCTGTCAGGTCTGTATGAGCTGAAAAGGCTTCAGGGGAAAGGTCAGCTATTGGCTGGAGGCCAAGGACCAGCATAATTGTGCTCTGAGAGGCTCATCCGCAGAAGGCTGCTAGGTGATGCTTTTTCTTCTTCTTTTTTTTTTTAACCACAGCAACTCATGAAACCATCTACTAAAGTGTGGAGGGATTTCTATTTCCTTTGGTAAAAGGAATTCTCACATTGATCTGAAGTATAATGCTCTTCCACACTTTGTCCTCTCTGAAGCTTTCTTTGTTCTCCCCAGAGAGTAATGATTTTTTCCTCTCAGATCTCATATACTACTTGGTACCTCTTTTATACTCTTATCATGTATTACTTTATATCACAGTTATCTGTACTCATGAATTATTCTCCTATTAGATTGTAATTTTCCCCCAAGAGTGGATGTGGAATTAGGAAGACCTAGGTTCAAACCCTGCCTCAGACACTTACTAGCTGTATGACATAGAATTAATTATTTTATGTCTCTGGGCAATAGTTTCCTCATCTGTAAAGTGACTCAATGGCTTGTAGAGACTAGCTCTCGAGTGATTCCCTGAGCCAAGCATACAGTAGTCATTTAATAATTGCTTACTGAAAGATTGACTTCTTATTATGGTTACTGACTAAACTAGCCCTGAATTTTCAAAGCAGTCTTTCAAACTCTCTTCTCTCTTTTAAAAGAAAAGAAAAGTTAAGTTATTTGCATTCCTCTGCCCCCACCCCTTTCCCACATTCCCTCCCTGTCCCCATTCTTCTGCTTATGGTTCTGGCCCCAGAACAGCCTTACCACATCCCTAGATCCTTTGGCTGGGAAATGGCAGGAACCAGTAAAGCTGCTCTTATCTAATGTAGAGGGGCAGATTCTTCTGCCTTAGCTGTCACTTCAGGGACGTTATGTCTGATATTACTGAAGCCAAGTTTAACAGATTTCAGTAGAGGGCTGGGACTGTGGGAAAATTTGTTGAAAGTACCTTGATCCTTACAGAAATCTCCTTGAGCTACTCTGATCTCTAGGAGGAGAGCTTTGCTCAGTTTATTCTATGAGGGCAGTTCCATAAGAGAGGCACCTTTTTGAGGCTTCTGTCCCTCAGTGCCTTCCAAGGCTACATCTACCCCCTTCTACACAAACCTGGCCTTCTGGGACCATCAGCAATGTTCATGAGGAGGGAACAGTCACTCAAGTACTATTTGGAGTAGCCAGTGGCACCAGGGCAACTGGTTCTTTCCATGGCTGGATTAGGCCCATTGTTCTAAGCTTGGGAGATGGAATGGAAGAGAGGAAATAAATCCTTCAGGATGTTGAAGTTACTCTGAATCTACAAGGGTGTGGGCCTGCAGTGCCTGGCAAGGGCTCAGAGAAAGTCCCTGAGAGCCAGCAGTCCTGAATGATGGTATTGTTGGTTTTGAATACCTTTGAGGAGCTGTCTGAAAGAAAAGAACAGATAAAGTTGAAATGTTAAATGTTTCCAACAAAAGCTATTAGAGGAGAATTTCCTGACTCAGCGCTTGTTGACATTTTTTGAGGCTTTTCGCAGACAGCATAAGGTTCTTGGCTTTATTTATTTATTTATTTTAGCCTGTTGGGTTTCACTGAGGAGAGAGTTGAGCAATCCAGGAGTGCTTACATTGCCAGGAACTAGCCAGGGACTGGACAATGACCACTCACCCTTTGGGGCAGAGGATTCCTGAACATTGCTCTCCCCTCTCTGAACTTTCCCAAAGCTACCACGTCTCAGCTGCTTCCAAAGCTGCTCCTCCTCTCTTGGCTTCTGTCCATTTCCTCTTTCCCTAGACTTGAGCTTCTTAACCTTTTGTGTATCTTGGACTCCAATGGACCCCTTCTCAGAAGAGTGTTTTTAAATGCTTAAAATACAACAAAACACATAAAATCACAAAGAAAGCCTATTGAGTTATCAATTAAACCAATTTTGCAGACCCTAGGTTAAGACCCCCTGCCCTAAGCTTTTTTAGGTTCATGGACCCAGTGAAGTGATTTTCTCTATTCAGAAAAGTCCTTTTCTCTCTTCTTTTGCTTTGTGAGATATTAGTTTACATATTTATTTATTAATTTTTACAAATGAGTGATCAAGTGCCTCCTAGTAGCACAGTGTGCTGAGAGAGAAGAAATGTTAAGTGTAATTTCCTCCCTCCAAGAGCTTATGAGCAGCAGCAGCAGCGGCAATAACAACAATGCCACATTTATATAACACTGTAAGCTTTACAGAGCATTTTCTTCACGGCAGCCTAATTAGGGAAACAAGATAGTCACCTGTGAAATAGTTAAGTAACAATATAAGAGAAGCATTTGATCCCTGAGGGGCCAGAATGAATTTTATAAAAGGGAAGGATGGGCTGTGGATTGGAGTTGGGCATTGATGGATGAGTAGGATTTTGACTGGATACAGAGAAGGGCATTATGGGTAGGGAGAACAGAATGAGTAAAGGTCAGGGACTGGACCAGATCTGGCATTTTCAGGGAACATGGAGAATAGCTGCTTGTCCAGCATGTAAAGTAGGTAGCATGGGACCAGATTACAGAAAGCTTTGAATGGCAGGTTGTGGAGGTTAGTTTGGATTTTACTCTGTAGACGCGAGGGAATGATAGGGAATTTTAAACAAGGGGATGCCATGATGCAATTGGCATTTCAGGAAATTAATCTCATAATGGCACGTAGGATAGATTGATTTGTGGAGCGGAAGGAGTCTGGAGACAGAGAGACGAGGAGTTAACAGAGATGAGACTGTTAACAGTAGTTATGAGACATAATCAGTTCATGAATCAGCATGTCCTGAGAGTAAGTATATGCATGGGGAGCGGGGAGAGAAGGCCAGATTAGGGCTGTAAGGAATAAAAAGATGGTTGGGAACAAGTATTCTACATTTCAGCCTCCAGATTGAATAGAATTGTTGTATTTGTATGACACGTGTGTTCAAAAGCCCGTTAAATGAACAAATGGTCATTTACCAACGTGCACAAATATAAACTGTTTTCGACTTTTTCCATAGCTTCCCAGAATTTCTGTTGATTTCTACCAGTGAGAAGACATGAAACATCATTTCCTTCATCTTTATTCTTGTATCAAAGGATGCTTTTTTCCCAAGTGCCTAAACTGTGCCTCTTTGTTCAGTACGACATATCTTTGAAACTTGCTGCTTAGGGTCTCCCTGTTTTGTATAAGCATTGATTTTCAGCACCAGCTTTATTATACATTATACATTAATGCTCTGAAAATTCCACTACACAGAAGTGACATAAGTGTAAGCTGGTGACCTTTATGCAACATGACGTAGTGAGCAGAGAATTGCTCTTGGAGTCTGAAAACCTGGATTTAAGCTCCCTTTCTAATTGTGTGACCCCGGGGCAAGTCACTGAACTCCCCTGAGCCTGTTTCTTCATATCTAAAAAGGTAGAAAATAATACTTGTCCTATCTAATTCACAGAGTTGACTTGAGGAAAATACTTTGCAGGCTTTAAAGTGTTATGTAAATATGATTTTATTTTGACAATCTGAAAGTTTTCCTTTTGGTAGATTCAGGAAAGTCTGTGACCAACACAACTTATAAGATAGGGATGCTTAATGTATGGTGCCTGATCAAGGCTTAACTGCAGTGGACCCTGTGGAGAGATTAGGCCCTTTGGGGATGACTGGGGTCTAGCTTATATTATCATGTTGTTTGTAAATATTTCTGGTTATCTATAATTATAAGAGCTTTCTTTCCCTTTCTCTTTTTTCCCTTCTCCTCTCCTTCTCTCCTCTCCTTCTCTCCTCTCCCCTCCACTCCCAGATGATTAGACATGCGGGTCGAGTTAGAGAGAGCAGTCAAGAATGACTCTAAAGTTGCAAATTTGAGCAACTGGAAAGGATAGTGGTGTCTTTAACAGTAATTAGGAAATTTGAAATAGGGGAGGTTTTTGACATGTTGTGTTTGTGACATCTCTGGGAAATCTAGTTTTTGAAAATCCAACACACAATACACACAAACACACACACACAATACACGTGTCTGTATGTGTGTATATCATACATATGTTTATAACTGTAAATGTATATCATTATATACATACATATCCATATAGGTGTGTATACACACATATATAGTATATATTTATAATTGAACATATGGGAGCTCATGAGATCACCAAGTAAGAAAGTCTAGAGAGAAAAGAGAAGAGGACCATGGAAATAATCTTTTTGGAGTGGTGCAAACATGAAGATCAATCCAATGGGACGGAGAAGAAATAGTTGGACGGGCAGGAGAACCAAGAAAGGAAAGGCATGGCGATCCAGACAGGAAAGAGTGTTCAGAAGGAAGAAGTAATCAGCAATGTCAAATGCTGCAAAGAGGATGTAAAAAAGGATGAAGACTTAGAAATAATCCCTGATATGACAATGAAGACCTCATTGATAACCAGATAAAATTGTAGTTGAGTAATGAGATCAGAGGTCACATTGCAGAGACGTTGGAAGAGAGTGAGAAGAGAGGGAGCAGAAGCATTGATATTGACAAATTTCTCAAGGGGTTCAAGAAAGAAAGGAGAGATGTTGGACAAAATGCTAGTAGGAATAGCAGTCAAGTGAGGTGTTTTGTAGGCTCGGATAGTTGTCGATGTGTTTGTAGGCAGCAGAGAAGGAACCAATAGATGGGGAGAGACAGAAGATCAGAGAGGTAGATGGAAGATGATTGTGGAGGCAATGTACTGGAGAAGAGCAGAGAAAATGCCATCAAGGGGATCTGTAGGGATATTGGCCTTGGTAACAAGAAGTGCTCCCTCTTCATCAGAGGTTTGAGAACGTAGTGCTGGATGATGTCAGGGGAGAATGAGATGTGAAGGACAGAAGAGGGATCTCAGAGAGGATGGCCTAACTTTTTGTCATAGTGGCCCTAACTTCATGGAGGTGGGAGTTTTTATGCCCTTAGGTGACCAGAAAGTTGCATCAAGGGACATGGGGGGCAATCAGGTCCTGGAGACAGTTTTGTTGCCTTTTAGGGAAAACTAATGCCTGTGGAGGGAAATAGGGGAAATCCTGGTCCTAAAACAAAAGTTCATGAACGTGGAAGTGGAACATTTGTGGGTGATGGCAAGATCAAGGTATGCCAATCTCTGTGTATCACTGGTATATAGGAGAAGAGTAGGTCATAGGATCTTCATAGATTAAGTAATTGGGAAGTTAGGGTATTTGAGATAACATCAATACATAGGTTGAAGTCCTCTAGTATGAGGGCTGGAGTTGTAGTGGAGAGAAAGAAAGGCAGGCACTAAGTTCATTGAGAAAGGATGGATAACAACCTGAGAGTCGATAGATAACAGCCACTAGAATCTGGATTGGGTGTTAAATTTGGATTGAATGAACCTCAAAGGAGAGAATGCTTGGTGAAGGTGGTAGAGGGACCATCTTGGAGTGGCATCTGGAGAGTAACATGGTGAGGAGCTTATTGAAGCTTTAAGGAATATTCTGACTCCCCCACTGCAACCAGTCAATCAGGGGTATATGAGAGAAAGAGTAGCCAGTAATAGAAAAGTATGGCCAGAAAAGGAGTGTTGTCAAGAGGGAGCCAGGTTTCAGTGAATAGCAGAAGATGAAAACAGAGAGGAAGGAAAATTCCTTAAGAAGTTTGTTAATTATACAGCAAGTATTCCAGAGAGCACAGGCATGCAGATCCAGAGCTGTATTTTGGGAAAGTAGAGTTGAAGTAGATATGAACAGGAGCACACAACTAGGATTGAGAAAAGTGATTTGGTCTCAGAGTCAAAGGAAGTCAAAGGAAAGCAGGAGTATGCTAACTTCCTAACTACTGAGGAAAATGATCTTTAGATGGTAAAGCAAGCAAAGTGTTTCATAGGGAATGGAAACCAAAGGTAAGTGAAGAGATAGTAAGAGAGCATTGAGGTGGCCTTAGAGAGTTTAGAACACTAGGCCCCAATCAAATACATCCAAAGTTACGGAATAAAATTGAGGATGTGATTGCTATTGACCCTCTTTCTAAAAAGCATGGAGAATGGAAGAGATGCTTGTCGCCTTAACTTTCAGTGCTCCGGTTGATTCTCTAAGACTCAAAACTGCAGAGAAGATGCTAACCTACATCCGCAGACAGTTTCCTCATCCAGTATTTCCTTGTGTCAATGAAATCACAGGTTCATTTTCTATTCTTGTCCTTCTCAGAAGGACATTGACAAAATGGTACATGCCAACAGGAGAGGCATTAGTCTGGTGAAGTGAGAGGTGAGGTTTCACCTGCAGAACAGCAGAGTGGAAGAAAGATTAGATTTGTATTTGGCCCCACAAGACAGAACTAAGAACAGTGATTAAAAGTTGTACAGAGGAAGATTTTGATTCCATAAAAAGAAAAAACATTTTTAACAATTAAAGGTACTCAAAATGGTAATGGGATGCTTTGGGGAAGTGCATTCCCCATCATGGGAGGTACTGGTATTGTTAGAGATGGTCTAACATCAGCACTCTCTTCAGGTTCAATGTTGGGACAAAATGAGGCATAGAAAGTCATTGTACAGAACTCTGAGTGAAGACTGAAGCATATTTTCTTTCACCTTCTTTATTTTTTTGCTTTTCTCCCTTTACAACATGACTCATGTGGAAATATGTTTTGCATGACTTCATATATATAATGAGTATTGTATTTCGGGCCTTCACAATGGGTGGGGGAGGGACTGGAGAAAGATAGAGAATTGGAAACAGAAAATAATTTTTTTTAAAAAGAACAATAACAAAAGAAGTCATTGAACAATTAACAAAAAGAGGTTTATTTTACCCTAACATAGCAAGGCTGTGTAACAAGGGTAAGGTAGTACTTAACCTCTCTGGATGAGTTTCCTTCCCACCAGTTCTGCACCCCTCATAAGCAGGTAACGGGGACAAGGCCTAGATTCATAAGCATGAGAAAACTGAGCCATTAGATGCTTGAATTAAATATTCTGCCTTAGAATTCTGCTATTGATTGGATTTTCCTCTGTTAGGCATCTCTTACTGAGCAAGATTTAGAGCTTTGGATAAAGAAAAAAATGGCCTATTTGGATTCATATATAACTTGTTTATGGGTAATGAGATACCCAGTCCCCTACAATCGATGAAAGTTGTTCTTGGGAAGGATTCATACTAACCATGTCGATTGGGATGATCTTTCTGAGAAGACAAGAGAGAAAAGAAGATCCAACTTGATACAGACAAAGACCACACAATTAATTCTGATAGGAGGAGATTAAACTTAAAAAAAAAATTAGCAAGACAAGATTCTTTTGCTTTTTTATTATCTGTATTTTCTTTTATTCATGTTCTTGGTTTATTCATGGGTTATAAAACTAAAGTTTTCATCAGCTTCACCTCTCAAATCTTTCTTTTTCTTTTAAATATACACTCAACTTAAATCTCTCCCTTAATCATTTGGTCCAATGTAGCAACTTGAGGATAAATGACTCACTTCTGTACTCAATTTCTTAGTGTTGGTAGGTAGACATTTGTCCTTAAATTTCATCTCCTGTCTAGCTAATGGAGAAAGCATTTCTGTTAGGGAGTGTGCAATGCAGGACAATTTTTCAAGGTAAAATTGCACATGGGAATAGCAATTGACAAGAGACCATTTCTCTTAGGAAAACAACAAGGCCATTCTAGCCTTTTGCCCTCTCAAGGAAAATGAATCAAAGCCCATAATATAGTATGATGGTTGTTTGACTGGAGATAAAAAGCAAGAAAGCAAGAAACACAGGGACAGAGAGAAAATAAAAGAAGAAAAATAGAAAGAGGGAAGAGGAAAGAGAAAGGGGAGGAAGAAAAAACAAAGAAAAAACAAAAAAAACCAAAGAGAACAAGGAAGGAATAAAAATAAAAGAAGGAAAAGATAAAGAAAAGAAAAAGAAGTAGGAAAGAATAAAAAATAAAGAGAGAAAGAAAAAGAAAAGAAAGGAGAGAGAAAGGGAGGAAAAACAAGAAAGAAGGAAGGAAGGGAGAAAGAAAGAAGGAAGTGAAAGAAGGAAGAAAGAAAGGTAGGAAAAAAAAGAAAGAAGCTAGTTAGCCCCAGGATCCTCTCGAATAAAGCTATCTTTCAAATCTGAAGAGTTAGTGGCTGCTTCTGTTGCTGCTGTGTGTTGGCTTGTTTCCTGCTGTCAGGACTAACTCCAGGGGTGAATAGAGGAACAGAGTATCAATGGCTTCTGTTTCTGCCTTTCTCTCCCCATTTATCAATTGAAGTGTGCCATATACAAGATTTTGGTAGTTACAGTGGGCCTACTGCAGGGATTTCTGCTCTTCCATCTGTGCTGTGGATGCCTCATTTTATTAAATTACCCATCAGTGAGATATGTGTTATGACTTGCTGTTTTACCAGTGATGGTGATCATCTATTTATTCTTTGGTTTAAAGTTATTGTACCCTCTCTCCCCTCCCCTTCACTGCTAATCGTCTGAAAAGAATCATCTACATTAACTGTCTTTACTCTTATCTAGAAACGCTATGGGATTTTTGGAGTCCAGGCAGAAGAGACATATCCATTGGACAATAGCATATTCAAAAATTAGCCCCTGGGTTTTATCCTTAAAGATGAGATGACACTTTAGGGATATCGAAGGGTAACTTTCTAGCTCCAGCAAGTATCTTCTATCCAACATAATCTTGGAGATTCAACTTGATCTTGACTCTAGAACCAAAGCAGGAGCTTATGTTGCTTCTAGAATGACCTTGCAGATTTGGGTCCATGGAAGCTGGTGGAGGCTGGAGAGAGAAGATGGTGGTGAGTGGATTGGATTAGACCAAGAGGCAGCCTGTTAGTAGATGTAGCATGGTAGGTGGAGTCAAGAAGATTTGGCTTCAACTCCTACCTCAGACACTTACTAACTAGAATTTGGGCAAGTCACTTAATATTTCTAGGCCTCAGCTTCCTCATCTGTAAAATGAGAAGGTTGACTTGAGAACCTCTACGGTCCCTCCTCACTCTATATTTATGTTATTTTGACCCTACGTCTGAGTTACTTTAAACAGATAAGAGACTAATTGAATCCATATTTTTTAGTGTTACTAATCCTTTAGGTTTCTGTGGCCAGTGTTTTCTGTAAGATAGCTATGGTCAAAGTAGGTAGATGTTGTCTTCTTTCATCTGTGGAAGCAATGAATAGTCTCTTGTGTTTGGAGTGGCCCAACAGAATGGACAATAGCCTAAAGTATGAACCATAGAATATATTTTGTTTCTTCTACATTGCTGTGTGGCAAGGCTGAAGCAGAGAATGTGTTAAGGGAACACTTATAATGGTGTCAGAAAGGGTTCCTTTGCTCATTTATCACTGACTAGCTTGGCCTTGTAACGTGTTACCTGCATTTTCCCTTTAATAAGGACAATATATTCTTTCAACAGTGTGTGGCTCTTTGGAAAGCATTTTGCTGAAAGCTAGAGCAGGGGTGCCTGCACCCAGCCTGATCTCAGAAGAGGAAGGAGTTGTGGGCAGGTGGAGACCATATGCGTGGCCCAAGTAAGGCTTAAGGGTGAGCAAATGTAGCAGCCACTTCTGGTTGTACTTACTAGATTCTTGGTGGTGATAGGTGTCATATAAATGCTAAACAGAATAGAGAAAAAAGATGCTCCAGCTCCAATTTGCATTTCATATATTTTTAACATATGCATCACCCCCAAACTGCCTGGCCCTAAGTCTTCTTGACATATTCTTGACTAGATCTTGACTCATTCAGTTCAATTCCATTCAATTCAGCGGAGAAGGGGAGATCGAGGATACCGCAAAAGAAATATAGCCTCCTGTCCTCAAGGAGCTTAGAATCTTGAGGGGGAGGGCAAGGACGCATTTTATAATTAACCATCAGAGAACAAGAAAACACGGTCCAAGAGTAGATATTGTTAAGTGCTAAATTCTGCAATGGAGACACTTAATACTGTAGGATGTCATGCAGGGAGATATTAGTGTGTGTTGGAGTAATGTAGGCTGGAGTGAAGCTTCAGGAAGGGTTCATGGAGAAGGTGGGACCTTAATTAAACCTTGAAATGTGGGGAGCATTTTAACAGGTAAAGGAGATTGTAGAGAGGGGTAGGGGATTTCTTCATCTGAGGTAAGCCTAGTCAAGTAAATTGTAGGCCATTTGATTAGAAGTAGCTATTAAATCTTCAGGTCTGGCTGGTGGTCTTGTTAATGGCAGTGTCATTGAGAGGGCAGGGCAAGGGGTATAACTGGGATGTGGAACACAAAATAATACATTCCCTGCTACCTACGGCATGGTACTTCTTGCTCTGGGCTCTGGCTGCTGCCCCCTTCCTTCCTTGTCTTCTATCCTTTCTCTGATGCTCTAGGGTTGTGAGACTGAGATGTGAAGGTAAGGAACACCTGAAGTGACCTCCAGGTGCAGTCAGAGGCTAGAGTCTCCTCTCTCTTAATACCAGGGACTCACTACCTTGTGGGCAAACTACGTGCAGATCCCCAGGTGTTGAGCGATGTTGGTCTGGTGGAAAGATCGCTCAACTTAGGATCCCAAGGCATTGATTTAAATCTTGCCTCTGCTTCTTACTTCCCCCTGTGATGTTAAGAAATTCACTTTATCCTTCTGGGCCTTGGTTTCTTCATCTGAGATATGAAGATTCTACACTAGATTATGATTTCTATGATCCCTTCCTATGATAAATCCTGTGATTCCCAAGATTGTGATCCCATTCTAGGATGAACACATCTCTGTGATGTAGCCTGAGGCTAGATATAACATTGAAGAAAGATCTTTGGTCATTCAAGACCTTTGTCATTAGATAAAATCACAAAAATGCTACCACAAACTCTATAATGATGGCCAAGACAGACAAGTCATGCAGGTGGAGAAACAGCATAAAGAGTAATACAAATTCATGAACAGAAACACCAGAGCCTTGTTATATAAAGCTTACTTCCTTTGGTGAATCACCCTTCTCACATTGGGTATTCCTTCCAGTAGCTCCAACAACAATCCATCTGTGCCTTCCTTGGACTTCCCGGCTTACTCATGTCTATTTCTTCCCATAAATTCTCCATCAAGGGTCCATCCACACAATATTCTGGGGCCTTTCTCTGCATTGCCTGTCCCTCACTCTCCTTTTCCAGTCATAGATTTTTTTAAGAATATCATTTACGTGGCTTTCCTTGTATAAATCCACACTAGTAATATGTTGAAACATACCCACGCCCTCCATAAATGAATGAATGAACGTATGCTGTTGAGTTGTTTCAGTCACAACTGACACTTTGTGACCCCATTTGGGGTTTCCTTGGCAAAAATCCTGGAGTTGTTCTTTTAAAGCATTTATTAAGTGCTTACTACATTTGAGGCACTAAGTATTGGTGTTTACAAAAAAATGAGACAGTTCTAGTCTTCAAGGAATTTATATTCAAATAGCAGAAGAAACACATATAGAAAAATGACAATTAGTATCTGTCTTCAAAGTCAGAGGTGAGCCATTCTTTAGGATAGTCAATTTATACACTGTGCCCAGAAGATAGTGTATTATGGTGGCTACAGAAAATGACAAATCTGGCTTACGTGGATGTCTGGATTGGAATGGGAAGGTAAAGCACGGTCTAGTCCAAGTCCGGGGCCAGCTGGATTTGGTGAGCTCCACCATAAAATTAGATTGCTGGTCCTTTGGAAGGGAGGAGAGGAGGGCTAGAGAAGACAGAAGGATTTCCAAAGATGAGTGAACTTGCATCTACAGGGTCATGGAATCTGGAGATCCAAGGTGCCCTTTGCATTCTAACCACTACCTTTTGAGTGACTTATAGTTTTAATACTTTGGAGACTGTGGTATTCCAAGACACAACCATAAGACATCATGGGGAGACTTGCCTAAACTTTTTGTGAACAGTAAGTCATCTTAGGACTGTTCCTGAGATGGCTTATTACTGAAAGAACTGCAAAGACCTGGTCCAGTGAAAACAATGCTGGGTTTAAAGTTAGGGGACCTAATTCTGTCAGTCACTAACCATGTGACCTTGGGAAGTCACACAAATTCTCTGGGTTTCAGTCTCCTTACCTGTAAAATGAGGGCTTTGGACTAGATGACCTCTAACTTCCTTTTAAGCTTTAAACTGATGATCGTAAGATTTGACCTTGCTGTGACAGTCCTACATAGATCACCACTGCATGGTCTGGTCTCCAAGGACAAGGGTCCAGTAAGTGTATATGGGAGGTGTGGCTTCCCGAGTCTTCATCTTCTCTGCTTTTTATACCCCAAGAAAGGATGTTTCTCAATTCTTCTGCTTTAGCTTTTTTTTTTAAAGGATTCTCTCCATTTTAAATGAGACCTGTATTGAACAAGAAACGCAGTAGATTTTTCAGTTTTGATTTGGGGAGAAAAAAGTAGCCTTTAATAATAATAGCCAGGATTCTACTTTGTGACTTACAAAACACTTTACATACATTATCTCATTTGACCCTAACAACAACCATGAAAGGTATTACCTCTATTTTACAAATGAAGAAACTGAGGCTGAGAAATTATAAGTGACTTGCCCAGGGTCACTCAGCCAGTGAGTGTCTGACATAGGAATGAAGTCTTCCTAACTCTAATTTCAGCACTCTACCCACTATTCCAGGTACTCTTGGACTTAAATTTTAGACAACTTTTCTCTTTGGATTCGGTCTAATCTGATAAATAATTATAATTATAGCCAATCCTGAGAGAGTGGACTATAAGGAATGTCTTTACATTTTCCTGACTGTGAAAAACAGATGTATTTTTTCCAGGTGGGGATACACTTATAGAATTCAGAGTGTTCACTTGTGTTTAAGTTCATTTATCTCTGACTCTTAGACAAGCCTACCAAGTCATAAGGTCATCAGAACCGGAAAGACGAGATTTGTCTAGTCTAAAAAGCTGCTGCTTTTCATTCAGGGAAGGAGTCACCTGCTGCCAAAACACCTGCTGAAAGGATCTCTTGCTTGGTGTGTGGTTTGCTCCCACCTCCCTCCCCCCCACCTTCCCTGCAGAAGGCTGACATGACACAGTGGCTGCTCCTTTTGCAGGGAAACTGTTTCCTTATGTTCAGATCAGGTCTCTTTTGTGCCTTGGTGGGGATGAAGGACCATGTTGATTGTCAGAGCAACAACAGCTTTTGTGCAGGCAGGTTGTCACCTGCCTTCTAACACCTGCTCTCAGCAGCCAGCTAGGATGAAGTTATCACAGTCCTGATTTGGGTTGGGGGTTGGGGGATGACATCAGGGGGCAGTTTGGGTGAGAGAAGTCTTAGAGTCAGTCCCTTCCCATTCTCTACACCCCCACAATGTTAATCAAGTTTACTAAGGCAAATGGGGAGAGGCCTCTTACCACCAACATTATGGTTACAGTGGTGAACCTCTCTTTTTTGTTTCTTCCCAGCTGCAGAAGTTAATGCTGGCTTGCTTCAGGAATGGGATCCCAGACCAAGAGATCGCCTTATCTAATGCAATCCAAATTTTTTAAAAAAGAGCTTTTCTTGCAAGAGTTCTTTGTCTGGGGACCCCCGAGGAAATCTTTATATAGATTCCAGAGGGGCACATAATTTGGATGGGAAAAATTACATCTGTAGTTTCACTATTATTTCCTTCAATTATTTAAAAAACATGATTCTGAGAAGAGGCCTATAGCTTCACCAGATTGCCAAAGGGATCCATGACATAAAAGTTTAAGAACTTCTGATTAACTGAGTGCCTGCAAATGTGTCAGGTGTGCGTGGGTAGGTGGGGGGGATGCCAAGACAAAAACTGAACAGCTCTCATCCTGAAGGAGGAAATTACATTCTACTGAACGGTGGAGGTGGGAAGACAACGTGAACACAGATAACTAAACACAAAATATATACAAAGTAGATTTAAAAATAATTTTGGTGGTAGAAACATAAAGAATTGGAAGGATGGGGAAGGGACTTCTGAAAGAAGCAGCATCAGGGCTCTGCTTTGAAGGAAACCAGGGATTCCATGAGGGAGGGATGAGCAGAGAGAACATTCCAGGAAGGGGGAACAACAGTTTGTATATGTACAGAGACATTAGGAGGGGAGATGGAATTTCATGAATGGGGGGAATGTCAAGGAGGCCCACCAAGCACCGAGATTTGTGCCTGGAAAGTGACTTTACTGTCACCTCAAGGACATCTGGAGATTGTGAGTGTCCACTATTGCAAGATGGAAGGTGATTTTTCCAAGAGTGAGGCCTCCCTGGGTTCTAGATGCTACATTTAGAATTCCAACCTAAAGATATAGACCATTACCTGTTTCAGAGAATTCCGAGCCTTCTTTCAGAGAGACAAATGGGTTATCGGCAATTCTGTCCATAAGGTATGGTAGATGAGTGTCTAAAGAAACACTTCAATAAATTCTGAGCTGCAAATGAGTGGGAGAGAATGAAGAGACATCAGTGTTGTTGTTCCATCATGCCCAGGTCTTTGTGACTCCATTTAGCAAAGATATTGGAATAGTTTGCCATTTCCTTCTCCAGCTCATTTTAGAGATGAGGAAACTGTGGTAGACTGGGTTAAGTGACTTGCCCAGGGTCACACAGCTAGTTAAGTGTCTGAAGCTAGATTTGAACTCAGGGAGATGAGTCTTCCTGACTACAGCCTCAACATTCTATGCACTTGTACCACGTAGCTGATCTAAGAGATATCAGTGTAGCTATCTGTAAAGCTGGCCCCTCTGGTGAGTTTATGACTTGAGAGAGCTCCCAGCAGCCTGAGTGGGAGTAGGCCAATACTTCACTTCCTCTATGCTTAGTAGTTGTTATGTGGTAGGGGAGAAAGGCTCCTTAAGATCAGAGGGGACCCCCTAGACTGTCATGGACAACTGAACAGTTAGTTCAACAGTAGAGGATAAGCTTCTGGGAGAAAGAAGTATAAAGGGGTTTGGGCTGGCCCTTTGTCATTTACTTACCTTTGTGATTTTGAGCAAGCCACTTAACAGTTCTTGGACTCACTTTCCCACATCTGTAAAAATCATAGGATTGGAATGGATGACTTTTAAGATCCCTTCCATTTCTATGGTGCTAGCCTTTATTGGTATTACTATCTCCCAAAGACATGTAATCCCATTATCCCTAAGTGTCTACAGCCACAGCCTGATCCATTCACACAATACTTATCTCAGCAATTCCACAAAATAACCCCAAAATAGCAATGGTTGCAGTACTTGGGTACATGCCACGGCTGTATGCATTCACTCTTCTGTCTCTATGGAGCCAGACCAACTAGATTTCTCTCTTTTAAGAAAATGTTAACAGGGTTGCTAGACCAGTAGATCAGGGGAATGCCAGAGATAAAATATTTTGGATTTCATCAAGGCTTCTCATGCTATCGATGAGTCTAGAAAAGAGAGTGAGGCTGATGACTTTGTGTAGAAGTTGAGACATCACCTTGCGATGTCATTGGTCCTCTTTGACACAAAGGACAAACAACAACTACCACATGCCATCCTTATGGACAAGATGAAGAAATGGGGCTTGCGGTAGGTAAGGTAGTTAGGTGGTATAATAGCTGGTCGATTTTGAACCTGAGAAGATGTCTCCAGTGCAGTGCCATCAGCCCATATCCTCAGCTCTGTTCTTTTCAAAATTTTTATCATGATTTAGGCAAAGCCATAGATAACATGCTTGTCAAATTTTTAGATAAATCAGTCACCAAGAATATATTAATTGCTTACCATGTGCCTGGCACTGTGCTAGGCACTGGGGACACAAAGTAAAAAAATAAAAAAAAAACAGTCTTTGTCTTGATAGAATTTACATTTACAAAAACTGTTATTTATTTATAATATTTAAAAAAAATTTGAGTTTCAAATTTTCCCTCCCTCCCACCCCTCCCCCAACCCATTGAGAAGTCAAGAAATGTGATATCAATCCTACATATGAAACTGTACAAAATATATTCATGTAACTTACATTCAAATAGGGGAGTCAATATACACATACATGATATATACAAAATACATGCAAATCACATCCAAAGTAACCTGGGTGAGGTGGAGGAGGGGAGCAGTGTCAGTGGTTGGTGGAGACCATGAAAGGTCTTATGCAGAAAGTGTTACTTGAGCTGAGTTTTGAAAGAAACCAGGGAAAGCCTTTGACACTTGGGGATGGCTATTGAAAAGGCACAGAGATGGGAACATCCCGTGTAACGGAAAGCCAGTATGACTTTATTATATAGTCCATGTGGGGGAATAATGTATAATAAGACTGGAAAGATAAGAGAGAGACAGGGTGTGATGAGTCTTAGATGTCAAAGGGAAAGGTTTATATTTAATCTTAGGTCATAAGAGATGTGTGGAATTTAACGAGTAGTGGGGTGACATGGTCAGGCTTGTGCTTTCAAAAAATCATTTTAGTGGCTCTGTGGAGGAAAGAGGTGGGGAGAGACTTCTGGCAAGAAGACTAATTAGAAGGACATTGCAATAGTAAAAGGGAGAGGTGATAGGGTCTTGAGCTGGGGTGGTGGTTGTGCAAATGAAAAGGGGAGAAGATATATGGGAGATGTAGAGAGAGATAGAAACAATAAGACTTAACAACTCTTTGGATAGGTGGGGTGAGGGAGAGTGAGAAGGTCAGGATGACATCAAGGTTATGGATCTAGGTGACTATAATGATGGTGATGTTCTCAACAGACAGGGAAGTTCAAAAGAGAGTGGGGTTTGGGGGCTAGGGGAGGATAATGTATTCTGTTTTGTACATGTTGAGTCTGAGACATGAAAACGGAAGGCATACCTCATATGGTATATGACAGAATCAGGCTCTAAAAAGATCTTGAGAGGGTGGAATTGTGGGCTGAATCTAACAAGAAATTTAGTAATAAAAAATAGAATATCTTATACTTGAGTTCCACAAGTCCATGACTCAAGTCCAGGATGGGGAAAGTTTGAAAAAACAACCTGAGAGCTTTTTTCTCAAGCTTAGTATGAGTCACAATGCAATATGGCTACCCAAATTGCTAACTGGGTTCCAGTCTACTTTGTTAGGAGTGTGATGTCCAGGACCTGAGAGCAAATGGTCTCCTAGTACTATATGAGTCAGGCTACATACAGAATGTTGTGCCCAATTCTTACCACCCCCTTGTAGGAGGGTTATTGACCAATTGGACTGTATTGTGAGGAAGAACACTCCAATGATGGTTAGGGTGGGGCAGATTCAAAATTATTCCATTTTAGCACAGGTCAAAAGAACTATGGATGTTTAGTCTGGAGAAGAGATGACTGGGCCTGGGGGTGGAGCATGGAGGGCATGATAGCTGTGGGATAGCAGCATGGTGCCATTTTAGAGTCAAGAGACATGGCTTTGAATCCTGCTCCTGCTTCTGAATATCTATATGACTCTGGGCAAGTCATTTCATATCTATAGCTAGAAGAGACTAGAGGGGCCATTTAATCCAACGTCCTCATTTTTAAAATGAGAAAACTGAGCCCTGGGGCAGGGGTTAAGTGACTTTCTCACGGGGGACCTTACATGTTATATGTACCTCCTGTGAGCTTATGGGTATTTTTAATGCTCTCTTTATAACTCAGACTTATGGGAATCATCTTGTGTCTCTCTCCTCCCTTCTCCATTACAGAAATAGTGATATAGCTCTCCACGTGGTCGTGTTTTGGCTGACGCCCATCATACAGGTAGTAACTAACCCCTCTGGGACTCAGTTTCTTCATGTATGAAAAGAAAAGATGGGATTACATGTCCTCTGAGGTCACTTTGAGCTCCATATCAATGATCTTGGAGAACTATTTCAGAGACTAGCTTTGTTCTCCAGTTAGAGACACCTCAAAGTGGAATGGGAAGCCTCAAGAGATAATGGGCCATCCTCCCCCCCTCACCAGAGGTCTTCAAGCAAAACCTAGATGCTCATTTGTTTGGCATGTTGAAGAAGAGATTTGGGGGAGGGAATGTCAGTTGGACTTGATGGCTCCTGAGGACTTTTCCAGTCCTGAGATTCTATGATTCATACTTTTTGCTCTATAGACTCCTCGAGGGATTCTTGGTGTTAAGGCCCAGAACTTCTCTGTTTCAGGTTTGTCATTTGATCGGGACAGGTGCTATTTGTCTGTATCTGTTTCTTGGGGTGCCATGAATATGAGTGAGAGGCTAGTAAAGCCTCTTTTGAGATCAGAGAAGGAAATAGGTGGCAATGATATGGAGACTTCTTCTTCCTCCCTGTGGGAAAGGGAATGGGTTTCTACATGCTGGCACTTGTATAGACAGAATACATTTAAGGAGGGAGAAAGGAGAGAATAGCCAGGAATTAGTTATTTCTTATGCATACCATCAGGGATTTGAATGACAGAATACTTGGAGGTGAGGTCTTGGTTAATCTCCATGCCTATAGGCACTGTGTGCCAGGAGATAACTTCTTTTGACCAGAGGCCATGTGGATCTGGGAACGAAATTTCTCAAGTAATTATTTCATTTCTTCTCTCAACTCAAAGGGAGAATACAGAAGGGAGGCAGAAAAGACTTCTCCCATCTGCATTTAGACTGGAGGAGGGAGAACTGGGCACAATATGTAATTTTTTAGTCCCCAAATAAAGGCTGAGATAGTTTCAGTTTGTATCATTATTATCTGATCTACAGCTTTTCTGTTCCATATGCTGTAAATTGTCACATCCCCCTTGTAGGGAAAAGATTATTCTGTTTATAAATGAACACTAATCAATAAAACAGGACCTCAGCCAAAAATATGACCATATGGAGAGCTATATTACTATTTCTGTAATGGAGAAGGGAGGAGGGAGACACAAGATGATTCCCATAAGTCTGGGTTATAAAGAGGGCATTAAAAATACCCATAAGCTCATAGGAGGTATGTATAACATAGAAGATCCCCAGTGAGAAATTCTCTGGAACTTGGCACTATAACGTGATAGATTCCTGTAATTTCACCCAAGATGCAGATGTCGTCAAGGCTGTTGTATAAATTAAAAGAGATGGAAACCCTTTCCTTCCTCAGTGTTGCCTAAGGCAGTATAGAGTCTGTGGAGTGAATTCTATTACACCCAGAAGTTGGAAAGAAGGCCTGACTTTGTCTCAGGGCAGCATGTATAGACCAAGGGGAACTCATCAAGGGCTGGTGCTGAATTAATATTAACAAAAAGTGACATTTTCTGTAGTCTTTTGCAGTGTGCAAAGTGGTTTATATACATTAGAAGCATTGATCCTCATAACAGATCTTTGAGGTAGGTGCTATTTTTTTTCCTGATTTTACATGTGAGGAAACTGAAGCTTTGAGAGGTTAATTAACTTGCCCATGAACACATGAGCAGTAAGAATCAGAAGTAAGATCTGAACCTAGGTCTTCTTGGCTTCAAGTCCAGCACTATATTCATTACCATACTGACTTTAGCAGGAAGTTCAAGAATTCATGAACCAAGGAAGTGTGGAGTGGTTTCCTGTTGAACAAAAGGTCTAGACCAGGGGTTCCTAACCTGGGATATGCAAATCCATTAAAAATAGTTTGATAACTTTTAATTCAATATATTTGGTTTCCTTTGTCATCTTATTTTATGCATTTAAAAACATTATTTTGAGAAGAGGCCCATTGACTTCTCCAGACTGCCGTCCAGGACACAGAAAAGGTGAAGAACTCCTTTTGTAGATGCTCAAGGCGTCCTACTCCATTCGTAGCCACCTGCCTGTCCTAAGGCAGAGGTAACTGTAAATGGGAGGCTTCATTCATTGGATCAGTGTTGCCCAAACTCTAATCCATGGGCTCTTATAATCATAGCCAGTTCGAGAAGGGAAGGGAAGCGAAGGGAAGGGAAGGGAAGGGAAGGGAAGGGAAGGGAAGGGAAGGGAAGGAAAGGGAAGGGAAGGGAAGGGAAGGGGGAAGGTAAGAGAGAAGGAAAGAGATGGAGGAAGGGAAAGAAAGAGGGAAGGGAAGGAGAGAAGCATTTGTTAAATGCCTATTGTGTGCCAGGCATTGTGCTAAACATTTTACAAATATTATCTCATTTGATCCTCACAACAACCTTGGGAGGTAGGTGCTATTGTTATCATCCCCATTTTACAGTTGAGAAAACCAAGCAGAACAGAGTTTAAATGACTTGCCCAGGGTCACAAACTAGTAAGTGCCTGAGTCTGGATTTAAATTCTGATTTTCCTGACTTCAGGATCAGTACTCTAACCACTTCACCACTGGCTGCCTCATATGGCTTTTATCTAATGCTTCATTCTGTCTATTGGTCATTTGTTTCTCACCACAGCTTCATGAGCTTATTATTGGCCCCATTCTCCAGAAGAGGAATGTTGATGTTAGAGAGACTTAAGGACTAGCTCAAGATTGTACAGCATCTGTCCTAGAACTCGGACTCAAACCAAGTTCATTGCTCTTTTGCTAGGAACCACCTGCCTCAGGGCTGTCGTTTGGACGATGAGTGGCATTCCGCAGCCTATAATAATAGTCAGTCCTAAGAAGAAGATTCCCAGATTCGAAGGAAGTATGTTCACCTTAAGGAAAATGTCAACAGCAGCAGCCATAACAAATAACATTTCCAGGAACCAGCCAGTTATTTCCATCATTTCTCTCTCCAGATGGACCAGACTCAGATTCAGACTTCCTTTAGACTCGCTCACCCATTCCCCTTTTTAGACAGTCCAAATGGCTAAGCTATAAAATCTCTCCTCTTGGTGTCCCTTTTTGGGAGGTGTATCAGAGTTGCGATTCTTTTTTCCCCAATGACGTTCATTGATTTCTCCTCCGAATAATCCGGGGCTTTTTCCATTGCCCTTTTGACACCATATTAAACTTTAATTCAGGCTGAGGAGGAAGCACTGGGCAGGCTGAGCAGCCCCACCGAACCATCAATGAGATCTTCGGGGAGTTAATTACGCTGTAACTCTTTTGCTGTTTGGAGCTCATTAATTCCCCTCCCCCTCTTCCCTTCTCTCTTTTAAACTGTTCAGTTATTTCCAGCTAAAGGCTGTTCATCGTCTGGAAGAGTCCCCTAGGACCAAACTGCTTACCCAACAATAAGTTCGGCTCTTTCTGCTTCGGCTATAAAATGCCCTTCCTACAGGAGATGGTTCTTTTGATGATAACAGCTTGGATTTGCATAATGTGGGTAAGATCCCCTCTGCCATGGCCTCACCAGGCAGGGTGGTAAAATCAACTGAACAGGGAGTCAGACTAATCTATCTCTCTGGCATGTCATTAGCATAGGTGAACGCAAATCCACATCAAACCTGGTTCCTTTTCTAAAAAGCCATATTTACAGCCCATTAGTACTGGGGGCGAGTGAGAACAAGGCAAGCCTGTAATTCATCACAGTAATTAAATGGGCTTAAGTAGTGTACTAATCTTGAAGCAATTGAAAAGCTCCATTCTGACATCCTAACCCAAAGAAATAAAAGCTAGGAGAGGAAGAGCCCCCACCCACAGCCAGACTGTCAGTCTGTCTCCTTGTCATAGGAGTTGTTTCTCTAACTGATTTCCCTGTATTCATTCTGCCTCCCTCTATTTAACAGTACAGCTTAAACGCATGATTTCAGAGGAACAAATTCTTCACGAGGCCTTCTCCCCTTTTCTGCTTTTTGGGAACCTGAGCAGCTCCAGCTACAAGGGCATATTTATGTCCAGGATGAGAATCTTCATTTACATTTGGATATGACCTTGGAGTCTGGCCTCGACTCCCTTCTGCAACCTGCTTTGATTTCAGTTCTGTGGTTCCTAGGCAAAGGGAGAAGGCACCTAGATGTTTAGACTTCTCATTCCCAGCAGGCTTCCTCTTTGCCCACAGAAGACAGGTTGCTGATATGGATGCAAGGGACATCCAAAAGCAAATTTGGAGTGCTGGGTGTGTATTTGTCTCTACCCCGAAGCGTTTCTTAGCCCCTGGTGCCAAAGTAGGGAGGTGCCTGGAATATAAGCACTCACTTCAGACACCCTTAAGAAGCAGCTGCCCATTGGAAGAAGCATGGCAGCTGTTTAATAGCACACAGCAACAGTACACACCAGTTTAAAGACGGGAAATGGAGAAGACCATATCCAATTGCAACCACAGTTGGGGGGGGTGGGCGGAGGGGGGAATTGTAGCAAGCAGGATGCAATTACTCTTGATGCAACACTCTGCCTCCTAACTTCAAGAAAGTTTATGAATTCCTCCTCATTTGAAAAAAGTGTTCATGGTTGTAACGTCTATAAGCTCTGTCTTCCAGGAACAAACCCAAAAATCGACCTCAGGAGCAACTCCAAACACTGGCTTACACATTTCTGAGGTCCTGGATCCAAGTAGACAATACGAAACAGTTCTTTGGGGTCCACAGAAACTATTACATCGATGACTTATTTCCCATAAATCTCTGTTTTATGCTACAGCCTTCAGAGCCAGCCATAGACACAAGCTTTCTATATCCTTTCCCTCACCCTGACCCCATAAAGCTGATACATATATGGTCTTTGTGCCCATTAAAAGCAACCGATAGATGATGGGAAAGAAACCTGAGGTTGCTGTGATAGCTCTTATTAGTGTGTTTCTTTTCAGGCTGCATATCTGTGCCTTTTCTAGTGACACATTTGGAATGGAAGTCTGGAAGCAACATGCTTCATAATAGCCATATTAATAAGACAAAAGGTAAAGGAAGTCATAGCACTGGAAAAGACCTTAGAGCTTACTTAGTCCAAAACTCTTCATTTATAAATGAGGAAACTGAGGCACAGAGAGGTGAATCAACTTTTCTGAGGTCACTCAACTAGTAAATAGCAGAGGCAGAATTTGAATCCAGATCTTCTAAGGACTTTGCCCATTATACTGTACTGCCTTCAAATGGGCCTGGGTATTTCAGGAGACTCTTCTATTCAATGCAGTTATGATGGTCTGGCTACATTAAGTTGTCCTGACATTTTCTGTAGGGGAATCTCAGCTATGTAGAATTGGGTAGAGGCTGAGATTCAACAGATATTTTGGAAAATAGGCCATCTTGGAGAGAAAGTCAGGGTCTTTATGAAATGGGGTTGCTGGTTTCTTTCCATTCAGTGAGAAGGCTTAATGGCCCAATGGGAGCTTTCTTAAGTAAGGCAAAAGTGCCTTACTCTAGGCAATGTTATTTGGTAGAAGGAGAGGTGGATGTGGAGCTAAAGACTTTGATTTATAGATTATAAGACATAGCCTCATAGATTTATAGCTGGAATTTTAGAAGTCATCTAGACCACATTTCAGAGCTGAGAAACTGATTTCTAGAGAGAGTAGATGAATTTCCCAAATTTACATGGATAGTAAAGGGTAGAGTAAGGATTTGAACCCAGGCCTCCAGATTCCACATCCATGTGGCCTTCCACTATACCTTAATACTTCTCCAAAGCAGGTGCAACTCTGTGAATCTTAATTTTTCAAATATGTTTCCTATAAGCAATGTATAGATGGATCTATATTTTAACCCATTCTGCTATCCTCTTCAATCTTATAGGTATTTTTGTCCCATTTACCTTCATATTTATAAGTTTTAATGGTATCATGCACTCATACTTTTTTCTTTCCTTGCCCTCACCCTCTTTACAAAGAAAAAAGATAGTGATGAGAGAGAAGGTACACAATTAATACTAGTGATCTGTAATTGAAGTTATTTGTTTCTTCTCCACTGTCACTCTTCTCTTCCCCTTGCTCTGATTCAACTCACTGGTTCTTATTCCTCCTTACTCCTTTTAATCTTCTTTTTGTAACCCATCCACGCTTTATGAAATTTGGTTTAACCTTTGTTGTCATTTCCTATAAGAATGAGATTCATATCATGCTCACTTTCCTCACTGTTTACTCCATGTTTGTATGCTCTTATTCCCACCCACCACAGTTATAACACAGAGCCAGTTCCACTCCCATCTTCCTCATGTCTTCTTTAATGTATTCCTTTCTCCCTGTTTTTCCTTTCCTCTATTAAGACTGTCAGAGAAAAACAAAATTATGCCCAATCATTCTGTGACTCTTGAAAATTTTGAAGAAACACATTTCTTCTCCCTCTGTTAGAATGTTAGTACTTCATCAATGTTTTGCTCCTTCTGTATGCTCAATGTATTTATTTTTTTTGGTTTCTTTTCACTACTGTGTTTTCAGTTTAAAGTTTCTACTCAACTCTGGAATTTTTTTAAAATCAAGAATGCTTGAAAATCCACTATTTCCTAAAAAGTTCTTTTTTGTCCCTGAAGGATTGTACATATTCTTACAAGGTAAGTTATTTTTAGTTGTAATTGCTTACATGTTGTATTTTGTAACATTATATTCCAAAATTTTCTCCCCTTTTAAGCAGTAGTTGTCAAGTCTTATGTGATACTGTCTGGTTACTTGATGCTTTAATTCTTTCTTTCTGGCTATTTGTAGTATTTTTTCTTTGACACAAAGTTTGGTTGTTACATTCATCAGAGTTTTCATTTCAGGATTTCTTTCACAGATGTCTAATGAATCTTCTATCTTTAAGTTTGCCCTCTGGCCTAGTAAATCTGCTACTTTTCATTTATGATTTCTTGAAATAAGATATGTAGGTCTTGTTTTTGGTCATAGTTTTCAAGGAGCCAGCTTATTTTTCAATTATCTCTTCTTGATCTGTTCTCCAGGTCAATTGTTTTTGATAGTAGGTACTTTACATGTTCTTTTATTTTTATTCTAATATTTTATCTATATTTATATCATATAATTTTATATAAATGAATAAAATATATGTAAATAAAACAAAAAATATAATATTTATTCTAACATTTTTATTGTCTCATGGTGTTAATGTGTTTTGTTTCATCTATTCTAATTTTTTTTGTGGGGGGAGGAATGTTGTTTGGGTTTTCCATCTCCTTTTCTAAACCATTTATTCTCCTTCCAAATCTTTCCTTCAGAGCTCTCATTTTACTTCACTGTAGTTGTGTATGCAGCGGTTATTTCTTGCAGAGCCAGGTTGGGAGGGGGATCTGGAAGGGTTTGGGAAGGCATCACCTTCTCTGACATCAACTCTGCCCCATACCCCATGTCCTTCCCCTTCTATCAATAGGGGCCAGTTGCTAGTGCCACAGGTCCATTTAACCACTTACCATAATTTGGCATTTCAAAATAGATATTTAATTCAATATAATAATGTAATGTATTATAATTACACATGATAAAATATATTATATAATATATAATTATAATAATAAAATTAATACAATAATTTAATTTGATATAACAAAAGCAAATATAGAAATATTTCCCCTAATACTTCAGAGGCATACTTTCTCTTATATAACATTTGTCTCTGGAGAGAGTAGATTGAAAATTTAGCTCTGTTTCTGTATAGCTTTGAGTCCATCAACTTCACAGCCAGAAATGGCATGACTGCCAAATGAGTCCTCATATCAGCTCCTACTGGGCTGGAGTCCTGAAAGGCATTCCTCAGGGTTTGATGATAGACTCCCTGCAAAACTCAGCCTGGAATCTAGCTCCTGGATTCCTATGGCTTGTTCTCCTGATCTTTAAAAATTCTCGAGGTCAGAGACTAGAAAGGAAAAGAACAAATGGAGAGTCCAAGGACCAAGGCCAATTTCTTGGTGTCTCCTGGCCTCAGAAGGAAGAAGGCCCTAAGTGCTCTCCCCTATATAATATTCAGTGCTTTCTTCTGTTCTCTCATATGTCCAACCTCAGTACCTTATTTAAGTTTCTGGGCTATGGCCTGGCCCTGCTTCCTGTTACCCTTCTGGATGGGGTGATCAGGCCCTTCTTTGATCTGACTGTGAGTTCCTGGGCTCTAGCTCCTGGCTTCCACTCTCCTTGATCAGAGTTCCTGTAGGCTTTTAGCCCTCTCTCCTGAGCTGGTGTTGGCTTTCCTGGTGGGATGTTTCTCCCTGCACTTGTGGCTTCTGCCTATCTTTGTGTTCAGTCCTGGAATAGGTAAAGGAGATAACTAATATTTCTCATCATGATTTTTGACCATTTTTCAGTATGTTGCCTTTTAACAATAATTGCTAATGTATGTTTGGGAGGGCTGGATTCCTCTATGAGTTAACTGGCTACTCTCTTTTTTCAAAATACTAATGAACTTGGCTTCAAATATGAAGATGATTCAATGTTCTAGGACTGAATTTAATATGTCATTGAGTTATCACTTACAGAGCAAGTGAGTATGATTCTTATGAGGATTTAGGATATGTCTGCATGGTGATGGGCCAGTTGTAGCCAGACCAAAACATTCTGCCAATCAGGCTAATTTGCTAGAGATCATCTTACTGTCCCCATGAGACACAACATTGATGCTGCCAGTTCCTTGCCCCACAGCTTTGCTGGTCTGTTGGGCCTTGGGGTTTGAGCCAACTCTATTTTTCTGCTTCCTTTTACTTGTAGCACATGGATGCAAATCGAACCACCAACATTACCTCTCCAACCCCTAACAGATTGTATTGACCATCTGTGTGCATGGGAAGAAAAACGGCTGTGAGAAATCCAATTTTAAATTACTTGACTTTTAAATTACAGAAATTTCAATTGTTGAATGTCAAGGTCTTTTTTAAGCAGTCCTAAAACAATGGACTACACAATGCTGCCATCAAGGTCGATCTTTTTTGTGTTGTGTTAACAGTGATGTACAGTTGGTATCTTTAGAATGTTCCTCCCCCCCAAAAAAATTGCCTTGACATTCTGTTCATAAGCAGAAGTGGAACAGTGTGTGTCCAGCACACTGGTAACAATTTTCTCTTTGCTTCGCTGTCTCATGCATGCTGTTTTGTGTAGCCTGTGATCTGTGTTAAATGTAGGTCAGGGTTCACACTGTAGGGCCAAGAATGAATAATTTTATCAGTTAAAGTAAGATGAGCAATTGATTGTCCCTTTGACAGACTACATATAAAGATAATGACTGTATTTCCTTCTTAAAAACTTAGTACTTGAGCATTGGCACTAACAGAATCAGGCAGAACACACTAACAAACCCCTTAGACAAAGCATGGTATGTTTGAAAAATTGTACAAACCATAGACCAAAAATTGGATAACTGAGAATTCTGTAACTCCAAAGGATTTACCTACAGCAGCCTATGTGCCCATTTGTGATATGATGTAAATAAATACAGCTGGCTTTTGGGTCAGAAGAACTAGGTTTGTATCCTGGCTTACTAGATGTATGACTTTCATATCTCCGCACCTCAGTTTCTTCATCAGCAAAATGAAGACATTAATATAAGGACTATGCATACCATACAGGATAACAGAATCTAAAAGTTGGAAGGGATCTCAGAAGTCGTACAATCTAACTCATACCTGAACAGAAATGCCCTTTACAGTATCATTGATAGCCTCACTATCTAAAAGGCAGCCCATTCTACTTGCCTTGCTAGGTGGTGCAGTAGATAGGGTGCTGGGCCTGGAGTCCAGAAGACTCATCTTACCAAGTTCAAATCTGGCCTCAGACACCAGCTGTGTGACCCTGGACAAGTCACTTAACCCAGTTTGCCTTAGCTTCCTAATCTGTAAAATGAGCTGGAGAAGGAAATGACAAATCACTTCAGTATTTCTGCCAAGAAAAGCCCCAAAGGAGGTCATAAAGAGTCAGACACAGACTAAATGATTAAGCAACAATAAAAAGTAGTCCAGAAGTTTTCCTGGAAATTGAATCTAAATTTCTGCCTTTTTGTAAATTCCCTATTCTTCTCCCATGTTTCCAGTTGAGCTCTCTAGGTTTCTATGATGCTCGAGTGAGCTCCCAGGATCATAGCTCTAGAGCTGGTAAGGACCTCAGAAAGCACCTAGTCTGATGCTCTCGCTTTGTAGCCAAGTAAATTGAGATCTGGGCATAACAAATATAAAGTGCTTTGTTAACCATGCAGGGCTTGTAGAACTGCTGGCTATGAATACAGCTGTAACATAAGAATCATGATATTTGCTTCACAGGGTTATGGTGAGCATTAGTTAAAGGAGACCATGAAAGTGAAAGTATACAAACTCCCGTCAAAGGTATGACATTCCTCTTTGCACTAGGGGTTCTCTGCATCATGGTTGGGAGATGAGGGGGCCCCAGGACTGTGTTCACTAGCAATGTGTCCCTGCAAACAAGGCCCATCTCCTAGCACTTTCCCAGGGACTGTTTTTTAATAAATACTGTGTTAAGCTGGGGAATTGAATAGCATCCTGTAAATGGAAATTTCCATGTCAATTCTCAAAGCAATTCCTGAAAACACCAAGGATTTGGTTGTCATCTCTCGGTGGATTAGAACATTTGAGCCGTTCGGTGACCTCATGCCTCCCCATCTATAGGTGGAGACTCTGGACAAGGCCCAAATCCTGTGGTCCAATTTTTCCCCGACCTGCATTCTTCCCCTTTTTCTCTCATTCTTCTTGGGACTAGAGAGTATGAGTGAGAAAGGGGGCTGGGTGGGTGGAGGAACACTCTACAGTCATACAGGTTGTGATCTGGCCAGTTGTTTTGATCTCTGGAAATGGAGAGGCATAACAGATTTTCACCTGATCACTTATACCCAATGACAAGAGGTAGGGTTGTCTGTCCCTGTATCCCTGGGCAACCCATTGGTGATCTGCTGTCCTCTTCTCTACCTTCAGGTTTAGGGTTTCCTCACAGGGCCTAGCATTTGTGTAATTCTTTAAGATTTGCAAATAGCTTTACACATACTATTTCCTCCTTACGACAGCCCTGTGAAGTAGGTGGGGTTGTTACCCCCATTTTACAGATGAAAAAACTAGTCTGAGAGAGGTTAAGTGATTCTTTCGAAGTTCACGCAACTAATACCTGTAATGAGACAGGATTCAAATTCAGGCCTTCTTGATTTCTAGTCCAATACTGTGCCCAGCTGCCTATGCACAGATTCGGAGGGGAGTGGATAGAGTGGGGACATCTCAGCAGCTTACACTGCTACTTGGAGATTGAGTCTTGGATTGAGGGAGCACCATTTCTTTATCTTCTCAATTTTTTTGTGTCTGGATAAAGGATCCTAAACTCCAGAATCAATGGAGCTCCACAAATTTTCCTTTCCTCAAGTGTATGTCCACTTGAAAATCTTAATTGAGAGCCCTCCAAAATAAAACGAACAAAAATCACCTTTAGAGGCCATTTTTTTAATTTCTCAGGTGAAGAAAAGGATCATGCCTGATAAAGGGCTCACAATCTGTTATTCTCCTGACCATAGGCCTTCCATCTCCTGCTGTATGAGTTCTCTGATAGAGGATAGCAATGGACCTGTGGACTTTCATCTGCCCCCAAGCAGCGCCCCCCTGAGCAGGGAGTCCATCCCATCCTCCTGAACTGCTCAATTTTTAGCTTCAGGTGAGAAGAGGAGCTGGACCTTCCTCTGACTATGCATCTTCCATTTCCTGCTGAGTGTATCCCCCGAAGGCGGGTGGCGAGGGAACAGGCGGGCCCACTTTCATCTGTGCCCACTTCCTGCTGCCAGCCTCATCTCCCATCCATGATATGGAAAACCACCAACGCAAAGAGGAACACCACCCCTTTGACCTCAGGCTTTCCCTCTCCTGCCACCTCTATCCCTTGAGGAAGAAAGGAAGAGGAAAGCTGGTGGAGAATGGGACTTCCTGCTCTACTTCCTGCCCGATCTCTAGCCTTCAGAAAGGAATAGAGAAATGGGGCCAACTATTTGACCATTGGCCTTCTGTCTCAGGCTCCACTTGTCCCTAGTTGTGTCCATCCTCTTGTTGTGTTTGCCCTTGGTTTTCCAGAGGACCATGACATCAGGAAAATGATGACATGACTTACAGTTGACTTTGATTTGAGAGAGGGCTGTGCAAGGTCACCAGCATTACTTTTTCCTCCAGAGCCCTCTGGGTCCAATGACCAGACATCCAGGAAGACTGGAGATGACCCAGGATGCATTGGGAGACCCTCGCCCTTTTAGGCTAAGGTCTTTTCAGGAGTGACACCTTCCACTCATTGATGAGCATTCTCATATCTGGTCACACCCTACACATCCCAGTGAATCTGGGCTCCTGGAGGAGAGGGAGGGAGGAAAAAAAAATAAAGTAAAAAGTACACAGCAGAGGACAAAAGAAAACCTAGAAGGAAGCAAAGAAAAACTGGGCAGCTTTAAAAACAATATGTAGTATTTATTATATAGGTTTTCTTAAAATGGAAATTTATTGTTTTATATTGAATCCTCTCCTATGTTCTTCTGTGTCCATGGAAATATTCTCTTCTTTTTCTCATTTTGTATTTAAGTTTTAAAATGAATAAAAAAACTTAACCAAAAATATTAGAAACCCTCTAGGCCAAACCCCATTCCGCAACACCTAATTTCTAATTCTCTTCCCCCAAACCTTCCCATCCCAAAGTTTCAACCAAAAGCTATGCCCCACCTCCACTCCCCCACACATACACTGTGCTTTCTGGAATACCTATTCTATAGGTAACAAACTTCCTTTCATCCTAAATCTTCTCTTATCCAATTTCTCGCATCTGCAAGCTATTACTAGAACTGAGCTCCCCCCAGATGAGAGAACCTCTCTGGCCACTCTTTCCAGTACTGGCTGCACCTTCACTCACTCTCCTCAGTTCATTGGTCAAGGCAGGGGAACTGACATATTCCTCGCTTGCCATTGTTACTTCTAGGTTCTTCTTATTCCTTCATCACTCAGCAGTCTTTCTTCTTTTGAGGTTCATGCTATTCATATCTGCTGCCCAAACCAAAATCCTGATAGTTGTTGTCTGTAGACCTAAGTCACTGCCCTTTCTCCCTCAATGAGTTTGGCACATTGGCTCACAATTTGTATCTCCTTGCCACCTCCTGCCCTCATCCTAGGGAACTCAGAGTACAAAGTGACTCTCTCTCAAGCACCCTCACCACTCAGTTTCTTGACCTGCTTACTTCTCATGACTTACTCCTCTACCCCATCCTGGCCATATACAAAGATGATCATCGCCCTGATCTTGCTATGACTTACAAATATACTAACTCCATATTCAAGAATTCTGAAATCCCCATTATCCACCATAAGCTCTCCTCTCCCTTTGCCTTCCTTTACCAGACTTTACTCTTCATCCACATTGTGACCTCCAACCCTTTGACCTCTCAGTACTCTCCCAGGCCATCTCCCCTGGACTAGCCATTCTAACTTCGCACCCTTCCCCTTCTTGACCCCTGGATGAATTAATTCAACGCCACACTGTCCTCTTCTCTTGAGTCCCCGGCCTGTTTATTATTTTGCCAATTGTGCCCTGCCATGCTGGATTTGAAGATCTTTTCCACCCGTTGATAAGCCATGTGACCTGCTTATGTCATATGAAGTGTAAGACACAGGTGGTGGGAGGAGCTTCCTGACAGGAAAAGGAAGTTATGTCACAGGAAATGCTGAGAGAGAGAGCAGTTATGGCTGCTAATGGCCACCCACATGATGGTTAGAACTGATCAGGCTGACTTGACTGTACTGTCAGTTTGTTTTGGGGAAAACCCCAGCAGGGGGTCGGAGAGGTTTCCCTTCTCCTTCTATACTACTTTATGTGGTGGTTTTGTCAGGTCCCCTTAATTTAATTATTACCTCTATGGTATGAAGAATCTCTGCAATTCTCAAATCTACCTTTCCTACCCTAACCTCTCTGTTTACCTCTAGTCTAGGACCTCTAGTGCCTGGCGTATAGTGTCCACCTGCCTTTTGGATATCTCAAATTGAATGTCTGATAGACATCTTAAACTCAGCATGTCTAAAAGTGAACTAATTACCTTTCCCCTGAACCCTCCTCCCCTCCTACCTTCCCTGTTACTATTGGCAACTACCATCCTCCCAGCTCCTCAGGCTCACAAGTTAGGAGTCACCTGGACTTCTCACTGTCTCTCAACCTCTTACATTCATTCTGTTGCCAAGACTTGACGATTTAACTTTTACAACATATCTTGAATATGCCCCCTTCTCTCCTCTGACACTGCCACCACTCCTCTGTGGGGTCTCATCACCTCAGGCCTGGATTTTTGCAATAACCACCACTGTGTCTGCCTACCTCAACTCTTTCCCTACTCCAGTCTATCCTTCATTCAATCACCAAAGCGATTTTCCTAAAGCACAGGTCACACCATGCCCTTTTCCTACTCAATAAACTCCAGCACTTCCCTAGAGCCTTGAGGATCAAATGCAAAATCCTTGGTCTGGCGTTCAATGTCCTTCATAACCTAGTCCTCTCCTACCTTTTCAGTCTTCGAACATCTTACTCCTCCATATGTCCTCTTCAATCCAGTGACACTGGCTTCCTGGCAAGATATTCCATCACTCGGCTCTGGACACTCTCTATTCCATATTCTTGGAATACTCTCCTCCTTCCGCTCCAGCTGCTGACCTCCTTGTCTTTCTTTAAGTCCTACCTAAAATCCTGTGTTCTACAGGGAACCTATCCCAACTCCTCTGAATTCTAGTGCCTTCTCTCTCTTAATTGTTTATCCCATAGATAGCTTGTTTGTATATATTTGTTTGCTTCTTGTGTCTTCCATTAGATCAGGAGCTTCTTCAGGGCAAGGGCTGCCTTTTGCTTCTTTTGTATCCCTAGTACTTAGTACAGTGCCTGGCACATAGTAGGTACTTAATGTGTATTGACTGATTGACTGTACAAGCAATCCCATTCTAACCAATCTCTTCCAACAAATCGAGCCCCTTCTTGTCACCCCCACTGTATTGCTTATTCTCAATCTTTCCCAGTCTACTGACTCCCTCCCTACTACCAACAAACATGCCCAAATCTCTCCTGTCCTGAAAAAGCCCTCACTTGACTCCACCATTCCCCACTATATCTGTTATTTTTCTGAAGTTCTATTGGTTATAATTCAATAAAACTCTGTTGCTTTAATTTCAGCAAAAGCCTAAGAAATAGTTCAGATGGGGATTTCATTGATACTTGTAATTGTTCAGGTTAATTTTATTGTTTTCACTCCCACATACAGAGAATCATGAGGTGTCAATGAGGCCTTTTCCTGGATTCCTAACAGAAGACCCCTTACTTTTAGCCTTCCTCCTACTCTATACCAGATAGATCTGATTGGATTTGGTGCCCCTGGGAGAATAAAATTAAGCCTATGGCAAAAGGAAAGTTAAAACTCAGCCTGGCTCTGGAGTAGCTTTTGGAAAAGGACTTAAGTGTAGGTCATCTTTTAAAGTTTATGTGACTAGGAGACAGACATAATAATGCCCATAAAACTGAGTATGTGTGAGTGTGTGTGTGTGTGTGTGTGTGTGTGTGTGTGTGTGTTTAAGTGGGCTCTGAATAGAGAGCTAAGTGCTATGACATCTACGTTCAGCCAAAATAGCCTCCAGATCACAGGACAATCTATGAATACATTGGCCAGTTTGTCTTACTGAACAACAAGTTTACAGTATTTCCTCTGTCCTCTCATATTCTGTTGCTGGATGACCAGCTGGAGAAAAGTCTCCCAACTGATATAGCTGCCAAACCTCCAAGTCACTGAGCTTTCCAGACAGTGTAGGAGGCGGGGATGAGAGTGTTGTCTTTTACACAGGAAGGAAAACCCTTGGTCTTTGCTTTGTGTACTGACCCCTCTCCTCCACTTTC
>CM053622.1:358461702-358535098 GCA_028646595.1 Phalanger gymnotis
CAATTGCCTTTTGGACATCTTGAACTGAATATCCCATAGGCATCTAAAATTCAACATGTCCAAAACAGAACTCAATTATCCCCCTCAATCCTCCCCACTTTTCAATGTCTGCTTACTGTAGAGGATATTGCCATCCTTCCAATCATGTAGGCTATCATCCTTGAATTCTCCCTCTTACTCCACACCCCAATTTGTGTCTTGGAGTGTCTTCCTTCACAACACCACCCCACCTCAGTTTATAGCTAGCACCCTAGAAAAGGGTAAACCCCAAGCCCAGATTGCTGCAATAGGCTTCTAATTGCTTTCTTTGCTCCAAGCGTCTCCTCGCTTCAATCCAGCCTTCCCTCGGCTGCCAAAGTGATTTTCCTAAAGAGCAGTGTCACCTTCTACTCAATAAACCCCAGTGATTCCCCATTACCTCCAGGATGAAATATGAAGGCCTGTTTGGCATTTAAAGCCCTGTACAACCTGGATTTTCCCATCTTTTTACACGTTATTCACCTCCACATACTCTGTGACGTAGCCATTTTGGTCTACCTGCTATTCCTCACGCAGGACAAATGCTGTATATTATTGCCCCACCTCTGTGTGTGTTAGCGCAGGCTATCTCCCATGCTTGGAATACCATTCCCAACCTTCCACCTCAAATTCCCTGGCTTCTTTCAATACTCTGCTCCAATCCCACCTTCTGCAGCACCTCTTTCCTAGTCTATCACGCTGCTAGTGCCTCTCCTCTGAGATTGCCTTCCATCTACTTTGCACATATCTTGTATATGCATAGTAATTAGCATGTTATCTCCCTGTTAGAGTGTAAGTTCCTTGAGAGTAGAGACTGTCTTTTGCCTTTCTTTGTATCCCCAATGCTTAACACAGTGCCTGCTGAATAGTAAGTGCTTATTCAATGCTTGTTGATTGGCTGAAAAGGAGATGAGTTTAAAAAATGTATTACCAATTTTGAAATGTTACATATTATTGAAAAATATATACATATATATATACATATACACTAGCATACATACATATTTATACATTTTATATGCATATAAAATACATTTTATACATTACATATATATATAAAATACACACATACACACGCACACACACGCACACACACATATATAATGATTATTCTAAGGGGTTTTGCTCAGTCCAGGTTTCAGCGTGGAACTCAAGGCTTCTGCCACAACCCAGACCTACTAGACTCTCCATTAGCTAGTTGGCTCATTGATAGAGTGCTGGGCTTGGAATCAGAAAGACATCTTTAGGAGTTCAAATCTGGCCTCAGACACTTCCTAGATGTATGACCCTGAGAAAATCACTTAACCCTGTTTGCCTTGGTTTCCTCATGTGCAAAATGTCCTGGAGAAGGAAATGGCAAATCAATCCATCATCTCTGCCAAGAAAACCTCAAATAGGGTCCCAAAGAGTCAGAGACGACTGAACAACAAGAACAGGTAGGTGTAGTTTCTCCTCTATCTTGAATGCCTCCCTGACTCCTGCTAGGATTAATATGACATTACCAATCACTTTGGTCAAGCAACTGGTTTGGCTCTTGTTTGTAGTCAACTCAACAGAAACCTTGGCTGGTCAGTCTGATGTCATGTAGATAGAAACTCAGACTGTGGGATACAGGTTAAGATAACTCTAATCAATGTAATGGTACCTGCCTGGTCGTCATTATTATTATATGTTATTATATTATCTAGTATATTATAATCTAATATATTACATTATATCATATTGCTTATTAAAATACATTAGATTATTATATTAATATATTATTGTATATCTCAATATTATATTAAAGTATTGTATCTTATTATTAATGTCTTATATAGTATAATATCATGTATCATATTATCATGTATAATTATCATTTAGTGGGATTTCGTAGAGATCAGCCCAGCTTTAGCATCAGGCAGTCTTGGATTCAAGTTCCACTTTAGATATATCTTGTCTCTGTGACCATGGACATGTCACTTAACCTTGCAAATAAATGTTTTTTCATTCATTTAATGCCCAAAGCAACTCTTTAATCTTGTAAATTACAGAGGAGTTACTTATCTGCTTTAGGAAAGATAGGATAATAATAGGACCCACCCCATAGGGTTGTTATGAGGAGCAAATAAGATAACATGTAAGGTGCTTTGCAAACCTTAGCTATTAAATGCAGCTGGTGGCATAGTGGATAAATCTGTTGGACTTGGAGTCAGGAAGACTTGAGTTCAAATCTGACCTCTGACACTAACTAGCTATGTGACCCTGGGCCAATCACTTAACCTCTATCTGCCTTAGTTTCTTCTACTGTAAAATAGACATAATAATAGCACCTTCTTCACAAAGCTGTTGTAAAGTTCAAATGAGATAATACCTGTAAAGTGCTTAGCACAATGTCCGGCACATAGTGGGCACTTAATAAATACCTGTTGCCTTCCTCACCCGGGCTTAGTGCTATATCATTTTATACTCATAGCCACTTTGTGAAATATCCCTAATTGCATCCATTTATTCAGTTAATGGACAATATTGAGTACTTACCATGGGCAAGCCACCATCAGTGTCTATTTTGTACATTTGGGCAGGGACTGGGGTGAGACAAATGGCAGGACCACAAGCCTGACCCCAGTCTCCTGACTCTAAGCCTCATGCTTTCCCTTTGGAGCACATTACCTTGATTTTATGATTCCACAATAGATTCCTAAGCATCTTTACAGCAGGACCACCCAACCCTGTTAGGTTGATATTTCTTGGTAGCCGGGGTCCAAATTAACCCTTGAGGCAGTGTGGAGGGTACTTGGATGCTCTGCAGTGTCTTTATTTGAGCTTGAAGGAAGGTAAGAGAGCTGGGTTAGAATTTTTAGTGCCATTTTAACCTGATAACTACACAGCAAATAACAGGTTGTTTTTTTTTCTTCCTCAGTCTGTGGCTGGTTGAATTTTCCACTAATAGGTGTGGTCCCCAACCCATAAATAGTATTTCAGCATAAGTAGTGTGGAGAGGACACACTGGTGGAGGAAAAACTGTGGCCAAGTGCAAACACTGGCTAGTTCAACAGCACCCACCTGACAGCCAGGGCATTGAAACACAGGAATAATAGCATCAGATTCAACGTGATGAATGCCCTGCACATTGAGGGGACGTTTTCCCCCACTTGTCCATGTTCTCATTTTGTTGCAAAACCCTTGGTGAGCAGTTTCCCAAATAAATAATGCAAATAAGTGCTTGTCACTTCAGATCGCAACCATTGAGCTGTCAGGCAGTTTCCCAGATTCCCTTCCTCTCTCTGCCATTTTCTGAAAACTCAGTCCAAGCTTCACCCCAGAAGAGGACTGTCCTTCCCCCCCACCCCTTGTGCCTGTTACCCTGCCCACCCACCACAATCCCATGACATCAGTGTTTCCTTAGTAACTCAAGGACTTCAAAGGAGAAAGGAGATGGAGGAGACAAAGAATGGGGAAAGAAAAAAAAAGCTTAAAATTCCATCTGTGAGGGACTGTAAAGATTTCATAGCCTCTGATTTGGGGAGTTCAGTCAGCTTCAGGAACTGCTGAGCCTGAGGCAGCAATAAAAGTTCAGAGGTGCTCCTTTTTCCTTTCTCCCACTTTCCTTTGTTCTGTCTCCCCACGTTTTTTTCAGTGCATACCAGACTGGTGTGTGTGTGTACTTGTACACACACACACAAACTTTACACCTTTTACTTTTTCTCTGGGAAAACTAATCAAATTAGTGCTACCTTTGCTGGTGTGAAGGACAGTTACAATCCTTGAGATACCTCGGACCAAAATCTCCTTCCCTGGCCACCGCTCCCTACTATGTGTTGTATCTCCCTATTAGAATTAAGCTCTTTGAGGATAAAACTTGTCTGCCTTTCATATGAGGCACCATATACAGGCTAGGTATTATTATTACTATTAATTATAATAATAATTATCTAGCAGTAATGGTATTCCCAGGGTGTAGCATAGTTCATGATACATAGTGGTTGCCTTATATATTCTTTTCCATTCATTCTCATTCACTTATATATTGATTACAGACTTGCAATGTTCCTTCCATCAAGAGTGGTGCCCAGGCCTCCAAATACTAAAGGTTCTTCTTCACTAAAATTCCAATTGGAATAGAAAGGTGATAATCAAGGCACCCTCATTTTTTAAACTTTTACACAAAAGTCAGTTACAGGAATGGGACTGGGTTAGCCAGAAGAATCTGTGTAAGGGTTACTGTCTCTGGAATGGGGGTACTATGATTAGTCCTCTGTTTTGAGGCAGCTGTGTTGTAGTGAATAGCCTAGAATGAGGAAGACCTGAGTGCAAATTTGGCCTCAGACACTTACTAGCTGTGTGACCCTGGGCAAGTCACTTGACTCTGTTTGCCTCAGTTTCTTCATCTGTAAAATGAGCTGGGGAAGGAAATGGCAAACCACTCCAGTATCTTTGCCAAGAAAACCCCAAATGAAGTCATGAAAAGTGAGACACGACTGAAATAATTGAACAGCAAAGTTCCTCAAATGGGAAAAAGAACCACCTCTGTCCAATGAATTTGCTGTATCCTTTATGGAGTGTTTACAACCAGATTGAGACAAGAATCACTCAGGATGAGGTAATCAATGCTACCATTGCTGGTATGAAGGACAGTTACATGGATGCCATGTACCAAAGAGATACCATGGACCAAAATCTCCATCCTTGCCAACCACTCTCCACTATGTGTTGCATCCCCCTATTAGAATTAAGCTCCTTGAGGGTAGAAGCTGTAGTCTGCATTATTGCAGAGTGCCACCTCCACAGTGATGAGAACAAAGATCTATCTAAGCATGTGAAGAAGGTTGAGCCAGAGATATCAGCTTTTGTGCATTTGTACCTGCATTTTCAGGTCTAGGGAAACACTGAGATGTAATGCTAAAACGCTAACCAGGAAGAGTTCTGTGCTATTAGCTCCTCAGTTCCTTTTTCTTTATGGGAGGGACTCTCTCCTGCCCACTTTGGCCAACGGGCGTCATCTGGCAGGAAGAGCATCATTGCATAGGAGAGAGTTTGGCTTCTCCTCATTCTACTATCTTCCTAACATGTCTGGCAGAGTTTATAAGAACATTGTCACTTTCCCAGGGTGTGATAAAAATAGCATAGTCATGGTGGAAGGAGGTCAGGCCCTGGAGCCAGAGCCCTTGGGTTCAAATCTCATCTCTGATACTTTAAATGTGTATGACTGGGAGAAGTCATAACCACTCTGGGCCTCTGTTTCCTCATCTGTAAAATGAGAGCGTTTGGCTAGTTGTCTTTGGAAGAGCCTTTGGATCAGAGTCTCTTAACCTTGTGTCTGTGAGCTTAAACCAATATTTTCAGAACTGTATTTCAATCATTGATTTAATTTTATTCCTACACATGTATACATTTTAAAACATTCTTTTAAAAAAATAACATGTTGAACTTATTTATATACTTTTATTAAAAGGTAAGTAGTATGGAACAGTACTTCATAATTTCATGTACAATTCTGTTTTTTAAACATATATTTTGAACTTAAGAAATAAAAAGGCATTTCTATAACAGTAGAATGAAAACAGAAGATGATTTCACATGGAACTGCAAATTTATTATGTACAACTTGCTATTTTTTTAAAGTATATAATGACGTTATCATGTAACTTTAAAAAAATTTTAAATATTCTGATAAGTTCTTAGAAGACTGCCAAATAGATCCATGACACAACAAATGTGAAGAACCCCTACTCAAAACTATGGCCCCATGATTTCCTTTCCAGGAACTATTTTATATCCTCTAGCTGGTTTTCCATGTCTCCAAAAATTTTTGGTTAGATGAGATTGGTGAGTTCTCAAACAGTATGTTGTTGCTGAGTCATTTCAGTTGTGTTTGACTCTCATGACCCCATTTAGGGGTTTTCTTGGCAGAGATACTAGAGTGTTTGCCATTTCCTTCTCCAGTTCATTTTACAGATGAGGAAACGAGGCAAAGAGGGTGAAGTGACTAGCCCAGGGTCACACAGCTAGTAATTTGAACTTAGGAAGACGAGTCTTCTGACTCGAGGCCCAGAACTCTATACACTGCATTATGTAACTGATAGCCAGACAGCTATGGGAAGGTGTAAAGATGGGCCTCACTTAGATATCAATATTGATTCTCTTGCCTTATTGGCATTGGAGCCAGAGAACACAAATTCCCCTCAAAAATTCTCCCTCTCAGTTTAGGGTAATTTTGGAGGGAAATAGATTGTGGGAAGCTTCCAGTTTATTAGAGCTTCAAGAAAGGTACACAAATAGAGCCTAAAGAAAAGTGTGAGGTGTACTGTCTTATTGGTCCTTACAACAGCCTTCTATAGTAAAGAGGGATTAGGTTGAATCATTCCCACTTTATTGAGGGAAGAAACTAAGGTAACAAAAAATGGAACCAAGAAACAAAACTGGGATCTCCTGACTGCTCACTTGAGTGCCTTATATATTGGGACAGATTCCCTTAAGGGAATACAATAACAGAACAGATTCATTCTGTAGGCTTCAACCAGGTTTGTCTTTTAAAAAAAGGATTTAGGAGATGTTTAGAAACATAGGGACAAGATCTTTAAAGCAGGAGATGGTGATGCTGTTTGATAGTGCACCTGGGAACCTTTCCCCCAGCTCACCTCCAAATTCTCATGCAGAGAACAAAGTGAAAACAAGGCCCTGCTCCAGCCTGTCCCAGAGACACCTGTTTAATGTCTCCAGCAGGGCAGGGCATTGCTCATCCTCCAGCTATGCAGATGAACTTCCTTGTAAAGGCAGACTTGCCAATATTCCCAGAAGGGATCTGTGGGGATTTTTTTAATTAAAAAATTTATGCTTATCAACTCTGAGCATGGCTTCTCTTCAAACTCGTCCCCCTTTTCCTTTGGAGGACCATTCCTTTCATCCATTGGGTTTGGGAATGACTTAGAATGACATCAGAGTACCAGGACTGCTTGCTGTTAGTTCTTTAGTTTCCAGACCTCTGACTAGAGTTGAAATCTGAAAGGCCCTTGGTAAAAATTGAGTCATAGGACTCAATAGGAAAAGTTGGGTTCAAATGCCACCTCTGACACTTACAGGTTATTTATAACCTTTGGCAATTTATCTATTGGACAATAACTTGTTTTTATTCACTTGTATCAAATCCCTAAATATCTTCTGTGTGTACATAACAATACATATTCACACAATTGACTGTTTTCCTTCTAATTCTAGCTACACTATATGACTATGTATATGTGTATATGTATATATATTTCTGTATACATGTAGGTATACACATACAATATTTAGAGATTTGATAGAAATGAATAAGGAAAAGAACCAAACTCTGATAGATAGTCTCTGATTTCAAATTTCTCCGATAGAAGTCATAGACACAGAAATATACATATGTATATATATACACTATCTTATATGTACACACAAGATATATAATATACATATATTTATATGAGCTATTTAGTGATTTGTTACGAGTGAATAAGGATGAGAGCCATACATTCTTTAATAGATAAATTGTCTCTGGTTTCAAATTTCTCTGATAAAGATCAATATACATATATGCATATAAGTATATAGACATAGGTATACATATATATGTGTATATATATATATATATGTATATATATATATATATATACCTACATATGTATATCCAACCTTTATCAGAGAAGTTTGCTGCAAGGATTTTCCCCCAGTTAACTGCCCCACCCCGGCACCCCTCCAAACATACACTATTTAGGAATTGGATTGTTTTTCTTCTAATTCTAACTACATTGTATGACTGTAGCCAAGTCCTTTAATGTGTCTGAGCTTCAATTTCCACCTTTGCAAAATGAAGATATTAATATGTGTAATACCTACCTCGTAGGGCTGTCTCAAGGCTCAAATGAAAGAAAGCGTGTAAATGTTTCACAAACTTTAACGTATGCACACGTCAATTATTACAGTCACTGAGGTGGCAATATGCTCATCACGCACACCTTCCTTGCTCAGCTGCTTCTGGGATGCCTGGGACTCAAACCATGTAGTAGTGACCAAATCATTCTCTCCCCCATTCTCTCTCAGAACTCAGGGAAAGCATCCCAGGTCTAGAGTTATCATGGGACCCCTTTTACCCTCAATCTACTTCTATCTTTTCTTTCTCCCATTTCTCTCGCCCCCTCCGTTTTTTCCCCTTTTCCCTTTTTACTTCTTATCTGCATCGATCTCCATTGTCTGGTCAGAGTTTCTAGTCCAAAGGCCTGGAGAGATTTAGAGACAGAAACTTTGGTTCATTTTGGCAGCCAGGAGGTGGGAGGAAGTGGCGTGACTTCAGTGGATCTGACCTCTTATATTCCTCAAGATTTCTCCCTTCCTTCCCTTTCTCCTCTCCCAGTCCTGAGCCCAGGGAACCTTGAGTATTGAGTGTTTTTGAGTTGCCCAGAGGTCAGCCTCAGCCCATTCCAACTCCCTGGGTTTCCTCTTGCATGGAGGATATAGCCACAGGAGTCAGAGCTTACTAGGAACTGTGTTTGGACAACCTATGCCTCACTATCACTCAATTTTGAATAAAGCACCTTGCTACCATGGTGACAGCCATCATAACAATACACAGAGAGATAGCAGATCTTGTTCAACAGCAAGACTCCCTATGTGTGTTGCAAAATGACTTCTGCACATTTGAAGAAAGAGCAGAAGACCCATTCTGACCTTCAACGTACATTCAGTCTGGGCCAACATTGGATAGTAGGACACAGCAAGGAAAAGGAGTGGTCTCTTAAGACAATGGGGAAGTTGGACATGGTGTCAGAGGGGGCCTAATAGGGCAGGCAGGGCACTACCACACTGGAGTGGGGTTAGAGGGACAGGGAGCTTGGGAAGGTTCTCTGAGGATTTCCAGGCCAGGTCAATGCACAGGCATTCAGGATGAATCAGCCTCCTAATAGCAAACCCTGAGTCCTGGCTTGGGAAAGCCTTACAATAGATGTCACCGCTGTGACTTAGGTAGGCGGCAAGACTGGATGGTTGGAAGGGAATCTTGGTCTGTTGTGACAGAAAGAGAAAAGCCTTGGCAGCCTCAAAATTTGGTGGAAAAGGTCGAGTCAAAGATTAAAAAAAAAAAAGAAGTCAAATTCTGTGCCACATTTGGCCAGGCAGGTTCCCGACTTTCCTCCTTTTTTATCTCTGCGCTTTTAAGAACAAGGAACTGACTCACTTAATCAGTCAATCAGCAAACATTTATTAAGTATTTAGTCTATGCTGGCCATGGTGCTAAGCACTAAGGATGAAAATACAATAAATGAAACAATCTTTTCTCCAAACAAGCTTACATTTTGATTTAAGTGAGCTGATGAAACTGGGAACAGGAACAATCATTTCAGAAAGCAATATGGTAATTCCTTTCATATATGCCTTGGAGTTGATGGCTGCCAACTTCCCTTCCCACTCTCTAGTTTTGTACAATACGAGCTAGAAAGCTCTTTGTACCCTTTCGCCTAGTGCTCTCCTACTGGGGCTGTACTCTAGAGATGTTATCAAAAATGTAGAAAATATTTATGACAATATTATTCATAATTATAAAAAAAATAGTGGAAAAACCCCAGTGTCCAGTGATTGGGAAATGGCTAAAGACATTGTGGTTTTGGAATGGAGTAGAATATTATTACATCATAAGACATGAGAAGTACAAAGAATACAAAGAAACAGGGGAGGCCTTTTATGATTATAATAATAATAGCTAGCATTTATATAGCATGTTAAGGTTTGCAAAATATTTTGCAATTGTTATCTTTGACCCTCACAACAACCCTGAGAGGGTAGGTGCTTTTATTATCTCCAATTAACAGAGGAGGAAACTGAGGCAGAGAGTGATTAAGTGACTTACCCAGAGTCTGAGGCTGGATTTGAACTCTTGTTTTCCTGACTCCAAGGCACACATTCTATCCAATGTATCACTTAACTCCCTTATAAAGTGATATAGAGTAAAGAAAACTGAACCAGAATATTATTAGATATGGGTTAGAAGGATAAAAATAAAAACTCTGATAATAAAAAACACAAAGTATGTGCAGAAGGAAAAAAATAGTCTAAAGAGAATATGGAGGCAAACAGGGAATTTTTCTATCTTGTTGAAGTTAATGCAGATATTTTCCAATAAACTAAAAATGTGTGTGTGTGTGTGTGTGTGTGTGTGTGTGTGAGTGTGTGTGTGTGTGTGTGTAGGAAGTAGTTTCACATCCAGAAGTTTCCTTTGATCAATGAAATCACATATCCAGTCCCTATGCTGTCCTATCAGACTTTTTCTGCTTATGGTTACTAAGTGAAGAATAAACAAAAGAAAACAAGCCACTAAGAGATAAGGCCATGGACAAAGATGACCCTTGCTCTGGACTGCTTTAACGCCGCTCACTCTTGGGGGAGGTGCTGAATTTTCTGCCTGGCACATAATGCAGAGATAGGCACACAGTAGTCACAACACGTCACTGTTGGATAAGGTGGAATGTGTTCCATGTGCGTGGCAAAAGGCAGGAAAGCAGAAAGAGATCTAAGCTTTCTCAGATCAACTTTAGTCTGAAGGAGTGACTCTTGCCACACTTAAAAATGCCATCACCACCACTGCAATGTCCCAATCCAAACAATAAACCTAAGGCAAGCCAATAGATGATGTCAACTTCTCTTCATTTTGAGAATCAATTTGCAGACAATTTTGGAGTTGGAAAGATGCTTGGAGGGTCATGGGTAATGGAGCTGTGGCAGCTAGGCAGTGCAGTGGATAGAGCATCAGCCCTAGAGTCAGGAGGACCAGAGTTCAAATCTGACCCTCAGACACTTAGTTGTGTGTCCCTGGGCAAGTCACTTAACCCTGATTTACCTCCAAAAAAAGAAGAACAGGATAATGAGGCCTAAGTGACATGGGAGGTAGGAAGGGGCAGGGGAAATACCAATGACTTTGGAGCCTGCGGCTCTGATCTTGATTCCTGATGGCTACTTTCTACCTGTGAGATCTTGGATGGCTCATTTAATTTTTTTGAGTCACAGGTTCTTCATTTATAAAAGGAGAAACTACATGGCCTTTGATGTTCCTTCCAGCCCTCGATGTGTCATGGTCACACTGAGGCAGGCTGCACCTGTGAGTCTTGTCACCTTTGTTTCATTCCCATCCTAATTCTCTGTAACAATGTGAGAAAAGTCTAAAGATACTCCCAAAGTCTTCTTTTTCACTTATTGCTACAGCTTTGCCTCCCTCCCAGACTGCTTAGCATAGTGGATAAAGACCTGGCCACCAGGCCGAGAAGATCTGGGTTCAAATCCTGCCTTTAGTGCATACTGGCTTTGTGACTCTGGGAGAGTCAGTTTCCCTCTTAGGGTTCTAAGACTATGAGTTGCAGAGAAAGGGTTGACCTGTGTTGGTAAAAGGAGTTTCCGCAACAAAGAGCTCCTTACCGAAATCACAGCTTGGCACCCTATCCCCCATCCTCCTTATACCAAGGGCTGAAATCGATTAACTGATGATTTCCTCTTCTTCTGAAGAGAAATGGAATGGTCCAAATTCAGGCAGCCAGTAGGAAAGGAAGGAGACAAGTGTTTGCTAAGTGCCTACCATGTGCCAGGCAATAGGGCTAAGTGTTTTACAATTATTATCTTATTTGATCCTCATAACAACCCTGGTGCTATTTTCATCTCCATCTTACAGCTGGGGAAACTGAGGCAGAAAGAGGTTACGTGGCTTGCCTAGTGTCTGAAGTCAGTGCACCACATAGCTGCCTATGGGGAAGCAAAGGCCTTGGATGGTGAGTGCCTGAATAATTAAAAACTTATCATATTAGGTTTCTAGATTATTCAGATAAAAGTCCTTTTTAACCAGCTCAGAGTACCCACATTGGCTCCTATAAAAACTGATATTCATCAATTAGGAACATGTTTTATTTGTGGATTTTCATGTATAGTGGATTTTTATTGTAACATGACTCATTATTACACAGATTCAAATATATTATGGGTCATATCACATGCTCTCAAAGTCAAAGACTGCGTCCAGATAAAGTCTAATCTAACATGGTTGGTAAGGGGGCTCCTTGACTCCTGATACCAACATCATACACGTTTTCTGTTCTACTGTGCCTGTTTCCACGATATGTTCATATAGAGGAGTTGTAAATTCATTCCCCAACTATTTACCATGAACAAGAAAAAATATAACTACCAGGATGAAGAGAAGGGTACTGCCCATGGATGACCATCAAGCACTTTATTCAACATACAAATGCCAAAACATTCATATTAATATGAGTATATTCAGACATGGGCATATCATATACAACGTACGCGGTAGGGATTTCCTCATGCTGATGTGGATAGATAAAGTTTCATAGCTAAAATTTTGCCGTAGGTTGTTTTGAAAGAATAGAGCTCTACCTAGGGTGGAGCGCTTTGGGCTTTGTTCCAGAGTGCTGAAATTGAGAACTAGGCTTTCTGACACCACTTTGGAGGGATCCTGCCTCTCTCCTGGTGCCTGGTTTCCCACTCTGTCCCATGTTCCCTGATAATTGTCTCCCTTCTCCTCCATCTCTTCCCTGGGTGTTGGAAGGTCAGGAGAGCTGGCCATTCCACGGCACCCGGGACTGAACTGTGGTAGCCATCTTGCCTCCCAGAACAACTATACCCGACTGTGGCTGACCATCCTCTCGGCTGCTCCCCTTAGTCATGTTTCAAATGGACTTGCACCAGGACACAGAATTCCCAATTATGGATCTTCAGGGTAAAAAATGGTAATGAGACAAAAGAAAATAAGTTTTGTCTGAACTTCTCCACGTGAAAGGAATTTGAGCAGCTGGCTGAACCCGAGCACATTTAAAAAATATTCTCTCACTTAAATGCAATATGATTAAAAGTCATAGTGCAGAAGATCTGTTTTCATTGATGTGGGCAATCCCCACCCCTCTGCAAATTTCAATCTCTTTTATGTTGTAATAGAGCATCTTTTTGAGTTCTCATTCACTCCCTTGCCCCCCACTCCACCATTTGGGGGCCAGCTACCTGGTCTCTCTGAATTTAGCTAAGCCAGGCATAGAAAGGTGTTCACTAGCCCCTTACTCAAAACCTTTATAGCTTGGTAAGACCTATGAGAATCTGTGTTCTGCTAGCACCTATGGCAACTTGGGGTCAGTCCCACCACAAAATGAGCCATCTGAGGAAGACTTCAATGCCAACTGTCTACAGCTACCTTTTAACATATGCCAATAATACATCAAGAAACACTTTGCTCACCGTCTCATTCTGTAACTAGTGACTGGCAGGAACATGTCTTCTAATAGGTCAATAGACTCAGAGGGACCGAATCGATACTTCTGAGGGATGGGCGGTATTGGTTTGCAGTTTCTACACAGACACACTACCCATTCAGGAACACTAGTAATGAGGCCATTACCATCGGAGAATGAGTCCCTTATGTATTCTGACAGGGCTGCCGACCAAAAAGCAGTGATTCATCTTCAAATTATGCCCTCCTGCTTAGTATTCACAGCAACTGTCTCAGTTACACATTCTCTCTTGATGGGAGGAAGAGAGAGAGAACATGGGGGATGGAGGCCAAGCAACCCAAGCCCTGAGCTAGCCATGAGATTCCCCGTTTCAGCAGGATATTTTGTAACCCAATTTGTTCCTCAAGACGTTGTCACTGGAGGACTAATGTGTTTTGAATGCAAACCAAATAACCTTGAGATGTTTGGAATCCCATTGGTTGGACAGCATTTCTGCAGACAGTACTAATACATTAATTGCCCATTCTTGGCAAAGCAAATCTCACTGAAACCATTCTTCTTTTTTCGTTTGAATCTATTGGGTTCTTATCTCAAGGACAATCTGGAACAGGGATTAGAAGCCTTGGATGGTAATTTCTGACCAGGCCGCTGACTCATTACTGTCTCATAATCAGGTTATTGTTAATTGTCTCTGTTTCAGGTTCTCCAACTTTAAAACAGGCCTCACATTTCTCACTTTTTACCCACCACTGTGGCAAAAGAATGTGAGGTCCTTGAGGGCAGGGGCCCTTCTTTGTTGGGTTTTATATTTCTCAATCCCTAGCACTTTCTTTCCTTTTCTCATTTTCCTCCCCTCCCCTCTCCTTCTTTCCCCTCCTTTTCCTTTCCCTCCCTTCCCTTCCCCTGTCCTCTCCTCCCCTCCCTCTCCTCTCCTCTTTCCTCCTCTTCTTCCCTTTCCTTCCCCTTTCTTGATACGACCTGTGATTTCATTTGGGTAAATCTCCGAAACTTCTATTTTAGAGAGTTTTCTTGGGGCCCTACTGAGAGATTAGTGACTTGCTTAGGGTCACTCAAATGGTATCAGTCAGAGGCAGGATCTAAACCTAAATCTTCCTGACTCCCAGACCAGCTCTTTTCCCACTCCGCTGGATTACTAGCCTGGCACACAGCAGGGGCTCAATAATGTTTATTAAATTAAATAGAGATCCTTGGAAATAAAAGTGACTCTGTTGTTGTTGTCATTCATCCATTTCAGTTGTGTCTGACTCTTTGTGATCCTGTTTGGGGTTTTCCTGGCAAGGATACTGGGATGGTTTGCGATTTCCTTCTTCAGCTCATTTTACAGGTTGGGAAATTGAGACAAACAGGGTCAAGTGACTTGCCCAGGGTCACACAGCTAGTAAGTGTCTGAGGCCAGATTTGACCTCAAGAACATGAATCTTCCTGGTTCCAAGCCTGGTGCTCTATCCGTTGTACCACCAAGTGATAGGGATATGTAAACTGTGATGATTATTAAAGCACCAGGTCTCTCACTTGCACTCATATAAAATTTAGTTCCTTTCTACTGTTACTTGGTTTTATTACTTGGACATTTGCCAAACTAATTCTCTGACCAGTTCACATATGAAAAGCCGGTGCACAGAGATACGATGGCCGTGGCTACATCCTTGCCCAGTGACCAATCATTGCTTAGTAGATTTGGCTGTGGTGATTAGGATTAATGGTGAAAGTCTGCAAAATGAACAGGTCAACCAGGCCATAATCCAATCCCCCCTTCTCCCCTTTGCCCTCTTCTCTTTTCGCAGGGGTCCTCTGAGAATAGACTGTGAGAATGATGGAATAGATGAATAAAGGGATTATACAGAAACTTAACATTTTTTTCCAATGTGATTCCCTTACAGTGTATTCCTATTAGTTACAAATTGCCTTCTACTGCTAAAGTCTGGTGTTTTAACTCCTAACATTCTTTGTCTGAGAAGCAGAGTACCTTGTAAATTCAGGGCCAGTTTTGGAGTCAGGAAGACCTTGCCTCAATCAGATAGGAGATGTGTCAATGTGGACAAGTCACAACTTCTCCCAAGGGCTCCCAGGAAACTCTTGGAGGCCAGTTAGGGCTGAATTACTGCATGCATCAGTAGAGATAGTTTTGGCACTGGTGGTACTCTATACTGATAAAATCATGGTCTTCCCCCCACCCCAAATATTCCTATCTGCATTTGTGCCCCAGTTAAATTGGACAATTTATAATCCTACCCATATATTTCTTAGGGTTTTTTTGCCTCAATGATTTTGCTTAAGAATTTATAGTGCTTAGAATATACTCTTCACTCATTTCAGCTATTGAATCTATGGTTCTTTCATATTTCTGTCTGTCTATCTATCTGTTTGTCTGTCTGTATATCTATTGATCTATTATCTATCTATCACAGATTTCAAGAATGGAGTGCAGCAATGATCAGAGGCAAAAACTAGGTCCAGGTGACATGTCTTCCAGTTTGAATGTGAAATTCTCCAGGAAAACTCATCATTGTCAGAGTTGCCCATAATAGCTGAATCAAGTGGAAATTGATTGAATCAGAACCTTTGGAGGGGTCTTGAGGAGCTGGCTATTGAGGCTGATGTGTTTGGGTTGAACTGACCTGTATGTGGAGGTGAGATGTGGGGTTCCTTAGTGGGAAAGGCATCCCATCTTCCCTGGTACAGAGGTTCTATTACATGTGTATGACTCATATCCTACTCCTGGACTATAATTTTCATGAAGGCAGGCACTGTGTCTCCACTGGTTCATTGCCTTCTCTTATCAAATTTTACCTTGTATCATATGTATTTGTATATGTGTCATACCCCTCTCTATCAGATTGCAAACTCTCCAGCTGACAGAACCATATCACTTTTTGGTCTTTTTGTAATTCAAATCTGTTTCATTTGCACAAAACTTATTGGTGAAGAGGATAATGACTTGAAGCTCTGTGCTTGTGTGTAGGAGGAAGAGCAAACATCTTGCTTCCTGCTTTGTCGTAGGACACAAGATTACACACTCTTTGAGGAGAGATCCAGAGAGAGAGAGAGAACAGATTTTGGGAAGGCAGATGTGCAGAAAAAAGCACCCTCTTTCCTTCTCTAACATATCCCTGGTTTCTATCTTGTTTCTCTAGAAACTTCAGGGAATTTCCCCATGGGTAAAATTGGGGATTTTCTCCCTCAGGGGAGCCAAGATCTCTTACTCCCCATGGGAGAATTCATTCACTCTGTAAGTTGTCTGGCATATTCTAATCTCTGATTCTTTTTTGCTATCTGCTTAGATAAATGAGTTTATTTACTATTCACTATTTGTGGTAGTCTTTTTGGTGGAAAGGAACCAAACCTTTTATTATAAGCTGCATGACTTCCATTTAAGGGATAGTGATTAGGGAAGCAGTTTGAAACTAAAAATCATTTCCCCAAGATCAACAATGCTTAGGAAAACAGATATATATAATTCTAGTCTGGTAGCCCCTATCTAAGGAGAGCAGAACAGCCATCCTAGTGGTTCTGATCTTCTGCTCCCCTCTAAACAGGAATCGAAGTCACCATTGGAGAGAGGTCTATGAAATTCCAGATATATCTATTCACGCCTCCCAGAGAATCACATTTAAACAAGCCACTTGGATCTACATGTAACCTGCACAGACAACATACATATCATAGGTTTGTATCCACAGGGCTTAGCACAGGACCTTGTATAAAATAAGGGCTGAACAAACATTTCTTGATTTGAGTTAACAGGTGACAAAAAGGTCTCCATCAATCACTGGATCCCCGGCGGTAGGTTTTGTTTTTGTTTTTTTCTATAGAGCCTATGAGTCATAGGTTGAACCCCACTTTCTCTGGGATTTTTTAAAGTCTGAAACTGCCTCAGTATGAAGCAGTGGGTTTGATGACAGCAGAATTGTTTCATCCTTACACTGTTAGTACCTTCTTTAAATTTAGACACCTTTCAAACTCTGCCTTGCAGACCCCTCTGAATGTGTTTATCAGAAGGTTGTTATCTGTCCTGGATCATGTTTTTCCAGCTGTTCTCAGCAGCATATAAAAAATACTCAGACATATGGTTCAGATGCTGGCTTTTTTTAATATCAGAATAAAATCTCTGTGCAAAGACCTCAAAATTTTAAAAACAAATCAGTGCCTGTGATGTCAGAATGTTTATTGTTTCTATCCTGGGAACATTTTCTTGGCATCTGCGTTGGATCTTGTAGGTGTGTCTAATTGTTTCTAAAGTCACAGCTTTATGGATCCAAAAAGCCTGCAAAAGAGGCAGTCTCTTCCAGTCCTGGGTACATACATAGTATTGGACATTGTTCCTGCTTCTCATTTTGGAATAGCTCTGGATCTCTCCTCAGTCCTTAGCAGCTGAGTAGAAAGCAAAGAGTTCTTCCTGACCTCCACTCCATCCACTCCTTCAGCATCAGAGGCAGAATTTTGGAATCTTTGAACTCATATAGAACAAGGACCATTTGGGGTTGGCCTGTTTACTTACACTTTTAAGCATTAAGAACAAAATAACAGAAATAAAAAGAAAGGAAATCTTTTTCTAAACCTTTTTTGGCTACCTAGGAGATCCTTTCTGGTTGGTGTAGAGGTTGGGGTTAGGTGGAGACAAAAGACAGTTTTCAACAGAAGTGTTTCTGTGGGGATCTGGCAGGCTCATTTTTCTGATGCTCAATTAGGCAGCTTAATATTGTTGCTTTGGGCCACTTCTGGGCCTCATCTGGAGGAAATAGAGAACTCCTATTCTGAGCTAGGAAAAATACCAATAGAATTTGAAGAAAACAAGATGGTGGCTAGAACATCATTATTTCCACAGGGTTTAGAGGTTAATAATGTCAGAAATATTCACTCTGAAAATGGCATATTCTTGTGGGCAATGTCCCGACATGACAGGGTATCCAAATGTCACAACTCAGCTGCCAGAAACTGGGGAATAGACTTTCTTGGATATTAATCTTTTATACTGAAGGGAGGAAAAGCCTTTTTCAACCGGTGGAGTCCCACCCTTCATCAGTAATAACAATGACAGTAGCAATAATAAGGATTTCCCTCAAAATGATACTTTAAGTAGTAAGGTATGGTTGAATTTCAAGTATCCATCCTCATGGAAGGGAATTGTGATTTATTTAATCCAAAATACCAGATAATCCCCAAATCTTTTGTTTCTGGAGTGCGTTGTATGCTTTTTGGCTGGGTAGGGAGCAGATTCACCTTCTTAACAGAGGCATAATAGGGCCCAAGCAGCCATTTATCATGAAAAGGTCTTTCTCTTTATTCATCCACTCCAGTAGATCTGAAATCCTTGATATGGCCATTCTTACCAGCAATGCAATCCAGAGGTTACCAAACTTTCTCGGGTTCATGAAGTTGTTATTGTCTCAGTGATGTTTTTCACAGTGTCCCCAGGCTGAGGTAATACCTAACAGGTCCATTGATTAGAGTTGGGTCAAAAATTTAAAATATCCTATGGAGTCTCCTGTTAGTTTGCCTTGGAACAGAGAACCAAGATCATGCAGTTTGGGAACCAGGGGTGCATTCAATTAATCAAGCGAGTGAGGTAAGAACCTATTATATTCCAAAAATTATACCACGTGATGTGAATATAAAGACAAAAATTATTTAATTCTTACTCTCCAGGAGATTGTACTCTATGGAGGATAAAATGTGTTTATCCATGCTTGTCCATTCTATGTAACTTTTGTCCTGTCCTCCCATGAGAGTCATACAGGCGTTCTATCCAAAATTCTGGGGGTCTTCCTTGCTCTGCTTTGACATTCATGCCTTAGAGGAGGATAAGAAAGGGCCATGTGAATGTTCAGCTTAGAGGCCAAGATAAAACTAAGCTCCATGTTCCTAATTATATTTTTTCTCATTTAATGTAATTTAATTTTCAGATTTGTGTTCTCTGTCTCTGTCTCTCTCTCTCTCTCTCACCTTCCCTTTCCCCTTCTTGAGAAAACAAAAAGACAAAGAGAGAGAGAGAGAGAGAGAGAGAGAGAGAGAGAATCCATATTACAAACATATATAATCAAGCAAAACAAATTCCTCCATTGGAGATTTTTTTTAAAATGCCCTAATTATGTTTTTCTTAGGCTAATACTAAATTGAGATGGATTCGCTGAGCAGGCACAAGCTGGGTGTTTGGTCAAGGCCTGACAATCTGTCACAGATAAACCACAGAATATTAAATCTGTATTTTAAGTTTTTCAAGCATGTTGACTCTTAAATATGCTAGTGTAAAGGCAATAATCATACTAGATATCTCTTCTAAGCACTGCAAAACCTCATATTATTCTGTCTTGATAATGACAAAATGACCTGGTACTTTTCATTGATTTGTTGATAGAGTTGAGAAGAATTACTTTTTAATTTCGGCTGACTATTAAAAGATTATGATTCTATTTTTCAGAAGTCACCGTTGGATTGGTTTTCTTTTTCTTTCCAATTCATAAGAATTTGTTTTCTTTCTCTTCCACCTATCCTCTCCCCTCTAAATATTTTTTAAAGCACTGGGAACAAAAATTCATAGTCAAGCAAAACAAGTTCTCATATCATTGACATGCAAAAATATGTATCTAGTTCTGCATCATGAGCCCATCCCTTCTCTATCAGTAGGTGAGTAGTGTTCTTCACCATCAGTTGTCTGGAATCAGAGCTGATTATAATATTGATCAGGGTTCTTAAGTCTTTCAAATTGATTCATTTTTAAAGTGATGTTGCTATAATATAGCATAATTTCCTAGCTCTATTTACTTTACTTCATATTGGTTCATACAAGTCCTCCCGGGCTTTTCTGAAAGCAATCTTTTCATCATTTCTTGCAGCAGAACAGTATTCTATTATATTTATATACTATGATTTGTTTAGCCATTCCCCAGTTGAAGGGCTCCTTTATAGTTTCTAGGTCGTTGCCATCTCAGAAAGAACTGAAATACATATACATACATATGTATATACCTATATATATGTGCATATGCACACACATGTACATATACATATATACATAGTCATATATATGTATGTATGGTATAGTTATACCAGTACTAGGCCTACACTCCAAAGATATTAAAGATAGAGGAAAAGGTCTTTTCTTCTATCTTTAATATCTTTGGAGTGTAGGCCTAGTACTGGTATAATTGTGTTAGAGGGGATGCACAGTTTAGGAACTTTTCAGACATAATTCCAAATTGCTTTCTAGAATGGTTGGACTGATTCGCAGCTTAATCAATAGGAAATTAATGTTCCTATTTCCCCTCCATTCCTTCAACATTTGTAATTTTCTTTTTTTTCCTCACCTTTGTCAATCTGATAGATGTGAGGTAGAATCTCAGAATTGTCTTAATTTTCTCTTCTCTAATTATTAGTGATCTGGAGCTACAGGATATAGATGATTTGAATTTCTTTCCTTGAAATCTGCCTCTTCGTATCTTTTCTCAAATTATAAATTGGGGAATATATTATTCTTACAAATTTGAATCAGTTCCTTTAATAAACTGTAAATGGGAACTTTTTATCAGAGAAACTTGCTGCAAAGATTTTTTTTTCATACTTAGCTATTTTCTTTCTAATCTTGGCTGTATTGGATCTGTTTCTGCAAAAACCTTAATTTTATGTAATCAGAATTGTCCGTTTTATATCCTTTGACCCTCTCTATCCTTTTTTTGTCATGAACTCTTCCCCCATCCATAGATCCAAAAGATAATTTCTTCCTTGTTCCTCTAATTTGTTTACGATGTGACCTTTTATATCTAGGTCACGTATCCATCTGGAACTTGTCTTGATGTATGCTGTGATGTGTTGGCATAATCTTATTTTCTGCCAGACTACTCAATTTTTCCAGCTGTTTTCCCCCCCTCAGTCAGTCCTTACCGTAGTAGCTGAGATCCTTGTGTTTATTGAGTATCAGACCATTAGGCTTCTTTGCTCTTGTACGTTGTGTACCTAATTTGGTCCGCTTATGAACCTTTCTGTTTATTTAACCAATACCACATAGATCTGATAATTACTGCTTGTGGTATAGTTTGAGATCTGGATCTTCTAAGATCCCTTACTTTCCGTTCCCCTCTCCCATTATTCCTCTTGAGATTACTGACCTTTTGTTCTTCTAGATGAATTTCATAATTATTTCTTCTAGTTTTATAAAGTAATCCTTTGGTAGATTGGTTGGCATAGCACTGAATAAGTATATTAATTTAAGTAATTTGTCATCTTTATTACATTGGTTCATCCTACTAATAGGAATAGAAACTTAATATTTTTCAAATTATTTAAGTTTGTCTTTATTCCTGCAAAGAGTATTTTATAATTGTATTCTTGTGTGTATATCTAAGTAGGTAGCCTCCCAAGTATATTACATATTTTGTATTCATCTTAAAAGGAATTTCTTTTTCTGTCTCTTGCTGCTGGGTTCTGTTGGTAGTATGCAGACATGCTGATAATGTATGTGTATTTATTTTACATCAGTTGGTTTTCTAATGTAATGACATTAGTGCATATGTAAACTTAATATATGCAGACCCCATCCACCTGCTTGGCTGATGATGCAACCTGTTCATGTGAAGGTTGCTAGGGAGCTGCTTCTGGGAGAATTGTGATGATGTAAAGGAAATGGGTTGGAGCGAGCATATGTGAACATTGTAGCACTGGTTCTGGTCAGCTAACAACATGGTAGAGAGAAAGCCCTTTGTCTGACTGCGATGCCTATCGGCTTCAGCTATTTCTACTCTGTCTCACTCACGTCTAGGGGAGCTCAGTGACTTATTTGCTCACCATTCACGGCGAGGGACCCTGTGGTAAGGGGAGGCCTTAAGACCTTCTTCTCTCTGAGGCCCCTGAGAAAGAGAAATTGATATTTGTCCTTTTTATTTGTTCTTCCCCATTCTAGATGAAGGGAGGGGAGCATCTGACCATAGCAGTTTCTAAGGTTGAGATCGTAAGCCATAGAAATACAGAAATCAAAATCCAGGCCGAGTTTTGTTGTCAGCACACCATCGATGCCCCCAGAGAGTGAGGAGTGATCTCTGGGCGTGACCTTCGGGATGCCAGTCCAATGGAAGGACTCATCAGCATTCAAGCTACATCTGGACATGAACTTGGTGGGACCAACTCTATGTAGAGATAGAGCTAAGTTCTGAGATTACTCCTTCAGAGAGTGAGGTGGTATAGAGGACAGTGTGCCCTGAAGTTATTAGGAGAGATGCTTGTACATTCGTTATGTTTGAAATAAATATTCCCTTTGCAAAAGTTACTCGATGTTAAGTGGTTAAATAGAACTGGAATGCTAGCCACATAGCATTGGGGGAGCACATCGAATCGGGGCTCCAGCCAATAGAATTAGCAAAGAGATAACCCGATTCCTTAGGGTGCCTGTTTGGAACTCTGCAAGGTGATGTAACAGCCTGGCTCCAGGAGTTAGAGCCAAAGCATATTGACTATGCTAAGGGAGAAAAAGTCACTTTTGGCACGCAGAAGTAGAATGTAGAGCATTCTCTTTTAGACAATTACTTGACATGGCAATGACAAATATATTTTGGGAAAGGTACACATTCTCCAGGGGCAGAGGATTGCAGAGGCCTGGCATACAGTGAAATATAAAAAGGAAGATCCTGGGGAAACATGAACCATTTAGGTAAAGAACTTCCTTCAGAAACGCAACCAAACAGGAAGAGATCAGATCAAATTAAATCAGTGTTTCGTGGGCACCTTCTTTATATGAAAAATGTCCTGAGCATTTGGAAAGCCACAAAAGAGAAAAAAACAACCTCTGACCTCAAGGAGTATGTAAATAATCTGGTTGGGAGGCAATAAACATATGACAAGTTTAGTAACAGCAAAACATTAAAGTAATAATTCAAGACAATAAGTAGATATTTCTTAAGATGCTATATAATTAATTACTAAAAAAATAGAATCCCCAATAATGTATACAGGGTGAAGAGATTGCTTCCGACTGGGATGGTTTGGAAAAGTCTTATGAAAGGGTCAGGGACTGCCCTAGGTCTTGAAGGATGTTTAAGTGTATGTATATGCATAAGCATTTTGAATACATGGAAGAGACAAATAGAAAAGCAAAGGAAGGAAAAGTGGAAAATGTGTTCAAGAGAGAATAAACAAATTTGTCTGGCTACAGTTTTTATTCACGGGGATAGTAAGACATTTTCCTGGAAAGGAAGTAGACTGAACCCAAATTACAGAGGGCCTTGAATTCCAGGCTAACAGTGTGGATTTGGCCACTATGGGTTATGAAGGAAAGTTTTTGAGCATTGGGACCGAGATAATAAAACCCTCGTTAGGGGAATATTGGCTGAATGGCCGATTGGATTGGCAAGATTGATTGGAGGGGAGAGAGACTCAGGGTAGGGCCATAACCAAATTGTTGAATCTTGGTATTGGAAGGGACCAGAGAGGCCATGTGGTCCAGTCACAAGAGACTCCCTGCTATGACTTCCTCAACCAGTGGTGAGCCAGCTTTCCATATAGCAGTCCACTGAGACCAACTATCCTCAGCAGCTCATTCCACTTCAGACTGCTCTAATTGTTAAGAAGCTTTTCTTCACATCAATCCAAAAGAGGTCTTTTTGTGATTTCCACCTGTTGCTGTTAGTTCTGCCCTTAGGAGCCAAGCAAAACCGAATCTAATCCTTCCAACAAGAGAGCCCTTCAAATACTAACGGGGCAGACAGTAATTATTTCCTCTCCAAATCTTGTTTCCTGCAGGCTAAGCATCCTTAGTTCCTTCAACTAATCTTTGCATGGCAAGATTTCAGGATAACTCACCACCCTGGCTATGTTTCTCTAGATGTTCTCTGCCTTGTTGACTTCCTTTCTAAAATTTGGTATCCCAAATTGAACATATTATTTCAGGTGTGGTCCATCCAGGGCAGAGCATGATTTATTTGTCCAAAGGTCTGGATCTGTCTAACTGTACCATCATCTGGCCCCCAAGGATAGTGTGAGAGACCATGTGAAAGACGTGCCTTACTAAAATTTAAATAAAATGTTGTTTATAACATTTCCCTGAGCTACCAGTCTAGCAATCCTACAAAAAAGGGAAATGAACATAGTTTAGAGGCAACATGATACATTAGACATTGTGCCTTTCTTAATGTACCCTAAGATTACATTAAAATTTTTTGGGGGGTGTTGACTCTCACGTCACATTGACTCGTAATGAGCTTAGCTTGTCGACCACCAAAATCTCTTTTCTAAATGAACTTTCTGTCTAGTAATATTTTTCCCTAGCTTTGTCTGTGAAGTTTTTTTTTCCCCTTGAATCCAGTAGGATGGAGGACTTATGAGGGCAGAGACTGTTCTATTTTTCTTTGTATTTCCAGTATAGTCACAGTACCTAAGATATAATAGACACTTAATAAATACTTGTTATATTGAATTGAACCTATGTAAGACTTTGGATTCATCCCTATTTTATTTAATTAGGCCTAACATTTTAGCTTGTTGGCAACTTGCAGATATTGACTTCGTCATTCAAAATCTTAGCTTTGTGTTATCTGAAAATTTGACAAGCAGGCCATCTGTGCCTTAGTCCTAGTTATTGATAAAAGTCAAAGATCACAAGGCCCAAGACAGATTCCCCCAGGCACTCCATTAGATGTTGAAATTAACATCAACCATTAATAGCTACCCTTTGGGCTTATGCATTCAACCAAATCTGGACCCATCTATCACTGTATTGTAATCTGGTTTCTATGGATAGAGAGAAAAATGTGAAAGTCTTGCTGAAATTTAGATAAAATGTGTTGATAGCATTTCTTTACATTCCCAGTCTAGTAATCCTATCAAAAAAGGAAATGAAGACGGTTTAGGGGCACTAAGCTTCAGTCCAAAGAGCATAGAAGCAGGAGTTAGAGAACCTGGGTTCAAATCTCAGCTGTCATTGTGTCATCTTGGGTAAGTCATGTGCCCTCTTTGGGCCTCAGATTCTTCATCTGTAAAATAAGGGGTTGGATTAAATGACTCCTAAAGTTCCACTCTAATTCCCCAAATCTATGGATTTAAATGACCTATAAAGTTCCACTTTAATGCCCCAAATCTATGAATTTGAGGCGATGATAGACTAGGCCCTCCAAGTGAAAAATATCAGCAAGAGATTGTAAAATTGAGCCCTGAGGCATAACTTTTTTCAATCTGCATGGAGGAAGGAGCTGAATCCATAAGAGTGGATGAAATCAAGGGAGAAAGTACAGAGCAAAAACATAGAGCTGAGCGTTGAACCTTGGGAACTCTCGTTTATATTTAAAGGATAAGAGAAAGAAAACAGAGAAAGTATGAGAGAAAGAAGACAGAAGAAGCATGAGAGAAGAAAGACAGAAAAAAATGGGAGAGAGGGAAGACAGAAAAAGTGTGAGAGAGGGCAGATTAAAAAAAGTGTGCTCTGAGATGAGAACAATGCAACTACACAGAAACAAACGATGATCTGGAGAAGGCAAAGAAGATGAAGACCGAGGAAAGGCCTTTAAACGGGCAATTGAGGGATTAATGGTGACCTTTTTGAGATCACAAGTTGGAAGTTTTAAGATAAAAATGTCTAATAGGAATCTCAGCATTCAGGGTTGTACAACAGGCCCACTGGCTTCATGACTAAGAAAACATACAGATGTTGAGTAAACCTTAGACTAAGAAGACTTGTCACCTGAGGGCAAATAAACAGCAAATGGAATTGGATGATGAATTCAAGATTTATCTGTATGCCTCGCACAGTATTCACATTCTTCATTATTCTAAATACTGGCACTAAATTCAGGACAAGGCCTTTGAGTGCCCTAGGCAAGGTTTGGAATCTGTCCTGCTGATGTGTTGTTGTCCACAGGGGGCTCGGAGGCTGCTCTATAATACATGTGACTTAACTTATCATTAAATGGGTATCAGGGACAGCAGCATTTTCGTGGCATTAAAATTACAGGCCTTATAAAGAATGCTCTTAAAAAGTATCCCTTCTTGCATTCCCTGATTGTTGTGCCCCCAGGCTGCTGCCTATCTTGCTCATACCTAGTTCTAGCTCTGAGTGGTTAATAGAGGTCTATTTAAAAATCTAAATGCTCACATGTGGAAAAAAAAAATAAAAGAGCCATGTCATTCGCTTCTCTTGTTTTCTCCTTAATGGAATACTTTTTTTTTTGAGTCAAAAAGAATTCTTTCCAAAGGAAAGAGCTTTTCTCCTGTAAGATGAGTCCTGGCCTCTGTGAATTTGATCTTGGCATCTACCACTTGGGTCACCCATTTGGCACTTGGATACTGCTTTGAAGTGTTAGCTAGCCTTTCAGATATGCATCATTTATGTAAATTGTGAGCTCTTTAAGGGTAAAGCAAATGTTGGAGTCAGGAATAACCAGATTCATCTTCCTCCCCAGACCGTTCCTTGCTATATGACACTGGGAAAGAAGTCTTAGCTTTCTCATTTGTAAAATAGAGATGATAACAGTACCTATCTTGTTGAGCTATGTCTGACTCTTTGTGACCCCATTTGGGGTTTTCTTGGCAAAGATTCTTGAGTGATTTGTCATTTTCCTTCACTAACTCATTTTACAAATGACGAGACTGAGGCAAACAGGGTAAAGTGACTTACTCAAGGTCATGTAGCTAGTAAGTGTCTGAGGTTAGATTTGAACTCAGGTCTTCCTGACTCTAGGCCCAGTGCGCTCTCCACTGTACCACCTAGCTGCCAATTCTTATCTCATCTAGTTCTTATAAAGATCAAATGAAATAATGTATTTGCTATATTAACAATCTGGAATTATAACAGACTATAAGCTCCTTGAGTATGCTTGTTGTATCTCTAGAACCTTGAACATAATAGACACTTAATAAAAAATGTTAAAGACCAACATTTTGCACATGGTAGGTGTTCTACATTTTTTGTTGATTGGACAATTTTACATTTTCATATCTATCGATTTGCAGATGAGGAAAAAATGTGCATTTTCTACTTCTCCAGAATTTCTTGGTTTCAAAGTGTAACTAATCCACATTAAGCCCATGTGATCACACTTCTTTAGTCTCAGGCTTTCCCACAGCATTAATTCATGAATTCATTGGACTTTAAGAAGTTACACACCATATCGCTATGAATTGCCTCTTGGGTACAATTTTGCAAAGCGCAGACAGCCATCCTACATTCCTCGTTAGTGGCTGGGCCAGAATCAGTGCGAGAGGCGTTACTTATTGTGGCTGCCAGTCACTCCAATCAGAGCTGAAGTGTGGAAAATGAACAGGACCGAACCACTGTGGTCTCTGTAGGAGGCAGAGGTCAGAGGTGTTTGACCTTAGCTTTTCCTGCTTTCTTTCCTCCTCAGAGGTGTCCAAAACCATAAGGAAGGAAAACGACCAACTGGAGATTCCTCACAGAGAAGGCATTAACAGCAGAGACCAATGGGAATGGGAAAAAGTGATGCTCACGGCAAAGATGGGTACTAGCTGTATAAATATACAGCCTTGAGAGGCTCTTTGCTCCATAATTATAAGGAGAGTTTCATGAGATAGCCACCTAAAATTACAGGATTTTTAAATAATAAAATTATGCCAATATTTCCTTTGCAAGTTTCTTTCCTTTTAACCTTCCTTCCTCTTTCTCTCTCTCTCTCTCTCTCTCTCTCTCTCTCTCTCTCTCTCTCTCTCTCTCTCTCTCTCTCTCTGTCTATATATATATATACATACATATGTGTATATATATATGTATATATATATATATATACACACACACATATACATATTAAAAATAAGCAAATCAGTGGTTTGACTTGCAGGAAAAACAAACCTATGTCAGGCACACGCGCAAGGTAACAGCCATTGCTTAAAAGCCAACAATGCTCACCCTCCTGATCCATAATAAACCTTCACTCTGTAATAATGTTCTGTCTCACTACCAAAAGCTCTGATAAACTGAGGCTGTTCACTGGAGGCCCACCATGCTGGGAGGTTAATATAGTATTGTAAGAATAATGCACAATCACCACTGAAGGGCGGAGCAGAATGACTTCAATGCATTAAAGACTTCTGAGTTCCTAGCCAGAGAACTCCAGGTGTGGGAACTCCCTCCACCATAGCAGATCACAACCTCTATATAATTAATAGCTTTAGAGAATTGCCTGAGGTGTAGGAAGCTGGGTGGTGCAGTGGATAGAGCACTGGGCCAGGAGGCAGGAAGACCTGAGTTCAAACTCAGGCTATGTGTCTCTGGGAAAGTCACTTAACTTCTGCCTGTCAATCTCTTCAGCTGTAAAATCGGGATAATGATAGCACCTATTATTGGGTCACCCATTTGGCTCTTAGATTCTGCCTTGAAGGGCTAGCTAGCCTTTCAGATATGCATCATTTATGTAAATTGTGAGCTCTTCAAGGGAAAAGCAAATGCCCTATGTTTCTAGTAATTCTGGTAATTAGAGCATTGTTCTGGGGACAAAATGAGATAATATTTGTATAGCGCTTAGTAGAATGCCTGGCACATAGTAGGTACTATATAAATGCTTATGGTCCTCTTTCTCCTCCAGCTGGTAAATGTCAGGTACAAGATCTGACCCCAATCTTTCTGACTTCATTGCTAGCACAGAACTTTATCCATTACTAGGAACACTAGGAACTAGAATGGATTGATTTATAGATGAGCATTTCAAAATGGCACTGGGCAGGACTGCGTATGTAGAATTTGATTCACCATGTTGGTGCAGACTGTTATCGCTGGAAGGCCTCTCATTCAGATACCTCCAAGGACTTGAACAGACCGTGAATCATTCCCATACCTGAGATCCCTTTCCTCAGAGAGCACATCTGGTGATTGGGCTTTCCTCTAATCTCACCTGTATTATGGATCCAGAGCAAAAGGTAGTTTTTTTTTTTCCCTAAATGAAAGGGCAAGGGTACTGTTAGCTGTTAGGAGGCATCAGGTTAGTGACTGAGGTGGGGAGATGCTGGACCAGACAGATGTCACGGGGTGAGAGAAGCTGATAAGGTGTTAGAAGCCAATAATAGGTCTGGCAAGGCTATTGCCAGGGTGGAAACGCCAAGCATTGCCAAACTGGAAAATTCAGAAGGAAATTATCTTTCGTGGCAGAGGAGGGAAAAGAAATGGGAATACTGAAAGATCAAGCCAGATCAATCTCAGGGGATCAGGAATTGAAATCAGGAGCCAAAGTCAAATAACTCTCAGAACAAGGCAAGGGGTCATAGTACTTGACTGTAAACCAACCAAGCAGAGAATAAACTGACAACTGATTTGACAGTCGGGGGCACTCAATGTTTGCCTTGTCAGTGGCATGGGCTACCCCTGCCTCCTTCTTAAAAGAGATGTGTGCTTTCGAAAGTTGGGACTAAGACCAAGGGAATTTTAGGTCAGCAGAATGCAATACTCACTTGGCTTTAGACCAAATGAAACTGTAAGTTAAGATATAATTAGAGAAGTTTGAGTCCATCCATACAAGCCTCTTGGTTATGGATTCAAAAATCTAATTAGGATCATGTAACACTCAAAGCCTCAGAGACAGTGCAAGCAGAATTGGAGACTGTCTGACAAAGAAGGGACCTATTTCATTCTCATTATGTATCAGCATTTTATTGGTGGGAAAACCCCAAAGGAAAAAAAAAACTATTTTGTTGAAAGGCATCTAGGTGGTAAAGTGGTTAGAGTGCCAGGACTGGAATCAGAAAGACCTCAGTTCAAATCCAGCCCCAGATACTTATTGACTGTGTGACCCTGGGCAAGTCACTCAACCCTGTTTGCCTCAGTTTCCTTACTTGTAAAATGATCTGGAGAAGGAAATGTCAAACCACTCTAGTATCTTTACCAAGAAAACCCCAAATGGGGTCATGAAGAGTTGGACAGAATTGACTGAATGAATGAAGGAAATTGGAGTTTAAATGTTCTTAATAGGAAAAAAAAAGTTTTTTGCTTCCCTTAGTTTTTTTCAATATTAAAAACTCCTGTTCATAGATTCTGTAGTGACTATAGACCACTGAGAGAGAAATCTTTTGTGGGTCATAGAATGATTGGTTGGTCTAGAACCAGAAGGAAACCTCAGAGGCCATCTGGTCCAACCTTCCCATTTTATACGTAAGGAAACTGAAGTCAGAGGAAGGTAAGTGGCTCACCTGAGGTTGAACAGGTAATGAGCAGCAGAAGTGAGATATGAATCCCTCATCTCCTGCTCTAGGGCCACCTGCTTTTGCCCCTGGGTCACAGTGTCTCCTGAAGGGTGGGTAGTACTATTTTATATGCTTATCTTCCTGTCCTGGTTACTGTGGTCACTGTTTCCTTTGGGCTTGTCAGTGGTCTTCCATTACAGTTTTCATCAAATCCATGCTCTGTATGTGCTGTTTCACAAACCCCTCTCCAGGTCACCCCTAAGTTACCTGTCCTCCTTGTTTACTGTTCCCTTTCCTTGTGGTTGTTCAGTCTTTTTTATTCAGTAAAGTCTGATTCTCTGTGACCTTGTTTGGGGTTTTCTTGGCAATGATACCAGAGGGTTTTATCATTTCCTTCTCCAGCTCATTTTACAGATGAGAAAACTGAAGCAAACAGGGTGAAATGACTTGTCCAGGGTCACACAGCTAGTAAATGTCTGAGGCTGGATTTAAATTCACTAAGTCTTCCTAACTCTAGGTCCAATGCTCTAACCATTGCACTCACAAATCAAATAGAGAATTGATTGTAGAATTTTTCATTCAACATGTAATGGTCTTCACAACTTAACTCCTTCCTACCTTTTTAAGTATACTTATAATATTAATAGGTAACATTTATATAGTGCCTACTATATGAAAAGCACTGTGCTAAGAGCTTTGTTTTACAGGTCTTTCTGACTCCAAGACAGGCACTCTATCCACTGGTCCATCTGCCCCATTCTCTAAAGATCAGTCACGCTGGCCAACTTCGTATTCCTTGCACAAGATATTCCATCTCCCATCTCTAAGAGGACCATTTATCCCTGTCTACCTACGTATCTATCTATCTATCTATCTATCTATCTATCTATCTATCTATCTATCTATCTATCTGTCTGTCTGTCTGTCTGTCTGTCTGTCTGTCTGTCTGTCTGTCTGTCTGTCTGTCTATCTATCTATCTATCTATCTATCTATCTATCTATCTATCTATCTATCTACCTGTCTATCTATATTAGTATGTATATCTCTATTTCTCCCCTATTAGATTTGAGCCAGGAGAACAATTATATATGTATATGCTCCATATAGATGTACAGATATATGTATATACCTCATATAAAAGTGTATACACATAGAACACATTTGAAATTGATAAGCCTTATCTTTTGCCTCCAGGATAGATGTTATTCAGTCAATATTCTCACAGAAAAAAAATTTAATTAAGGGATGAGCCCTTGCTGATTGATTAATAGCTAGCTGAACCTTGTACCTTAATTACTATTTTTTTTTCTGTTAGAGTATTGACTGATTAATCTCCATCCAAGATTTAAAAGGTAAGATAAATCAATTTCAAATGTGCCATGATTATCACTGGCAAAATATTGCAAATGTCTCCCCAAATTCTCTTGCAATCCACATGTTATCATTTAATAGGACTTATTAATAACTAAAGAAGGAGAATTTAATTTAAATAAATAAATGATCAGACCAATCAATGGAAATGATCAAAAGGATTCTTAAAGATTAATTTAATTTTCAAGTCAGTGTTGCCTGCTGAGGACATCTCAAACCTTCCTCCCTCCCCTCCCCATTCTTAACCTTGGACTCTGCCCTCGGGAACAAGGCTCTGATAGGTGAACTTTTGCCATATCTTTCCTGGAATCAGGTCTGTACCCCACTTGATGCCCATCCCCATACCATGCTACTTGATCACCAGCCCATCACCATCTCCATCCTTCCAGAGCCTTGGACTATCCCTCTTCCAGTTCCCCATCATATGTTCCTGTGTTGCCTTCTCCAATTAGAGCATAAGGTCCTTAAAGGGCAAAGACTGTCTTGCTTGCATTGATATCCCAGCACTTATTAGCAGCATACCAGGCATACAGTAAGCACTTAACAAATGTTTTTTCTATCATCTATCTATCATCGATTGTTCATCTATCTATCTATCCATCCATCTATCCATTCATCCATCCATCCAACTAGTCTTTAGCAATAACAATAGTATACATAAACTACATATATATATACATAAATGTGAAAAAATGAAAAAAAAACAAAAAGCAGTTAGATGATATTAATTGTGAGGTGAGATATTAAGGAGGACTAAGAATCACTTCCTGTTTCATGGGCTCCTTGGTGTACTCCATATGAGAGACTCTGATGATTTCTACTTCTTAATCCTGTCCTACACTGGTTGGTTGTTGTCCTTCATTCTGAAAGAGGACCAAAATGACATCACTATGTTGGAGTCAAGGTATAATGTTTCCAACTGTGGCTGATCAGACCAATACAAGCTCAGAAGGGAAGGTATATCTGTCTGTCTGTCTGTATGTTTGTATATGTATGCACACACATATATACACACAGACAAATGCATGTTTATATTATATTTACATGTCTCTATACACACATATACAAACACACATATATGAACAAACACATACTATGCATTCATATGTATGTGTATATAAATTTATATGAGCATTAGTGTAAATATATTATATGTATGTATTCACATATATATATACACATGCACTCCTACACACCCCACACACATAATGCACAAAATGGCACAGAATGAGTACAAAATTAGTATGAGTACAAAGACCCACCTAGAAATACTTCATCATGTATATGTTCATGCAATTCATTTTTAAAAATCTGTTTGGGCAAGCTCATTTTCTTGTTATAGCCCTGGATTTAAAACATTCATGCATTCACACACACACACACACACACACACACACACACACACACACACACACACACTATTCAAGGAGACAGCCAGCATTTGAGAGGACAGCAAGTTACAACACATGGCATCTCAGGACCAAAATAAGCTTTAATTGGCATGCACACAAGTCATGTGATTCCTTGCCCATGGTTGATTGGCATTGTGAAAGGTGATACATTCTTTTCCAATTTAAAACAATAACAATGACAACATCATCAAAGATAATCCAGGGAACTGGGTCCAATCTGATTCTTCAAATGAATGCTCTGTTGATCCGCAGAAACAAGACCCAGACTTATCAGCCAGGTTAGGAAATGCCTTTGGGAGAACACCAGGATTTTGTAATCCAGGGTGCTGCAAGGAGGAATCATTCATCAGACCACTGGTGCTTATAATTCATGTGGCTCCCCATTACTCATCTTCTGTAACCAATTTTCATTTTATAGCCAGGAGGGGAAAGAAAGGAAATAACCTAGGATGTCAGGGAGGGGCAGAGGAGTAGTTTGGTTGGCACCTCTGAGAAAATGCTCTTTGCAGCCCTGAGCTATGAGACAGACAGCTGTCTGAGAGCCATTAATACAAATTAAAAGTGACTCTGGTGAATTGTCAAGGACAGAGCAACCTGAGTCTGAGCCTAGTGAGGGAATCTCCAAGCCATCTTTCCTCCTGACATCCCTGACCAGGACTGCTCGGTGAGGCTCAGCAGCTGTGTGCTGAGATCAACATGGCAGACCCCAGTCCCTCATTCTTACCGCATCTCTTTAAAGTCTGGAGAAGTCAACAGGCAAAACTGCTTCACCCTTAATGTTCCTGGTGCAGTTTGGATGAAGAGAGCCTGTACTGAATGAATCACCAGTAAAATATAATGTGGATGATAATGGTGTGATATCAGTAGGATCTCAGAGGGAGCTAGGCATTGCAACCATGTCTACACGGAATTAGGAACCTAGAACTGGCAAAGGCTTCCTCTGAAAGTCGAGCTTTTACTCCAGGCATGACAGCATCCCTGGTAAGTGGTTTGTGTAGTCTCTGCTCCAGCATTTCCATGGATGGGAAACTCACCATCTTATGAAGCAGCCTCTTCCCTTGGGGATAATACATTGAGAAATTCTCACTCAGAGTGAACTAAAATTTCTCTCTCTATAAAGTCTGCTCAGTAGTCTTAGTCCTACATTTGGGAGACTCACAGAATAAGTCTCATACTTTTCCCTCATTAGAGTCCCCCAAATATTTGAAGGCCACAGCTTGATACAGTGGAAAGACCACAGGCTCAGAGCACTGTGTTCGAAGCCCAGCTTTTCCATTTGCTGTCTGACCTTGGGAAATTTATTTACTTCCTGTTCTTCTTTTCTTCACATGTAAAATAAAGGGGATGGACAAGATACCTCTCGGGTCTCTTCCAGCTGTAGGTCTATGATGTCCTGAGGTCTCTTTTCCAGGCGAAGCAGCAAGTTTCTTCAATCTTCTTTCACCCGACTTGGTGAAATCTTCTTACCATCTTGGTTACTTGTCTTTGATTGACAGTGGGAGTACAGTAGAACTGAAGTCTTCTGACTTGAAACCTACCCTGCCTCTGTCAGGAGCTGGCTAGGGGGTGCAGTCATTAGAGCACTAAGCCTGGAGTCAGGAAGAGCTGAGTTCAAATCCAGCTTCAGACACTTACTAGTTGTGTGACCCTGGGCAAGTCACTTAAACCTATTTGCTTCAGTTTCCTCCTCTGTAAAATGGGGAGAATGATAGCATCTATATAGTGGGATTGTGAGAATCAAATGAGATAACAATTCTAAAATGCCTAGCACAGTACCTGGCATATAGTAGATGTAGTATAAATGTTAGCTATTGTTATTGTTAATTGTTCAAGTCATTCATTAAGAATTAGGAGCATTTGGGGCAACTAGGTGGCACAGTGAGTAGAGCACCTGCCCTGGAGTCAGGAGGCCCTGAGTTCAGATCCAGCCTCAGATACTTGACACATGTACTAGCTGTGTGACCTTGGGCAAGTCACTTAACCCCAATTGCCCTGCCCCCCAAAAAGAAGCAAAAAAAAAGAATTAGGAATATTTGCCTATGCCTAAGATAATACATTCTTAAAAAATAATCATTGAACTGAATTGATAAGATTCAACTAAAAAAAATTCATTAACATTGTAAAATTAAGAAGTGTTTAAAAAATTCTTCACTTTCCTTAAAAAAAAAATCACAAATTCCCTTTAAATAGCCAGATATCTGAATACATTTAAAATTGGATGTGATTTTAAAAATGTGATCTAAATTGAACTTTTCAGAAGCAATCCACACATTACACAAAGAGAGATCCACCAACTAAATGGTTTCCAGGGTTGCGATGATAAATGTTTAACAACCAGCTTTTCAAGGCAGAACATGTTTCAAATTGAATTTGCTTTATTGACATTTTCTCCACCACTCTCTTAATCTAGACAATCAAAAATACAATAAATCAAGCCATGATTTATAGTATTTGCCAATCTCAAGATGTAAGTGCTCATATCGAAAATTTAATGGTCAGCTTTTGAAGCTGGCTCCAGTATACCCTTGACTGTGCCTTGTAAATTCATTAAGAGCCAGGACTATGCAAATATTCCTTAACAGGGCCATATAACCTGTGTGTCCTCAAAAACTATTTTGAATACTTTGATATGTAATTGCAACCAACGCATACTTACTGGAGGCCTCTTGTATGTGAAACATTTTAAGTTTGGAGGAGGTTTATTTTGCAAAGGTTTTCTGGCTTGCCTTCATATGTAACTCGGTAAATTAGGCAATTTATAGTCATTCTTAATCTGTGACATTAGGAAAGGTGGTTTTGGAGCAATGGTTTCAAATGAGGGTTAGCAATGGTTAAAGCCTGTTCTCCCTTTTCCACACTCTTCCCAATACCAGAACATTTTAAGTAGTCATTTTCTTAAATGTTTATATTTGCCACACTTCACTTGAGTAATAAGCAAACCATACAATAAAAGGACACAGCCCCTAGCAATCTGGCTTGGCAACACAAAGGGCCAACTAATTAGGAAGTAATTTAATAATGTTGCTTTTAAATAGGCCACACAATAAAAGAGAGAAATCTGGATCATTTGAAGTAATAGACATTCTACAGAAAGAAAGCAGAGATAATGTTTGAAAACACTGGGACAGTACAGTACCAGATCTCAAGCTGCATTATAAAGTGGTAATCATCAAAACAATCTGGTATTGGCTAAGAAATAGAGTGGTGGATCAGTGGAAGAGATTAGGTTGGTTGGTTGGTTAGTTGTTGTCCTTCATTTATCAAAGAGGACCAAAATAACATCACTATGTTGGGGGCAAGGTACGGTGTGTCTGACTGTGACTGATCAGACCAACATGAGCTCAGAAGGTTGGGCACAAATATTCCAAGTGACCATCTGGAGCGGAGATGTCTCTAAATTTGTTCATCTCATATTTCTTTTGAGCCACTGCAATTCTGCTTCACTCATAGAGTACAATGCTTTCTTTGATGCAGATTCACCATGCTGGGTGATTCTGTGCCAATGTCTCCCTTGTCTCACAAATATTTCCAAAGTTCTCCAGAGAGTCCTTGAGAGTGTCCTTGTATTGCTTCTTCTGATCTCCATGTGAGCACCTACCTTGTGTGAGTTCTTCATAAAATAGTCTTTTAGGAAACTGTATATTTGACATTCAAACAACGTGGCCAGCTCATTGGAGTTGTACTCTCTGCAGTAGAGTTTGAATGCTTGGCAGTTTGGTTCAAAAAAAGAAATACATTAGGTATACAACACACAGCAGTAAATGACCATAGTAGTCTAGTGCTTAATAAATCCAAAGATCTGAGCTTTTGGCACAAGAACTCACTATTTGACAAGCATTGCCTGGAAAACTGGAAAGCAGTTTGACAGAAACTAGGTATAGATCAACATCTCACACTGTATGCCAAGGTAAGGTCAAAATGGGTTCATGGTTTAGACATAAAGGGTGATATCATGAGCAAATTATGGGAGCATGGAATTTTTACCTGTAAGATCTATGGATAAGGGAAGAATTTATAGCCAAATAAGAAAAGGACAGCATTATGGGATGTAAAATGGATACTTTTGATTATATTAAATTTAAAAATCTTTGCACAAACAAAATCAGTGCAGCCAGGATTAGAAAGAAAGCAGGAAACTGGGAAAAAATTTTACAGCAAGTTTTTCTAATAAAGACCTCAATTCTAAAATATATAGAGAACTGAGTCAAATTTATAAGAATATGAGTCATTCCCCAATTGACATGTGATCAAAGGAAATGAACAGGCAGTTTTCAGAAGAAGAAGTCAAAACTATCTATAGTCATATGAAAAAATGTTCTAAATCATTGTTGTTTAGAGAAATGCAAATTGAAACAACTCTGAGGTATCACTTCGTACCTGTCAGATTGGCTAATACCACAGAAAAGGAAACTGACAAAAGTAGAAGGGGATGTAGAAAAATTGGGACACTAATACACTCTTGGTGGAGTTGTAAATTAGTTCAACCATTTTGGAGAACGATTTGGAACTATACCCAAAGGGCTATAAAATTGTGTATACCCTTTGATTCAGCAAAACTGCTACTAGGTCTGTATCTCAAAGAGATCGAAGAAAAAGGAAGAGGACCTATATGTACAAAAATATTTAAAGCAGCTCTTTTTGTGGAGGCAACGAATTAGAAATTGAGTGATGTCCATCAGTTGAGGCTAAACAAATTGTGGCATAGGATTGTGATAGAATACTATTGTACTATAAGAAATAATGAGCAGAGTCCTTTAAGAAAAAGCTGGAAAGACTTACATAAACTGATGCAAAGTGAAATGATCAGGACCAGGAGAATAAGGTACATAGTAACAGTAGTATTGTAATTATGATCAACTGTGAATGACTTACTTATTTTCAAGATACAATGATCTCAAACAATTCCAAAAGACTTATGATGGAAAACACTATTCATATCCAGAGAAAGAACTGATAGAATCTGAATGCAGTTCAAAGCATACTTTTAAAACTTTCTTTTTGTCTTGGGTTTTCTTTTATTTTGTCTGTTTTCTTTTAAAATCTGACTAATACGGAAATATGTTTTGCATGACTGCACATGTATAATCTATAGCAAATTGCTTGCCTTCTCGAGGAGGGAGGGAAAAAGTTTGAAACTCAACATTTAAAAAAAAGATTGTTAAAAATTGTTTTTCCATTTAATTGGGAAAAAGTAAAAAAAATAGTAAGAAAGGAAGGAAGGAAGGAAAGAAGGAAGCACTAGGACAGGAAAGTCGGAACTGTTGCATTCTTTTATTTATGTATCTGGTATTTAACACAGTAGCTGGCACATAGTAGGTGCTTAGTAAATGCTTATTTCTTCCTTGACTTGTAGAGAGATCCAGATATCTGGTGAGTTCATAAAACTCTCCAAGGAACATTTCCAGGGCAAGAAGTGGACCAGACTGACTGTCATCCTGGCCCTGTTCTGAAGCACTTACTTGGAGGCAGTGAAAAGAGTTGAATTTGTTCTCTGGAAGACTCCAATTGGTATTAAATCAACCTAGTTTAATCTCTAGTACCAGGGTAAAGTGATTCCCTATAGGAGCAAGGCCTGGGAATTTCCCAATATGTCCCAGAGCCTCCAAATGGAACTCCTTAGGAATCAGTGAGGTAAACAAACTGAAAAGTCATCACGATTTCCCCCAAGAATTACAGAATTTGAAATTTGAGAAAGATCTTAGTAGCTCTCTAGCCCTAACAACGAACAAAAGGAATACCCACTATAACATCCCAGGCACGTTATTGTCTCATTTCTGCTTAAGGAGGGGCAAACTCCCACCTTTCCAGGCAGCTCACTCCATTCTGGGACAGCTTTAATTGTTAGGAAAATTTTTTTTGACATAAAGCCAAGATTTGTTTCTTTGCAACTTTCACCCACTATCCCTGGTGATGCTCTATGGAGCCAAGTGGACCAAGTCTAAATCTTCCTGCAAATGATAGCCCTTCAAACACTTGAAGACAACAAACATGTGCCCTTAAGACCTTTCTCCTTCAGGATATACATGCCCAAGAGCTTTACCTTTTCTTTATATGACATGGATTCAAGACCCTTTATCATTCTTGTTGCCCTCTTCCCGGACATTCTCCAGGTCATCACTGAATTCACTGTCCTTTTCCTCTTCCACCTTTTCATATTCAGGAACACAGGGAAGTTGGCTTCTGAGAGTAGGCTGGGTATCTATTGACATGCAAATAAGCAGAGTAAGGCTTAGCTAAAAAATTATTGTTTCAATGTGCCAACAACTGGCATTTAAATAGGACAGATTTACACAGTCACAAAAGTTGGCTTGCAAAGGCAGCTATGGTATTCTTTGTCCCTTTTCCATCTCTACGTACTTAAATTTTTTTTCAAAGTAAGTATTTGTCTTAAAATTGTAGACAAATTTCAACAAAATCTGACTTGAAACTAATTTAAATTCAGCATAACACCCATGGGGGAAGATATTGGTTGCTGGAGAAACAGACTCTGGCATAATTTATTTCAACATTTGTAATCTCATTTTGGAAATATATGTTGTTTAAATGTGCAGCTTTATTTTTTTTTAAAGGGAAAGAATCACAGAATGGTAGAATTGAAGGAGATGTTAGGAAGCCATTTAGTTTATCTCTCTTTACCTGGGTAGAGGTGTTGGAGAAGAAGAAATGTCTCATTCAATATGACTGAAGCCTGTCCTCAATCTTAAAGAATAAGCAGGTAACAAACTAACGCATTTAAAAATATTAGCATACCTAAGCATTGTCAAGTAGAGCTAGTATTACATACTGGAAATAACCCCGAACTTGAAATCTGGTGACATGGGTTCAACAGCCATGTAACAATGTGCAAAGTCACTCAACCTCTCAGAATGTTGGTCTTCTATTCTATATGCAGCACCTCCTTTTTGTGTGTAGCATATGCACTCACTTAGAAGACCTTGGGTACTAAGCTATGAACAGCTACTTTGGGTTCTAATGGTAACCTTATGGGTCTGTACCACTAATACTAAAGCTCAAGGGCCCCCATTGGTGTACCTCCCATTAACCATCAGCTTGTAGCAAAAAAAAAAGCAAAGGCTTTTACTAAGATGCTGTAGTAAAAAGATTAGCTATAAAACTTTCCCCCCCAAATACACATAGTGTCTGTGAGAAGAGTGAGCACAAACTCAGAGTACAATGGTAGCTAGGTACATGCATAGGAAACACATGTGTCAAGACAATTCACGACTACTGAACTTCTGAGTCTGGCAGGTCTTTCTAACTTCATAGAGTCCTCACAATTCCCTTGAGCATAGCTTCTCTCCTGCAAGGGCTGCTCAGCTGGTTTGCCAGGGTCTTCTTCTCTCCATATCTCAATTCTTGACTACCAGGCTTAGCTCTCTCTTGAGTCCAGAGCCAGCTCTCTTCTCTGCTGCTAAGAATTTTGCTCCACAAAGCTGCTTCCCCACCTTGTGCGATTACCTTTGTAGATTCAGATTTTTCTGCATCCGTGTATGTCTTTGCTCCTTCATCGACTATGCCTCAAACCCAGTCAAACTTGTACAGTTTTCTCTGGCTTTGCCGCTAGAAACCAAGGACAGCAGAGAGGAGAGAGAAATGCTCTTCTTTCCCCCTAGCAGGAGTCTCCTCAACAAGGAACTTTTAAACCTGAATTTCTGCTTGGAACTCCCTCTAGGATTTAGCTATTTAAAGCTCTCCAAAAGTCTGCCCAATTTTGCTTGTCCAATGAAGTTTCTTCCTTTTAATTATTGTCAAAAAGACATAACTGGATGGCTGGATGTGGATAAACTTTTACAGATAGTTTAATACCTTGTTACCACATTAAAACCACTGCAACTAAATCTTATGACTTGTCAGTGAATTGGGGGAAATCAAATCCTGACTCTTGGACACTCTTCCTCCAGTTAAATATTTGCTAGGCCCAAAGGATTAACCAGGGTGCTTTTGGGCTAAGTCCAAATGGCACAGTTAATATGTCCATAAGGATATATGCCTATTATAGCTGGTGGGCCTGGGGACTGTGGTTATGTCCAAATTCACAGTTATAGAATTTTAACTGGCACGCATCATTTTATAAAAGTTTCATAGTTAATTGCCTGTCTTTTGTGTTTGCAAAGACTTTCCCAACACAAAAACAAAAAAGAAAAGAAAAGGCAAAGGAAAATCAAGCCTCCTTCCTCAAAGGGAAAGCCTGGTTGTTATAGAGTTCTCAGATCACCTGAAATTCTTCCTACTAGGGAAGAATTAGGGACCTGGGGTAGACTGGAAATCACAACAAACTGGCTCTGGATCCACTGTGGGTTTGAGTACTCATTATATTTTCCTCCCATTATATCCTACTCCCAAGAGTACATCATAGCATTTCTTGAGTCATCCGTTCCTTATCCTTATACTGCCATACACAGAACAGGTTTAATCCTGGGGGAGGGGAGTTAAGGTGTGAAAATTTCTTGGAATGCATGGGACATTCTGATGAATTTTAAAAGAATTATTTTAAAAATAATATTTTATTTTTTCCCCAGTTACATGCAAAGACAACTTAGCTGATGAATTTTCAAGGATATTTTGGGGTTGTAATTTTGATGTACTCGAATATCAATCAATCAACAAACATTTCTTAGGGGCCTACTGTGTGCCAGCCACTGTACTAGGTACTGGGAATACAAATACAAAGTATTAAACAATCTCTCCTCTTAAGGAGGCAATATTCTAGTTGGGGAGACAAGATATGTCATACAATTCAATAAGTATTTGTCTAGCATCTACTATTCTAGGCATCAGAGGAGATTAAATTAGACCTAGCTCCTGATCTCAAGGGGTTTGCCATCTACGAAGATGATTATGATACAAGCGAAGACATGTACATAAGGAATGACTGAATAAGTTGTGGTATATGAATGTGATGGAGTACTATGCCATAAGAAATGAGGAAATAGTTTCAAAAAGATAGTTTTCCTTTACTCTTTTGCTTTCTTGCAAGAGACCTCTCATAAAGCAAAATAACCTACAAATGTTTGTATAATAATAACAAAATGCATCAATAAAACTTAAAAGAAAGACAAGTATATGAGTGAGCAGAGCCCATAAGAACATTTTTTTCTGTAACATCAATATTATAAAAATGAACAATTTTGAAAACTTTTATAAACTGATAGAGAATGAAATGAGCAGAACCAAGAAAACAATTTATAGAATAACTGCTATAAAAAGCCAACAACTTTGCTATGATTAATACAATGACCATTCATGGTTCCGGAGACCCCATGTTGAAACATGCCATCCACTACAGAGAGGTGATTTTAAGAACTTTTAAGCAAAGTTCTCTGAGGTTCGAAGAATAAAAGATCACTGGTGACTTGGGGTATCAAGGAAGGCTTCACGGCAAGGGTGACATGTGGGGTGAATCTCGAAAGATTCTCTTGTTGGTCTCTTTGGACAGCTCCCTTTTTGCTTCCTCATCAGAAACATTTGTGCTGTCGGAATTTTATTTTCGAGAACATCCTGTCCCTCTTGAGCTAACTCCCTATGTAAGATTTAGGTTATGAGGGAATTCTTACCATTTCTCTTAACTTTTTGAAGTCTGTTCACTTCAAATCTCTCCTACTCACCCTCAGTACCCTAAACCCAGGGGATGTGGCAAATAGAAACCTTGAATTTCCCTCCTTCTTTCTTAGCAGCTTAAAGATAGATAACTTCTTCCTTTCTTCCCAATTTCTACTTTAGTGGCCAGTTAACCTTGAATGGCTAAATTCAAATACAAAATAGCAGTCCTCCTCATTGTTTACTTTACTTTGGAAATGAATTTCTCCTTAAGGCAATTTAAGACATTAATCAGCTGCTCTGATTTGAGTGACCTAGTTAGATGCCATCTGTCTTGTTATTGTAGTCAATTCACCTCTTGTTTACTCACTGTTGGCTTATCCAATTGAATTTAAGTTTCTTGAGGGCAGTGTCTATTTAATTTTTCTCTTTGTGTCCCCAGCACCAGGCACAGTACTTGGCACATAGTAGTGATTAATAAATGCTTATCAAATGAAAGAACAGTGATTCTTTGATTTTTTTTCAGGTTGGTGATGGTGGGAATGATTATAGTAGCTTCCCCTCCCCTTCCCAGTTGTTATGTATTAGAGAATCTGATACTTTAATAACTTCTCAACTAGGTTTAAGATAATTTGGAGTAGAAAGTGATGAGCGAAACTCTACAAGACCTCTTTAAATAGATCTGAAGCTTTTTGCCTCATGGCATTTTTGTTTTTTTACTATAAGAGCTATTTATTTCCTCTACACAAAAGAAATGCTAAACAGAAAAGACTCAAAATCTCACATTGACAGAAAAACTTAGAGAAGTATCCATAATAATTTATAATGCTTCTATTCTTTCTTGGAAGGTTGAGATGTAAAACCATCAACACGTAAAGCAGTTTGTGAGACTGTTAAATCAGAATATCACATTTCATCTTGGCTCTGCACTGTTCAAACAATTCCCTCCACGTCCGTGACTTCCAATAAACCAAGGTGGACAGGGAGGAAAGGAGAAAGGGGAGAATTAGGCTCATCCTCCTTTCAGTGGTTGTCCTCCTTTCTGAGAAATGCTGTAGGAGGTGTCTTACCACAAAGTCAGCATTGCCTGAAGACCCAGGATCTCCCAAACTCTTGAACTCATCAGGCTGCCTACAAGCCTGGATATGTTCCTCTCAGGTTGACCGTTCCTTCACCAATGATTGGACAAAGAGACACAAGATAGAGGAGCCAGCCAGAGACACACACTCAAGATCAGCTCCTGCTGTAGCTGTTTTGTGGGAGCAGTCACTATGCTGTTGGGGTTGAGAAGGCTCTTCATCAGAAGTATCAGTTGAAAGAAGAAAGACTACCTTGTGGCATTTCTCAGGTCATCCACTCCTCAGCCTTGTATTGCCCCAATTTATGCACATTCTTCCATGCCATTCCCATCACATACTGTACTTCTTATCATCATGACCTTGTATTGTGAGAGTCTTAGAAGCATGCTTTCCCAAGGCCATTTTTAAGGCTATAAATCTTTCATTTTCATGGTAAATGCTTCTGAGCATAGGCAGATGTGAAAGAATTTCAGACAGTGGCCAAAAATGTTCGGAAACCATAGAAACTATGTCTTTTGTCTAATGAATATTTGGTATCTGGTCATTGATTTGGGACAGGAAGTTACCATCTAAATAACAATCACTATAAATTACATGTAATGTTCCTTGCTCCACTAATAATTTGTTCTTGCAGCAAGTTTGTGGCTATTGAAAGATAAATGGCCATGTCCGTAACTGGGATAGTAAAAGTTAAACAGTGCTCTTCATTCTTTTTGGCCGATGGCTCTTTCTTCTTGAATCTCCAAGGCAATGCATTCTGTTTGTCTTCTCCCATGTTGGGCAGTGCAGTGAATAGAGCGATTGGTTTGGAGTCAGGAAGACTAGACTTCAAACTCTACACCAGATACTCCCTAGCTGTATGACCCTGGGTTAAGTCACTTAACTCCTTCCAACCTGTAAGTTTCCTCACTTGTAAAATGGAAATAGTACAACCATTTACCTTACAGAGTTGTTATGAGGACCAAATGAGATGTTAACTTTGGGATGTTAAAAGTTAAACAGTGTGCTTTATTCTTTTTTGGACAACAGCCCTCCCACCTTGAATCTTGCTGACCATTCATTCTATTTGTCTTCTCTCATGTACTAAATTCTTCCTTTCTAACACATCATCATCATCGTCACTATTATTATTATTATCATTTGTATTCCTGCTTCATTCCCTCAGGAGGTTAGTGATAGTTTATGGTTTTCATGAGAGGTAGCATAGAATACTAGCTAACAAATTAGGAGTTAGAAAGGACCAGGTTCCAATCTTGCCTCTGAGACTTACTAGCTCTTTGACCTTAGGCAAATCACTTAACTTCTCTGAGCCTCGGTTTCCTCATCTGTGAAATGGGTATGTTGTGACTATCCAATGAGATAATGTATGTCACTTTGCATGCTTCAAAGTTCTATTTAAGTGACATTATTTTACCTCCAAGATCTACCATGGTGTCTGGTACACAGTAGGCAATTAGTACACATGTTAAATTGAATCAACCTTCGCAAAGACTTTTCCATCTCATTGTGTATAGGTGACCCTGGATTTTCTAAAGCTATGCCAGAGGAATGTGACATATGGCAGGGTCTACTGAAAAGAAAAGGATTTAAGCATAGTCCTGGTGACTGACTGAGTCTGCTGCCCAAGGACCAGCCTAGCTAAGGGCAGAGAGGCTCAGCAATGGCACGGTGACCATCCAGGGAGAAATAAAATCTTACAACCTGATGATCCATAAGACAAACTACAAAATACAAAATGACCCTAGGTCTCGTGAGACCCTTTTCTACAATGATGTTGCTGGAGGAGGGGCAGAGGTGGGTAAGAATTCCATTGTTCTTTATATCACCTGTGAACATTAATTTAGCTGTTAGTACTTGCAATGTGAGATCTTTGCCCAGACACCAATAAATGGATATAACTCAATTCTTGATTCATTTGATACACCTGGGAAAACAGTGCTGCCTTAATATTAGCATTTTCATGTAGTGAGGCAAGGGCTTTGCTGTGATAGCAGAGATGCTATCACAGCATGTATAACTTGTGGCACTTCTCTTATCAAAATTTTGGTTATCTCCTTGAGGCTTATTATAGCTTCATGAATATTTGCATGGGTGAGTATCATGGGAGCTTCAAGGACCAACAAAGGAGAGTACTGTGATTTTACTCTAGACTCAGAAAAATGTAGTGGGAGACCAAGGTGGTGCAAAGGGGCATGATACCTGCCCCCGGTGGTGGCAAAGAAATAAAAGAAAATCACTCACCCTATCCCAAAGAGGAACCAGTCAGCCAACAAGCATTTACTAAATCACTCAGAAAAGTCAGGTCTGGAATCCCTCCACAGAATGAACTGAGGAAGTATCTCTTGGCTACTACCTGAGGGGCCCTCTTAGGTAACTACTTAGGGGAAGCTGTGAGGGAGGTGAAAAAGATAAGCTAAAGAATATGGGCAGTTTCTTAAAGAGCTAATTTGAGACCAGTATTAACAATACCCTCCAGGCATTCAGGCTGGAAGATCTGAAGTAAGAAGATTCACTTGACATCATCAAAGAGGCCTGGTGTGAGCAGTGGTGATCTAGGGAGGAGTTAAGTAGTGGCTTTGGGATGGAGTTGCCATGGTGGGTGAAAGTGAAACTTTATCTATTAATGACAAATTAGAGCATAGGTGACATAGTCCCGGACCTGGAGGCAGTAAGACCTCAGTTCAAATCTAGCCCCAGACACTTATTAGCTATGTGAACCATGGCCAGGTTACTTTGTCCCTGTCTGCCTCTGTTTTTTTTTTCCCTCTATAAAATGGTGATAATAATAGCATCTACCTCCTAGGGTTATGTTTTTCAGTTGTGTATGTTTTCAGGATGCCACAGTGGACCATGCTGTCCATGAGGTTTTCTGGGCAAAGATACTGGAGTGGTTTACCATTTCCTTCGCCATTGAATTAAGGCAAAGCAAGGTTAAGTGATTTGCCGAGGGCCACACAGCTAAGCTAGTAAGTATCTGAGGCCAGATTTGATCCCAGGTCTTCCTGATTCTAGGCCCAGTACTCCATCTACTGAGCCACTAAGCCACCGAGCTGCCCCTCTTAGAATTGTGCTGAGGATCAAATGAAATCATATTTGTAAAGTGCTTTGCAAACCATAAAATGCTGTATAACTGCTAGCTACTGTTATTGGAGTAATTGCGTGTGAAGCTGTTCCTGGTTGTGATGACATTGGTAGAGATGAGGGAGTTGACAGCCAGGAGGGCTGAAGTCAACAGCAGCAAACAGCAAACTGGTGGAAGAGGCAAGTAACTGCCTGGGGAGATGCAACAGCAGCCAGCCTTCTCTCACATTTCCTGGGGCTGTAAGAGTTATTGTGGCAGCCACTCAAACAACTTCAAGTATTTCTGGAGGATGAGTTCTTCACAACCTCCCAGATAATGTTTCCTTTCCTCCACTGGTATAGGGAGCTGTGGGAGAAGCTGTTTCCTATTGGTTTATAAGGGACTAGTAATGCTTTTATTATAGGGTTTTCCCGTTAGTTATAGGTTTTGCTAATATGATTCAAATAAATGCCTTGTTGTTTTACTTCTGATAATTTTCCTGGTCTGTGAATAAGATTCTGAACTGGGTGGAAGCTTGAGCCAAGAATACAGGTCTCTTGTCAAACATTAAACCTTAGCATAGTATGGGAGAACCTAGAGCAGATTCCCCACCCTTGAGCAAGAGAGTAAGATGGGAGATCCCTTTGATAAAAGCAATGAGAAGACATGAAGACCAAATTGAAGAATATCCCACAGGTTCTCCTCAAAAGGGTAAATAATGCAGACAATTTTATAATACTTTCAATGGCAATATTGATTTAGAGCTTAAAGGAAGATTGGAGACCATCTAGTAACAGAGGCCTAGAGAAGCTAAGATGCTTGCCATGGTTACCTAGTAGGAAAGTGTCAGATCCAGGATTTGGACACATGTCTCTTCAGATTTCAAGTCTTTCCATTATACTCTGCTGCTACTACAAGATACTGGTCAGTTCACCTTGGAGTATTAATGATATGTATAAAAAGAAAGACCATCCTGCCAAGACTATTGCAGAAGATTAAGAAATTATATGAAAAAATTAGCTCATTCCTCCAAACTTATTTCTGTCTCTAGCTATTTGTGTGTGTGCATAGTGTACAGGCGAACCTGGAGATATTGCAGGTGCAGTCCCAGATGGCCAAAATAAAGCAAGTATCACAATAAAGAGAGTCACACGAAGTTTTTGGTTTCCTGTTTCATATAAAAATTATGTTTACACTATACTGCAATCTATTTAGTGTGCAATAATATTATGTCTAAAAATGAAACAATGCACCTACCTTAATTTAAAAATACTTTATTGCTAATCATCATCTGAGCCTTCAGTGAGTTGTAATCTTTTTCCTGGTGGAAGGTCTTGCCTCGATGTTGATAGCTGCTGAGTGAGCAGGGTGGTGGCTGCTAAAGGCTGGGGTGGCTTTGGCAATTTCTTAAAATAAGACAACAATGGAGTTTGCCCCATCAATCGACTCTTCCTTTCACTTGACCCTTTACAAGCCATTGTAGGGTTATTAATTGGCCTAATTTCAACATTGTTGCTTCTCAAAAAAAAAGGGAGGCCCAAAGAGAGGGAAACAGACAGGAATGCCTGGTTGATGGAGCAGTCGGAACACATACAATGTTTATTGATTAAATTCACCATCAAACAGCACTTCTTAAACTGTGGGCTGCAACTCCATATGGAGTCACATAATTGAATGTGGGGGTCATGAAAAATTTGGCAACAACAAAAGGTTTTTGAATGCACAATGATTAAAATATCAGTATCAAATATTCCTCCAAGATTTAATGCTTTATGTAAAAACGAATCAGTGTATCCATCTCAATAATATGCAAATTTTCTTTTATCTTTAATGGTAAAAGTATATGTATACCAAAGAATTATTCTAAAATAAATTTCTTTATGATTTATTATCAGTAAATGTTTGATTTGTATACTTATTTTATATACTTGGGGTCACATAAAAATTTCTCAGGCAAAAAGGGGTATAAAAAGTTTAAGAAGCCCTGTTCTATGGAAATGAGTCATAGAGCCCCAAAACAGTTAAAATATTAACATCAAAGATCATTGATCACAGATCACCACAACATACAATAATAATGAAAATGTTTTAAATATTGCTAGAATCACCAAAATGTGACACAGAGACATGATTCGAGCCCACGCTGTTGGGAAAATGGCACCAATAGACTTTCCCAATGCAGGGTAGCCACAAACCTTCAATTTATAAAAAACACAATATCCACAAAATGCAATAAAACAAAGTGCAATAAAATGAGGCATGCCTGAATAAATGCACACACGCATTTTGATATTTGGTCACTTCACTGATCAAGTGGTAAAAAAGTTATGTTGTAAAATATGGTTTGGTATTAAAGAGGTCAAATGTTTGTAGATTGACCAGAAGTCTCACACCACTATGTCATGTATACTTTCCTAATCAAAAGTCAGAAAGTGTTAGACTTGGTAAGCACCAAACAATATAAAAATTGAAATTGAATGTATCTGAACACACGGGAAGGACTTGATTATTGATATTTCAGAACCAGCTGTCTGTGAGCAGTCAGACTATTGACTAACTAGAACAAAGGTCAAAATCAACATTAAATTAAAGGAAAGGATAAAGATGAGATGAAGACAAGGCATTTAATTACAGCTCTCATCTGACCAGTTTAAACATGCTTTTGATTCTGATAATGGAACATGGAAAAAGTAAAGACATTGACTAATTATCTTCATTTCCTGTAGATTTTTTCTCTCTTAAATTAAAACCTCTTTTTTTTAGTAAATTAAAATTGGATTTCTTGTCCTTCCATCACCCCCCCCGCACCTCCCAAAAAAACTTGTAACAAAAAGGCATAATAAAACAAAACAAATTTTGCATTGGCCATGTCCAAAATGTATACAGATAAGGAAACTGAGTCAAATGGAGATTAAGTGACTTGCCCAGGGTCATACAGCTAGTACGAGTCTGAGGCAGGATTTGAACTCAGGTCTTCTTGACTCCAGACCCAGTGCTCTATCCACTGTGTCACCTGCCTGCCTCATAAGAAAACAAAACTGGAAATTATGAAAATAAGGACAAGAAGAATGAATTGATCTGAATAAGTTAACACTGAAGAATTCTATCCTTGATTTTTAAGGTATTACAGGTTTGATTTTTAAAAGATATATCAAAGAGAAGAAGATTTTAAAAGAGTAGATGTGGTTTTATTATCCCAAAAGGCAGTATCCTTGAAACATGTCAGCGACTCTCAATATACTGGATTACTTTTGCATCTTCATAAAATCCTCCAACAAGGTAATTATTATGCATATATTAAGATCATGCTAGATTCCTTGGTAAACAAAACCACAGAGAAAACTTCATATTATAATCTTTTGAGGTCACTAAAGGCAAGCACGGGTAAGTCTTTCCCCTCCAAAGACATTCCTCATTTTTGCAGAGAATGCCCCATCCAAAACCTACAGAGAAGAGAGATTCCTTCTAGGTGTTTCTGCTTGTGTATAGCATTGTGCTAATTGCACGAAGCCCCAGAATAGGACAGGATCTCCTAGGTGAAGACTATCAGTACACAAAAGAAATCAGTTTAGTTATTCACACAGGAAAAAGAAAGGGGATGAATCAATCAATCAGTCATCTAACATACATTTGTTAAGCACCTAAGATATGCCAACTACTATGTTGGCATTGGGATTATAGATGCAGAATGCATGTTGTCTGGCTTATGACTTGCTGTTGCATGGGCGCTTCATTGAGTGAGTCCATCGGTAGAAGCATTTTGGTCAGTCACTAGACATGGACCCAGAACTCAGCAGGAGAAGATTGAGTTAGCTTGTAGTTGAGAAATTTCATAGCATGTTTTATGATTTTAAACTGCTCCCTGACACAAAAGTCCATATTTTCAACAACAATAATCTCCAGGAATACCACATAGTTGGGAAGCATGGAATACCATGTTTTCTGATGACTCAAAATTGTAGATTTTATAATTTCAGAAGATCAATAAATATATTGTAAATATAAGTAGGCTGCAGTACATTATCATTGGTGCCTTGTACACAGGAAATATTACAAGATATATTAATAATAACAATTAGCATTTATATAGAACTTTAAGGTTTACAAATCACCTCACAAATGTTATCTCACTTGATATCTCATAGGAGGCAAGCACTGTTATTATCCCCATTTTTCAAATATGGAAACCAAGATGGGTAAAAGTTAAGTGACTTCTCTAAGGTCCCATATCTAGTAAGTATCTGGGGCTGGATTCAAACTCAGGGCTTCCTAACTTCAAGTAGAACACTTTATCCACTGCACCACCTAGCTGCCTCAAAAAAAAAAGCTAGCATTTATGTAGTGCTTTATGGGCTTGCAAAATACCATGTGTGTTATCTCCTTTAGGAGGCAGCTTTATCATGTTGGAAGAATGAGCATTGACAAATGAGCCTAAATGATATGCCATAAAATAATAAAAGACTTATGCCTTGTGAAAGTTGAATGGATCCTTCATGGAGGATTTATGGGAGAAAATGCACCAGAGTCCCACGGGATGAAAAATCGTGTATGGATTGAGATCTGCCCCATAGATAGAATATCCGTATTGATAAGATCATGGATCCATTTATATACTGAACTTCAGATTGAATTGGACTGAATTTAGGAACATCTATTTAACTAATAATCATGTTGAATGGAGGAATATATGTTCAAGAAATAAAGAACAACTTTATCCATGTGACATTGTATGTTACTAACTTTGAATACTAGTTTCGATATCATTCTTCCATGTTGTACTGGGAGAGGCCCTGATTTCCCTCTGCCTAATGTGTGTTATTGCTTGTATCCTTTGTCCATTCCTAGTGTAATCTTCACTACCTTTGGCTTTCCTGGTCTCTTGTTCAAATCGTACTTCCTCCTCGTCGCCAAGGGAAGTGGGACATCCCAAAGCACGTTTGGAATACTGAGCTACTGCTTTCGTCTCAAGGAAGGATTGAAAAGCCTCATCTTGCCAAATGAAATTCATTTAACACCTGCCTCCCTGATGTGCTACTAGAAGAAATAACTCAGAGATTCTTCAGTTCTTACTTTGACATGTTGATATGGTACATCTACATATGAAATGTTCTGTGCATCTCTAAGCCAAACCTTGGAGACCAGCTTTAGAACGCTGTATTTCCAAGACTTCAAGTAAAAAGATATGTTACACATCAGCAAAGAGTGACTACTTTGAATCTTAGCCAGCCAGCTCTAAAACATTTATACAGGTCTCAGAACTTGTAGTTTTCCAGTGATGTCCCAGTAGACCTCCCCAATTGTGCTGGATACCTTGCCTTGTATGTAGCAGGCACTCAGGAAATAAAGGTAGCCATATTTAAGAATTTAAAAAAAAACAAAATATCATACTAAATCTTCTCTAATGTTATTACTAGAAGCAGGGTCAGGTGGATCCAGAGCTGTTCTTTCTTTGGCTTCTGAGTCAGGGAGATCTGTATTCAAGTCTTGCCTGAGACATACTGACTGTGTGACCCTAGCAAGGTATTTCACCTTTCTATGCCTTGTTTTCCTCATCTGTAAAATGAAGAGATTGGACTCTGTGGTCCAAGGTCCCTTCTATCTCTAAATTTACATTCTAGTAAGATCACTCAAAAGGAATTTTTTTTTTTGCCCCAAGCCAGCTGTTCTCATATGTAAATCTCAAATTTGTCTTTTGCAAGATTCCAGGTCCCTTCACTCTAAGGAACCAAGCAGAAGATTATACATGCTAGATTTACTAATGGGCACCAAGGTATGAAGATGCCAACTCTGAGAGTTGGAGCAGCTCATGCAGGAGGTACACAAAGAAAGTTATATCTGGACCTTTGGTGGGATTTTTTTCCATGCATTTGAAAAGTATTAGCTCTGAAAGAGGGCCAGACATTCTCCATCTGTACTTCCAAAAATCATTTGGAAAAGAAAAATCCTGGCATGTGTCCTTCAGTCCAGCAGTCCTGTTGTGGATAAAAACAGATGCTCCCATGGTCTATATAAAAGCACAACATGAATCTTTTTCTTCCTGCTTTTTTGACTAGAAATCACCATCCATACCAGTCCAAAACAAGACAGGTGGCATCCATATAAGCTGGAGACGAGGTAATGAGATAATAGACTGCAGGATCTGCCATGGCCAGGCTCATTGGAGTTGGCTTCTATTCAGAATACTCATTGTCTCCTTGTTTTAATGAGCAAGCTCTATAAAATGCACAGCTTCTGACATCACTTTGATTTCCTAAAATTTATTAATCATCCCTTTGTGTACTCGCCTTTAGACAATTTGCTTTTGATGTACTGCAAATATCTATTATATTTATGTAGGCCTGCCTATAACAAGAGACCCAGGGTTCCCAGCTTTGGAGCAAGAGGGCCTAGGGCTATGGGAAGAAAAGATCTTGAAAAAGAAAGGCCCAAGGGCTGGAGAAACAGCTGAAGTGGCAGGTCACACTTGGCATGCTGGTAAGATGACGGAGGAGTCTTGGTGTCAGGGGGCTTGAAGGGATCACAGTCTTCTGCTAAAAGAATAAGAAGAATCTTCAAACCTCTCTGGTCCATAGCGGCCAAAATTGTAAATCCAGTAAAGCCTGCATCTTTGGCATCATTCCATTTCACTTTCTGACCCCTTTTTGTCCCTTCCTTTGCTTCTCACACCCGCCATGCCTTCATTCAGCTACCAACAACCTCGTGCTGACTCCTAGACACCCAGAGCCTTCCGTTTCCCCCTTCCTCCTGGAAGCCTTGGCTTGATAGATTTTTCCTTCGTGTTTCCCCTTGCTAACCACCTGCACTTCTTATGTTAATTTTCCCAGGGCCCTGATATATGACTGGCTAGCTAATCGAATAAAATACTTAGAGCCAAAAAATTCATGACTGGTGTTGGCTGAGCAGACTGTGTCATCTAGATAACATTTACACACAGCCTGGTGTAATGTAATTCCATTGGACAAACATCTGGTAAGTGCTTACCATGCAACCTACCTTCCAAGATTGTCGTGAAGATCAAGAGGTAAAGTGCTCACACAGTGCCTGGCACATAGTAGGTGCTTAGTAATAGCTAATAGATAGGTGACTGACGGTCACTGAAGAGTTTGAGTAGGGGCGTGAGAGGGCCATGTGTCTCTGGAACATTCTTTGAATTCAAAGGAAGTGCCAAAGGTACTACTCACTCCAGGTGTTCTGGCATACCTGGCCTCCCTTGACCAATACAAGCCTATACTTGTACTTCATTCTTTGAAGGAATTCTTTGGCAATTCTTTGAAGGAAGGATTGGAGTGGGGGAGAGGCTAGAAACAGGGAGAGGAAACGTAGGAAGCTTCTGTAATCACCCAGAAAACAGGCAATGAGATTCAAAGCCAGGTGAGCATGCGAGTAGGGAGTGGAAAGAATATGTTGAAGGTAAGAGGCGCAGAGGTGAAGTGTATGAGACTCAGCAAATAACTGGACAAGAGAAAGTGAAGGGGAAGGAAAAAACCCAGATGACTCTGAAGCTGGGAACCTGGGTACCTTGAAGCTTGGCAGTGGCCTCTAAGAAACAGCTAAGTTTGGAAGAGGAGTGAGTTTGTGGGTGATGATCACAAGTCCTGTTCTGGACACATTGAGTTTGAGATGCTGACAGAACAGGCATTCTGGTGGAATCACCCAGCAGGGAGCTAGCAATGTGAGGCTGGAATTAAGAAGAGAGATAAGGGTTGGATGTACAGATTGCAGAGTTAGCTGTATGTAATGAAAGCCACTGGAACTGATATGAGAGAGAGAGAGGGGTAGAGAGAGAGAGAGAGAGAGAGAGACAGAGAGAGAGAGAGAGAGAGAGACAGAGAGAGAGACAGAGACAGGAGACAGACAAATAGAGAGAAGACACAGAGACACACACACAGGGGGAGAGACAGAGAGAGACAGAGAGACAGAGAGAAGGTTGGGACTGATCTTGAGGAGTAACCCTTGCTTAGTGGGTAGCAGACAGGTGATGATTTGAGGTAGGAGGCTTGAGGAGGAGGCAAAGCAGACAGGAAGAGAACTAGGAGAATGCAGCATAGCAGGGAGAAGCTTGGAATCAGCAGACCTGGATTTGAATCAACATTTTAGTACTTACAAGCTGTATATCCTTATAGAAGCCTCTTCATCTCTCTGGGCCTCAATTTCGTCATCTCTGAAATGAGAGGATTGGCCTAAACTACTTTTAAGCTCTGAATCCTGTGATCTTGTGAAAGTCTTAATCCAAAGGAGTAAGTGATACAAGGATTTCAGGCATCGTGCCAGGGCCAGTGGAAGAGATATTTGGGGACGGATGGTTTTTTTCCTGGTGCCCCTCCAGTCACCCCTCCCCTCCGAGGAGACCTCCTCCCACACCTATGGATTTGTCTCCAGTCACATAGACTCCATGCTTGACAACTCTTCTGTCTATGGTTCCAGCAATATGTAATTAGAATCAGAATGGATTAGAGGAAAGCCCCTGTGGGCCCCCAGACTATTGGGAGCCTCTCCTTCCCACAAATGAAGGGACTCACTGGGCAAAAGGCCTCTTTCCCCTTTGGGCCAATTTGACTCTGGATGTAACTTAAGAACCTCTGCTCAGGAAACACCACCTGTCACACCATCAGGAAGGAATAGAATGTCCCTTGTCAGCACCACAGAATCCCATCATGACCCAGGTGCTTTCTGTACTCCCCAGCCATCTGGCCTGTGTGTGATAGATACCGCACTCAGTGGCACATAGTCTGAAAGTGATTGCTATCTGTACCCATTCTTCCTGTTCTTATGACCCCAAAGGGAGTCTTAGACAGAAATAAAAAATGGATTCCTGACTCTCCTGAACAATTCTCTGAAAGATACTCAGAATTCTTAGGGGGGAAAGGATGCTTAAATGCCTCAGTTTCCTTAACTGTACCATGAGGTAGTTGGTACTAGGCTGATTCACTAGATACAGAACAACTTTCTCCCACAAAATCTAGTCTTAATCCTGATAGGAGTCTTCTGGTTGGCTTGTGAAATCTCCTAAGGAAGATGGATGGAGGGAGTGGTTAGTCATGGTGGCCTCTGGTCTTTCACCTTGACATAGAGCTCTTTAGGGTCCTTGTGGAAAGAGTCTGGCTCCGGAGTCAGAGGACCTTCATTTGACTGTCTCCTCTTGTATTTCCTACCTATGTGAACTTGGGCATAATACTTAAGCTCCCTTGGCTTTAATTTCTCCCTTTGTAAAATGAGAGAGGACTATGTGACTTCTGTGGTTTCTTCTGGCTTTAGTTCTATGATCCCAGGTGACAGGTGCTCTAGGGTGCTCATTATGAGCCCATGCTGCCCAGGTATAAAATAATAATGACGACCACGGGGAAGTTGGACTATGAAGAACAGTCATTTTGCCTGGAGAATCAGAGTTTGACCAAAACATGAAGGAATCAATGTGAGAAAGACCTTCCTTTTCCCTAAACTACTTCCTTGAAGTTTTTCCCAATTAAATGTATGCAGCTGAATACATCCTTGTGAGTGGGAGCTAGGAGATCAGGAAAGACTTTATAATAGTGGTCACCTACCTTAGCCTGAGGGACACTAAGCTCTTCACTTCATTTCAAGGAGTAATTTATTGGGAGGTGCAGTAGATAGGGGGTGGGATTCAGCGTTTGGTTATAGTAATACGGTAATGAATTAGCCTTTCTCACAATCAATTCAGTTGAACAATCTTTTATGTGCCTAGTATATACCAGCTATTATACCAGGCACTGGGTAAACAGAGGTAAAAGAAAGGGCACCCGCTCTCAAGGAGCTCATGTACCACCATCCCATAATCCTAAGAATGATAGACTTGGAATGCTAGATCTAGACCTCCATTGGATTGTAAGCTCCTTGAGGGCAAGGACAGACTTTTGTCTGTTTTTGTATCCCCAGTGCTTGGCACAGTGCCTGGCACATAGCAGAAGTTTAATAAATGCTTATTGACTGACAAGAAGGCATCTCAGAAGTCATCTTATTGTTCATGGGTCCTTTTCAGCATTGGTGATCACTTTATATTGGAAGGCCCTGGTGTTGCAATAAATCAATCAAATTTTCATATTTTTACAGCAGTTTCCAATGCATTACAGGGTAATGAAAAGAGTACTGGACTTGAAGTGTAGGATTCATATGATGGAGGGGGACTGGTTAAAATGAAGTACAAGTATAGGCTTGTATTGGTCAAGGGAGGCCAGGTATGCCAGAACACCTGGAGTGAGTAGTACCTTTGGCACTTCCTCTTAGGACTGCATACTAATTTTGGACCCTTACGAAAGTTCCTGGAAGAGAGTCAGAGAAGAAAGGTAGGCATGAATCGCTTGTGATCTGCATCTTTGGCAGGAATCCTTACATAAATGAAATCCATCTGAGCATTTCAGAGTTCATACTGGAGCCCTCGGAAGAGTAGAAGCTTCTTGAGGTCAGGGTCTGTTTCTCTTATTTCTTTTCTTTTCTTCTCCTTCCCTTTTCCTTTGCTTACACCCTTCCCCTTTCCCCTTTTCCTTTCCCTTGCCCATTCCCTTCCTCCTTCCCCTTCCTCCACCCCTTCCCTTCACCTTTGTATCCCCAGTGCCTAGTACAGTACCTTCCCCAGAGAGAAGGCTGCTAGTGATGCTTGCTTCAGTGTGTGCTGGAAAACCGAAGTATGTCTGAGCCGTGATCTGTGTAGTCTAGGGACATAAGATACTCAAGATACTCATATCCAGGACATGATGGTTCTGTCAGATTGGAGAACAAGTGGTTCTCCTGAGTGGTAAAAGAGAATTTCAGCCACTCTCAGCCCTCCAACGAGCCTTCTTCCTCTTGTCTTTAGGGTAATCTTAGTTATCTAGGCTCTTGCATACACCCCTCAAAGCCGTGTGCTGCCCACAAGGCTAGACTCCACATTGATTCTAAATAGATTTCACCTGTAAAAAAATGTTCATGGGATTTACCCAGGGCACTTTCCCAGTCAAGATGACTCAGAAAGCCTGGTCCTGGTACAGGCCCTGTAGAACCCTACAATCTAGATGGAGAAATTAAGGCCAGGGCCCCTGCAAAGAGAGCCAACAATACAGGGCAGCAAATGAATGCCAAGGGCCTAGTGAATGGTGCAGGTGCTGATAGTGGCTGCTGGTGTTCAGAAGAGGGAACTCTCAGCTGGTGTGCTTTTTATGCCCCCCAGCACCACTCCCAGTGTTGGGAACTGCTTTCTAAGTCCTTTCCACGATTATCTCAAAAGTGATATATTTTGGCAGAGAAGAAGCAGACAGAGGTTTCAAGTTCTTGTGTAAATGCTATTAGAGCAGATCAGTTTCCTAGGTTTCTGGGCCCCTAGGCAAATAAGGTTCCAGGTGATAGTAACTTTCATGGACAAGGCAGCTCAAAAGGAGAAGCAGCAAGTATTTGATATTTCTGTTCCTCTTTAAAGAATGTGAAGGGCGTTTGTGTATTAGCTTATTGGAGTCTGGCAGCAGCCCTACTGAGCTGGATGCTTCAGGTTTTGTTAGCCTCATTTTTCACAGACAAGGCTTAGAGAGGTGGCTTGCCCACGGTCACCCAGCTAGGAGGTGTCAGAGGCAAACAGAAGCCAGCCATGGTCAACTCAACGAGCAACTTAAATTAGTGGAAAATGTTGGTGAGCACTGGGGTGTTGAAAGTTCAGAGTGAAAGATCTTGGTGTCTACAGAGAATAAGGAAAATAATAATGATACCTTATTTGTATAGCTTTGGTTGAGAAAGATAGCACAATTAGTATTACCTTGGGCTTGGTGGGGGGGGAGTTGGATGAGAAAACTAATCTTCAGCGTGGAGACATGACTTAGCCACAGTCACCCATCTGCTAAGTGTCAGAGTCTGGACAAATTCAGGGCTTTTGACTCCCCAGACCCACCCCACCACACTTCTGTTACATGGAAACCCTCATGTTTATAGAGCAATTTAAGGTGCGTAAATAGAAAAACTCTGATTGGTAGCTGGTGACATTATTGTGTCGTTCAGTCATTTCAAACCTCCCACTGGGGGTTTTCTTGGCAAAGATACTGGAGTGGTTTGCCATTTCCTTCTTCAGCTCATTTTACAGATGAGGAAACTGAGGCAAATATGGTGAAGTGACTTGCCCAGGGTCAGATAGTTAATAAATGTCTGAGGTTGGATTTGAACTCAGGTCTTCTTGATGGCCTGTTATTATCACCTCCTTTTACTTCCCTTCCCTTCCTTTTCCCTTTCCCTTTCCCTTTCTTTTCATTTTTGTATCAGCAGTGTCTTCCCCAGAAGGAAGGCTATTGGTGACGTATTTTACATATAAGCAAACTAAAGGCACAGAGAAATAAAGAAAATTGCCCCATATCACACTAGTGAGAGACAGGGACTAGAATCTAGGTTTCTTGACTCTTACCCCTTAAAGAGATATTGAAAATGAATATTGTTTTGGCCCTTAGTTTTTATACTAGGTGGTGGACTTTTGCCAATTATCTTTCATATCAGTTACATACATGTATAGCAGCCAAAGGAAAGTCATTGTATTGTTAGTAGTCATGGAAATGCAATAGCCAACAACATAGCCAATGCTATATGGTCACTGAGGATATTTCTTGCAAAAGCCTTCAGCCTGCAGCCTCCATCTACCTAGTGGACATCTGGGCTACTGATCCAGAACAAGAGACCCAGTTCACTGGCAGAGTTCTAGGTACTGGGCCAGTGGATGGGCCATGCATTTGTTGGCAATGAAGAACAGAGTACAAGTTGGAGGGATATAGCAGAAACTTGGCAATTGTTTGAAAACTCCAAGTTCTAGGGATGTTCACTTGTATTTGTAGAGGGAATTTCCTTCCTGGGAAGTTCCTCATACCAAAGAAATCACAGGTTCAATTCCTTAGTCTTCCCCTATTGTAGAGGCAGAATCGAGAGTAACCGTTTGATGCTACACTATCCTCTCACACACGCCTTCATGCCCCAGTGCGACCCTTCCACGTTTCCTTCTCTTGTGTAATCTACAGAGAGCTCAGAAATTTTCCCATTCTGATTAGAGACTTGATTAATAGCAACTCATTATTGTTCCTCACTACTGATATTGATTCATTAGAAAGACACTATGACCCAGAACCCAGAGGGACCCAAAGCCCTTGCCCTCATATTCATTCTCACATGATGGTCTCTTCCTTCTGTGGGAACTGCCAACCCCAGCCTTCATGCAAGTCAGTTGCCATAAGTCACTCTGCTTCTAACTAAAGGCGGATTCTCCCACACAATTTTCGTTGCTCCAAGCTCCTTGACACTCCCTTTTTCTACTATACACAGACTCAGCTCCCGCTGAAGCCCTTACCAAAGCTGTCTACAACAAAAACCAAAACAACACTAGCTTTCTGTCCACACTTCTTGCCTTCCTTGCCATAGGAGGTAGGCAGTGGGGCACCTATTTTCCACTGAGTATCATTGCTGGGCATCCTAAATAAAGGAGAAACTTAGGTCTGTTGTGGTCAGCTCTGCCCCAACTTTGTAGGGCACCCAGTTAAATTCTCCTTGCCAGCATTCCCAGACTCTGACAATTGGATATGAAAGGAGGAGGGAGATGGAAGGGTCAAATATAAGGCCCAGATTTGGAACATCAGTAGATAAATGGAAACATCTTTAAAACAAGTTTAACGTGCCAGAAGCTTCAGTCTTCCAAATGCAACCACCTGTCCATCCATCATTTTTCCTTTATTCTTCTGAGATCCGTTCCAGAGAACAGTTAAATCAGGACCTAGTTGTTCCTGCTGTCTCCCTCTCAAATAATCACAGATTGTAGGATACAGTAGATAGGTTAACCTTGCCAGGCAGGAGACCTGGGTTCAAGTCCCACTTTTGACACATTCTGGTTGGGAGTTCCAAGCAAATCTTTTAAGATCTCAGTATTTCAGGCAACTCTCTTAAAACCATCAACTGCAGAAGAGCTGTAGAGCCTACCATCTGTGCCACCTTGGGCAAGTCACTTAATTCTTCTGGGTCTCACTTTCTTCATCTATAAAATGAAGATATTGCGCTACATGGCCTTGGAGATCCATTCCAGGTCTACATCTTTGATCCTATGAAAGGCATGAGGGCATGGGAGGGGTTGTCGTTGTTGTTTTAAGAATGAATGAGCTTGGGCAGCTAGGGAGGAACCACGTCACAGAAAGAGAATAGAGGGAATTTCCTCAATGGGTGCTCCTTAACACCAATGAAATCATAAGTCAGGACAAAAACAAAAAAATAAAAAAAACCCAACTTCTTTTATACGAATGTATTGCTTCCTCCCAACAGAATGTAGGCTACTTGAAGGCAAGGACTGTTTTTACTTTCCCCTTTAGGATCCCAGGGCCTAGCATACAGACTTCCACATTTTGGGGTGGCAGAGGAAGGGTCTGGAACTGGGATTTCCTTGGGAGAGCGAGCTCTTAGAAGAGCTCTTCTGTAACCTAAAGTCTTTGAGACTTGGCTGGAGACCTGAGATTTTAAGTGACCTGCCAGGGTCCTACAGCCAGTGTGTGTCAGAAGCAGGGCTTCCTGACTCAGTCCCTGGCTCTCTATACACTATGCCATGATGTCTATTGCTTTACACACAGTAGGTGCATAATATACGTCTGTCGAATTGGTTTGGCTTGGACCTGCATTCTTTACCTCTGTCACTCTTAGTATGTTTTGGCTATCTTCCACAGCATAGTGGGCAGTGATGTGTTTTTGCCAGAGGTGATAGCTACAAGACCCTATTGTGTTTCATGTCATGCCTTTGCCATTTGAGAGAATTAAGGTAACACTTTTAAAAAATGGAAAAGGGACCATTTTTTGGGTGTGCATTATCTGTTTCCAGGGAATGATTCACAATACCTAAACTGAATAACATTCTAAGGTTCCCAAACAGCACCCATTTTGAGCTAGATTATTTTTTTTACCACAGATATTTTACTTACATATACCTTTAATCATGTGGCAAATTACCTTATTAACCACCAGGGAGTCTAGGCTTATTACTTAATTATAACATCTCTTTCTTCTCATTAAAACCACATAGATTTTAGTTCTGTGCAGCTTCGCATCTTCCCTTGCCTTTGGATATCTATGCAATAAAAGCAGCATAAAAGAATTCCTGTTATTTTGTGTTGATGACTAAAGGGTTAGCAACATTAAAAAAAAGTAGGTGGGTGGAGGAGAGGAGAACTGTCTGGATAGACTTACACTAGCCAGTCGACATAACAGCTACTTGGGTGGTATGGAGCTCTGAGATGTGTACAGTCGTTTACTGCTTTCTCTCGCCAAAACATCTGGAATGCAAAATCTTGTCGTTAGACAGCCACACATGTTAGAAAAACAACAGGACAGAAAAAAACAGGACCCAAAAAATAACTGGATAGAGCCTCATTATTGCTGGTAGGAAATTCGACATTTAAGGTTATACTTCAAAGCAACTATTTTTATTGCAACGGCCCAACCAGTTTAATTTGTTGGACAATGGAGCAGGATTGTGACAAAGAAAAGGAAAACCAAACCTGTAAGAAGTCATGTATTAAGTGGTTTTAAAAAAGAAAATCTGCAATAACAATGATAAAAATTTTATCCTTTTACTCATTCCTCCACAAATAAGTGCTTGGTTTAGAAAAAAAATTCCTCCTCCCCACAAAAAAGGATTTGTTTTTGTTGAAAATTGTCTCTCAAGTAAAGAACTTAATTATTTAAAAAATATAGCCCCCCCCCATCTTAAAGTAATCTTTCCAGCTTTAAATATATATTGGTGCCATTCCTTCTCAACTTCTTCATCAAATACCCTTAACAATCATTCCCACTCTCTCCCTTGTCTTCATTCTCTTTTTATGAAATGATTCCTTCCTAGCTGCCCAAGTCCACTCATTAAAACAACAACCACCACCACAACAATCCCTCCTGTGCCCTCAAACTACTGCTCTTTACACTTCTTCCCCTTCTCAAACAAACTCCTAGAAAAATCTATCTACACTCAATTCCCTCTACTTCCTGTCCCCATCCTCTCCTCAACACTTTTGAAAATGGCTACCAGTTTCATTACTCAACTGAATCTGCTACCTCAAAAGTTACCCAGAATCTTTGGAAAAAAATAGGATGGCATTTTCTCAGTCTTCATTCTTCTTGACCTCTCTCCAGAAGGTGATATTGCTGGATACAGTGTCCTCATGGATGCTTTCTCCCCTCTTGGTTTTTGAGACACTGCTTCCTCTGGGGTCTAGCCAGATGACTGTTCCTATTCAGTCTTCTTTGCAGGATTATGATCATTTGCTTGCCCTTTAAGTGTCTGTGTACTCCAAAGCTCTCCCCTGGTTCCTCTTCTGTTTTCCTTATGTATTTTCTTTCTTGGTGACCTCATCAGCTCACATGGATTTAATGGTCATCTTTACATTGATGACTCAGACTAATATATCCAGCCCTAGTCATTCTCCTGAGCTTCAGTCACCCATTACTCTTTATTAAATATTTCAAATGGAATGTTCTGTAAGCATCTCAAACTTCTCTCTACTCACAGTGCTACCACCTTAATTCAAGGCTCTCATCACTCCTCACTTGGACTCTTGCAACAGACTACAAATTGGTTTCTCTGCCTCATCTCTCCTCATTCTAATTCATCCTTTACAAAGCTGACAAAGTGATTTTTCCCAAAATGCAAGCCTGGCCTTGCTGCTCCTCTATTCAATAAGTTCCAATGGCTCCCTATTGCCCCTAGGATCAAATATAAACTCCCCTATTTGACATTTAAAGTCCTTTACAATCTGGCCCCATCCTGCCTCTTCAACCTTATTACATATTGATTTACTCTATGTACACTGTAGTGCAGCCAAACTAGCCTTCTTACTGTCCCCTCAGAGACAGCACTCCATCTCCTCTCTCCTTATCTTTGTACTGGCTGTTCTTAAGCCTAGGATTCACTATCTCTTTATTACTGTGAAGTTGTCATTCTTGTTGTTTGTCCTTCATTTTTAAAGAGGGCCGTGACATCAGGAAGATGATGTCATGACTTTCAAGTGAATTGGATTTAAGAAAGATGGGGCTGTGCAAAGTCACTTTCTCCTCCTGAGCCCATGTGACAAAATATAGATCAGTTTGACTGTAGATGGCCCCCTTACTGTGAAGTAATAAATGATGAAAGGGATGCATTCAGAGAAACCTACAAAGGCTTGCATGGACTGATGCTAAGTAAAATGAGCAGAACCAAGAAAACAAATTTTTGTAATGACTGTAACATTGACTGTAACATTGTGAACACTTTACACGACTGTAACATTGTAAAGAAAAAAATTAGGAGCTCTGATCACGGCAATGATCAAACATGGCTCCAACATATCTTCAAAAGGTCATAATTTTGTTTCTTCTTTGCCTATAAGCTTATTATTTTAATTCCTTTTTTTGTTATTGTCATAATTGGATTTTTAGATATTATATCAAATAATGGTGGTGATAACGGATATTCTTGCTTTCCTCGAGATCTTATCAGCAAAGACTATACTATTTCTTCTTTACATATAATGCTGGCTATTGGATTTAGCTAGTTGCTATCTATCATATTAAGGAAAAGTCCATTTATTCCTACATTTTTTAACACTCCAAGAAGATGGGAAATTGTATTTTGTTGAAAGTGTTTCGGGGGCATTTATTAAGGTAATCACATCATTTTATTGTTTTTAATCATTAATATGACCTATTATGATCATAATTTTCTTGGCATTCATAGATTCAAAGTGGAATAGACCTTAGAGTTCATTTAGTTCAACCCCACAATTTTATAGATGATGAAACTAGAGTATAGAGAGATTTAAGTGAACTGCTCAAGGTCATGTAAATAGTAAGTGGCAGAACTGGGATTTAAACCCAGCTCCTCTTACAGTAAATATTGTACTTTCCCTGTATCCCATACAATCAGGGCCTATATTATACTGGCCCCATTCCTCAGCTATTCTGGTTTCCTTATGGATAACAAAATCATGTTCATTGTAGTGTTTAGATTAAATGCATTTTGTTCTTTCATTTTTTTTTTTTTTGCATCGTGAACTGTATTATCTGCACCAAAAAAGTAGTCGTTAATTGTAACAATTAGTAACCCCTGGAACATGAATATGATCGGTCTCTGTTACCCAGAAAACAATAATTTAGAATATGTGATTTCAGGACTATGCCAGATATGAGAGAGATTATGGTATTTATGTGTTACTGTATCTTTTTGCTATGGTGAGGTTCAAACGAGTTAATGTAGGAGGGTCAAAAGAGATATATGCCTCCTTGAAAAGTACAAAGTGCTACATACAAGGTAGCATTACGATGCCAACAAAAACAACTCATTTGGAAACCTTGGCTGCTTCCTAAATTAAACTAAAGCTGGTCTCTAGAATTAGTCAAGCGTTTCAAGATAATGGCTATCCATCCGATTGTCCCCCAGGCCTCCGTGAGTAGTAAGAGAAGCCTAAAGCCTGCATGGCAGGCAAATGCCCTCAGATAATTTCCCCAAACTCATCACCTGACGATTACAGTGCTTTCAATCCTAAGCTTCAAAACGTTAGGGAAAATATTCATAAACATGTTTCAGAATCCCGTGGCATAATTGAGGCACTTTTCTAAGATTAAAAAGTAGAGAAAACTGGCATGAGGTTTGTTTGAACAAGTGTGCCGGTGATTTCTGTTCCGAAGATGAGAGAACGTCAGATAAGCACTCCTAGCGACGGTGCTTCGAGAGCTTTGCTGCGTGAAAGCAGACAACACAAAAGAGTCCTGCGCAAAGCTGCGGGACATTGTATGACAAACCACCCCAAGCATGGAAACACAGTGGTTGGGGCGGGGGTGGGGGGGATATTTGGAAGAATTATACTCCCTGTAGTTCGAGGAACAGAAGAAAATGCAGACAATGGGGTCTTTGCTTTGATCCTTGCTTACATAGAAACATATGCCTGATCCAGCAGAGTTTCGCTATTATTGGACTCCCTGACTCTATCCCCTAGACTTCCCTGGAAAGGAAATAGGCCAAACTAATGGAGAACTCGTTGGTCACAAAACATCGAAGAAACACAAAATATCGTTGTTATATTTAAACCTATAAAAATGTTTAAAAAGGGATGAAAACGATAGGAATAAAGATTTCTTCTTGTGACAATAAAAACTACACGTATATTCCCTCTTAGAATTACTTCCCCAACAGGAAATCTCATATCCTTTGAGATTCCGAGGGTGGAGAGAACAGAAGGGAGTAGTCTTGATTAGAAAGCTGTAGTAAGCTGACCCTCATTTGCCTTCCCTGGGTCATATTTTTCGATTTTCAAAGGAATCGCTTCCAGTCAGGGTATTGGCTTGAGAAAGATTCTTGGGAAGGAAAAGAGCCAACTTCTAGTCAGAGGATCTGGGAAGGCTTGGCGCTTTTTATTGGTGGAGGGAAGGGGTGCAAAGGTAAGAGATTGATTCAAATGGTAAGCGGTCACCCTGAGATATGAGCCAGCCGCCTCTCTTGGCCTCCACATTTTCAGTTAATGAACGGGCATGGGAAACTGGAGTAAGATCAAAGTCTCTTTATGACAGAATCACTGACATTCCTGAAATAGCTCCAAATTCCTTTCTTCACAATAAGCATGAATCAAGTCACTGATATATAAAGAGGATCCACAAAGCAAACCTTGAGTTCTTTTGTTACCTTGACTTTCAGCTCATTGCCTTGTCTGACCTCCTCTTAAAGTAGTTCAGCCCGGTCGGGTGGGAGGGTGAAGGGGGGCAGATTTGGCATTGTCCCTCCTCCACATAAAGATGTCCAAAGTCAAAGGCAAGAGCCTCTGAAAATGGAACTTTTAAGAAACAAAATAAAAGAAGGCTCATTAGTGAAGTTAAATATTTAGATTAGTCCACCACATTTGACTTGATCTGAAAGGGTAAAGAAAAAAAAAGGTACACCCCAGGCGGGGCTCAGAGGATAAAAAGCCCTATTTAAATGTGGATCTGCTTGGAGGTGACAGCACGCGGAATCAAACAAATAGGAGTGTGTCTCCACCCTCTCTGCTCCCCCACCCTTCCTTGGTTTAGCTGGGTGGTGCATATCATTTTAGGGTTTATTAGACAATAAGACGGAAAAGATTTAAGAATCATCATGTCACCCAAAGTCTTTTCCAATGGCTTAAGTGCTATTTCCCTTCCCCACACTTAAAGAAGAGGCAGGGAGAAAGAACTAGAATCTCTCTGTTTCTCTCTCTCTCTCTGTCTCTCGTCTGTTTTTGTTTCTGTCTCTCTCTTTCCATTTCAGTCATGCTTTTCCCCTCAACATTTCTTTCCCTATTTCCTTTCTTGGCTTCAGACTTTGGGGAAACAAAGGAAGAAGAGGAGGATGAAGGAAGAATCATAGAAATGTAGGGTCTTAGAGTCAGAAAGGGAATTAAGGATTAGAAAACCAAGACCCAGAAAGTAAGAGTGAAGTGTCCAAGGTCCCCTTCCTAGTCAATCAATATTACAAACATTTATTAAGTGGTTACAGTATGTGAGTAGGGGCAGCTAAGTGTTGCAGTGGGCAACTGGACTTGGAATCAGGAAGACTCATCTTCATGAGTTCAAATCCAGCATCAGACACTTACTAGCTTTGTGACCCTGGACTAGTCACTTAACCCAGTGTGCCTCAGTTTCCTCCTCTGTAAAATGGGTGGGAGTAGGAAGTGGCAAACCACTCTAGTATCTCTGCCAAGAGGCCCATACCCCCAAAAAGGGGGAGTCACAAAGAGTCATACACAACTGAAATAACTAAACAGCAATTATTATGTGTTAGATGCTGTCCCATCATCAGTGGCAGAGTCAGTATTAGAGGAACCTTCAGTTTGTACTAGGAGTAAAGGGATGGATGAGAAAAGCATGCATTATATACGTATGTATGTATATATTTAGATGTGTGTGTATATATACATACATACATACATGTGTATATATATATATGTGTGTATATATATATATATATATATAGTGTAATAGATGGAGAGTGTTATATATATATACTATACATATACACACACAGAGAGTGTCCCTAAAGTCTGGATACATAGGCAAAAATGCATATTTTGAAATATTTGGAATATTAACAGACCTTAGCCCCCTTGACTTCCTTTTCTGGGGTATGCTAAGGGAGAAGGTGTACTGAATGAAAATCATAGATGCAACACACTTGATTGAATGTATAAAGAGTGAATGTGCTAAAATTGATAGCAATGTGGAGTTACTGCATCAAGTTTGTGTGAATCTTGCAAAGTGCATCAACCTTTGCATTACAAATGATGGAAATCATATTGAAGATGTTATCTGTTAATATTCCAATTAAATAAAATGTGGTTTAAAATTTCATTCATTTCATTTCTTGAAAATATGCATTTTTGCCTATGTGCCCAGACTTTAGGGACACCCTGTACATATAAGATTGGAGGAGAAAGACAAAATAAATAATTGAGATACAGGATCACAGAATAATAAAGTTTTCTAACTGAAAGATAACTTAGAGGTCATCTCTTCTAGTCCATTCATTTTACAAATGAGGAAAATGATGTTCAGTGTCCAAGCAGAATCAAAGCTGCAGAGAGACTAATAGAATCATCTTGTCTCTTCTATACCAATTCTTGTTCACTACCTGCTTTCCCACCTTCTCCCTCCATTGCCTGCGCTGAATTTTTCCTTGTCAGTGCCAGCTTTAGGGTTTTGTGGGCATGATACACAAAAGATTTGAGTATACCCCCATCAACTTCAACAGAAATAGTTACTTTGTTATTATCATTATTATTATGGCAGGGAGCTGGTACAGTGGATAGCGTGCTAGGCCTAGGAAGACCTGAGTTCAAATCAAGCCTCAGGTACTTACCAGCTGTGTGACTGTGGGCAAGTCACTTAGTCGTATTTGCCTCAGTTTCCTCATATATAAAATGAACTGGAGAAGAAAATGACAAAACATCCCAGTATCTTTGCCAAGAAAACCCCAAATGGGGTCACGAAGAATCAGACATGACTAACAACTTAACAAGTTACTTTTTAAATTATACAACAAATAAGGCCACCCTCTGATATTAGAAGCTGACAGCCTTTGTTTCCATAATTCAATGGCTATCTTGTATTCAGGATTCATCAACGGAGTGACTCAAGAAGGGGAAGTGCTAGTCAAGTTAGATAGGTTGAAGAGAGAATGGAGTCCAGAAATGGGCTGCTGAAACTTGCTGGTTCTTAATTCTGGCATGTTTCCTAATACTGAGAATGAGTACTGGATCTGGAGGCAAAGGACATGGGTTTAAATTCTTTTTTTTTTAATTAAAAAAATTTTTTTTGGAGAGGGGAAGGCAGGGCAATTGGAGTTAAGTGACTTGCCCAAGGTCACACAGCAAGTAAGTGTGTCAAGTGTCTGAGGTCAGATTTCATGGTTTCAAATTCTGCCTCTGACACTTAACTATCTGTGTGACCTTGGCTAAGTCCTATTTAACTTCCCCAAGTCTCAGTTTCTCATCTGGAGACTAAATGGCCTGTGAGGTCCCTTCCATCTCTAAATGTACCATCCCATGACTTCATCCTGTTCTCAGAAGCTTTACATTTTTAACCCCTTGAAAATAAGGAATATTTGGACTCATTTTCTTAGTTGTGTTTCATTTAGCACTCATTCCATACTTTTTCATTGTCAAGGCTTTTAAGTCATTCTGCTTGATTATTCCCTCTAATGACCTAGGAGAAGGAGTGAGGTTCCCATTTCATAGATAATGGACATGACTTCACATGGGACTATGCCAAAGGTGAGGGTCAGAACTGGAACCCTAGTATTTACATTCAAGGCTTCTTTTCCTTGTTCATCCCCCAGGGCAGAGCAGGTCCCCAGATCATCTACCTGGTGCCCAAACAATGGATTCATCCAGTCAGTTTGTTCAAACCATAGGTCACTTCAAAGAAAACATCAATAGCATGAGTTTCTTGACTAGAACCAGCGATCAATTCAATCATAATGGTCAACGGTGTAGTCCTTCAAAGACAGACACTTTGTTAGGCTATAAGAGATGGGGGGTGGCGCAGAGGGCAGAATGCTGAATTTGAAGCCAAAGGACCTGAGTTCGAATGCTGAACCTTCCACTTGTGTGATCTATGGCCTTGGTCTCCTCACCTTCCTAAGCTCCTTGTGAGTAGAGATCATTTCCTTCTTTGCACTTACATTCAGTGTCTGGCACATAGTAGGTGCTTAATATTTGTTACTTCATAGACTGGGTTCACGTTCCTCATCTGGCAAATGAGAGGGATGGACTGGACAGCCTGTGAGATAGGTCACTTCCTACTCTGAATCTTTGATCATCATAGAACCTAAGAGTATTCTTCTAGACTTTAGGCTACTTGTAATAGAACATAGGGAAAGATGTTGGTGCAGGGCAAGTGATTCACCACATCTGGAAGGTGCCATAGTAAATAATCAGAGGCATTCAGCATTGTGTTTAGCAACTATTAGACAGGCAGTCAGTCAGTAGGCATTTATTAAGCACCTACTATGCACCATGCACTGCTCTAAGCTAAGCACTGGGGATACAAAAAGAGGCAAAAGACGGTCCCTGTCCTCAGGGAGCTAACATTCTAGTGGAAGAGCTAGTAACAAACAGATATGTACAAATAAACCCTATGCAGAATAATTAAGAAATAATTAAGGGAAGGCACCAGGCTTAAGTGGAGCTGGAAAAGGCTTCTGATAGAAGATGGAATTAAGCTCTTACTTTGTGTCAGTATCGGGGATACAGATACAAGCTATTAACACAGCCTGCCCTCAAGGAGCTCATATTCTAACAGGGGAAGACAATGCAGTAAAGGGGAACAGGAAGGAGTGGGGCAGGACAAACAGGCTGGAGATGTCTGGGAATTGTGAGTGAAGGCCTTGAAATGGGCCCCATAAGGCCCAGGCTAGACTACTGAAGCCCTGGGTGGCTCCAGTGTTGGAGTCCATGGTAGAGCCAGAGAGAGGGGATGGAAATGATGGCCTGTGGGATGGAGTGCAGCCAGCATGGCTGGACAGATCATATCTGTTAGAAAATATTTTATTAGTTATATCAGACAGCTGTTTGGGAGATGGTTGGTTGATAAAGATACCTGCCAAGTGTCCTTGTTTTGCACAAGTAGTCAGAGATGTATCTTTTGGAAATACTTCCAGAAGGTTCTTGAAATTTCCTCCCATTACCAGGTTTGCCTTGCAATTAAAAACTGAGTAACGTTACAAACCAGTTGTTTTTACTAAATGGAAAGGGAAAGCAAGTTAGAGATACAATTTTTGGTGTTAGAATCATAGCAGCCAGCATCATACAGCTTTGAGGACTTCCATAGTAAGGCAAAGATATTGTAAATCACCAGTTTTCACACAATAGTAGTTTATAAGAACAGATTTAATTTTCCCTAGTCAGACAAAAAATATTATCTTCTGATATCTTAGTGCTTGGCATATAGTAGGTGCCTAATAAATGTATACTGATTGACGGTATGCTGGCATTTACATGTAGTCTATTTTGCCTTGATCAAGAGCTAGCTTTTTAAACTTAGAAGCCTCTTCAATGTAAATAAACCTCGTAGACACATAGACTCAGACCGGTGAATTCATTGTTCTGGGGAGCTCCCACTGAGGATCTTTTTATACCAGTGCAGGTTGGTTATTTTAGTGAGTTGCCTAGGAGCCCTGAAAAGATTAAGTGACTAGCCCAGGGTCACACAGTCTTTATGTGTCAGAAGTAGGGCTTGAACTCTGGTTTTCCTGAGTTTAGCTCTTTATCCATTGTGCTACACAGCTTTTCAAATGTAAGATTCTTATTGACTTATCTGAGCCTTAACCTTTACTTAATTTCAATCATCTATAAATTTTGAGACCTCCAATATTTTATTTCCACAAAGAATGGATTGTTAGAGTATGGGGCCCAAGGAAGGGATGCTGTGATGGGCATACTGAAGACACTTCCAGAACTATATTTAGGAGAAGTGATTGAGAAAACTAAGAAAAATGTGTGCATTTAGAATCCATGAGAGGATCCTGGGGTGTGCGCCATCAGGGGGCACTCAATCCATCAAGCCAAAACATAATCAGAAACATTACATGAAGAAAAGATCATAAAGTATATTCCCTCTTAGGACCTAAGCCTCTTTCTTCCGATCTATCACTTTGCCCAGGAAAGTTAAAAGCCCAGCAAAGAGGTATATTCTTTGATGGTTGGTCTTTGGTACAGAGACAAAATTCTATCAGATTTAATTACAAAACTGAAGCACTTTTCAGAGGGACCACTTGAGACCTCAGAGAATTCAAGCCAGGGCCTAGTTGTGTCATCATCCCATCCAGTCCCCAGGACCATAATTACTCATCAGGGGAGAAGTGCTTGTTCAGATTAAGGGAGTTCTGAGGTTCTCATTGATTAAAATCCAATTGCACTCTTACAAATTCAAAGATGACATTTTAATTTCCCCCTCTTTCAGAGTTACTAATGCTCTTAAGGGAACAATTTTCCAAGGGTTGTCTCAAATGTGCTCTTTTTGTTTGGTTTTATTAACTCTCTTTGTCTCTACTCCATTGAGATTGTTGTGAGAGTGCGACCCATCACAACCGTCTGGGCAGACTATGACAGCACAGGATAAGCCCGTGGGGTGAAGTGTGTGAAGCCACTGCCCTACTCCTATCCCTCCTGAGCATGTTCCCTTTACCAAAAAGATCTCATCTTCTCATGAGGCTTTGTGCTGAGCTCTCAGGAAATCTCACCAAATCTCATGGCATCCCACTGTGGATTACACACTGTCTTCCAGATTTTTAAACCTCATTGAGTTTTCTGACCTGCCTAACATGAAGAAAGGTAGAAACAATGCAACTCTGATTGGCTTTCCAGGTTCCTCTCTCTTACTCTTCCAATCTATCTTTTCCACTCTTCAGATTCCTTATGTACGGATCTGACCACGGCTCTTCTGCTCAGAAATAATCACTGGTCCCTAATTGTCCAGCAGGTAAAGTTCAAACTCCCTTGTTTGGCATTCAACATCTTCCACAAGCTGGAGCCATTCCATTTCCCCCCAGTTTTTTCACATTCTCTCATTCTTTCACATGTTCTATACCCCCTACACATCAAACAACTTGCCATTCCCTGATGACACCTGGGCTTTACTGATGCCATGACTTTGCACATTTTGTTTCTCACTGAAAGCAAAACTGTGTTCAATATAGGTTTTTTTACATTTGTAAAATTTATTTAATATTTCTACTTTTCAGCATTGATTTCCACAAGATTTTGAATTACAAATTTTCTCCCCATTTCTACCCTCCCCCACACTCCAAGATGGCATATATTTTGATTGTCCCATTCCCCAGTCAGCCCTCCCTTCCATCACCCCTCTTCCCCTCCCATCCCTCTTTCCCTTCTTCTCTTGTAGGTCAAGATAAATTTCTACACCCCATTACCTGTGTATCTTATTTCCCAGTTGCATGCAAAAACAACTTTTTTTGAGCATCTGCTTTTAAAACTTTGAGTTTTGAGTATTCTCTCCCCTCCTCCCTCCTCACCCATCCTCCCTAAGAAGGCAAACAATTCAACACATGTCACACATATATAATTACGTAAAACCCTTCCACAATACTCATG
>CM053622.1:358535598-358623244 GCA_028646595.1 Phalanger gymnotis
TTCTTGGTGTTCTTCATGGTAATGGTGGCGATTATATTATTACATAGAATAGAATGTGTGTGGAAAACTCTGAAATGGAACACAATGAGAGGAAAGAAGCTGAGGAAACTGTCACTGGAAATAATCTTGAGCATCTCTCCATTGTTCCCTTTTGTTTAAATGAAGTATCCGTATCCTTCTAAAGGGGATGAGCATGCAACACAATCATTGGTCAATGGCTAAAATGCAACATGTATAGATATACACATTGTAGCTTCTCATAGGGAACCCTTAAGATGAAATGCAATCCAATGCTTTTGCCCTCAATGTCAGTTCCCTACATTCTCCAAACCCCCCTTTTTTCTCCTCAAAGTGATTTCAATTTTACCCTTATAACAACCTAAGGAAATATTCAGTGCAAAAACAAAGGTTGGCAGATGTTCATTGACTTGACCACAGTCACACAGCTGGCCAGATACAGAGGCAGAATTGGAAACCACAGCTCCCACCGTCTCTCTAAACCCCATTTCTTGCCCACATGCTCTGGTCATATACATGCTGCTGTGTGAACATGCCAAGAAGGTTGGAAATTATGAAATGTGGGCTTGATCAATGAGAGAGAATAGGGTTTTTTGGGGGGTGAAAATCCAACTTCTACTAAGACTTCTTTAACCAGAAGGGTTTTTATTATAAAGACAATTTGTAATTATATAGACCTTTTCACTTTATGGACCCCAAAGCTCTTAGAAGACTATAAATATGGCAGAGACTTCTGTTTTGATTCTTGTTTTATTATATAGCCCCAAATGATTTTTTTGATATGGAAATATGGGGTGAGGTGGGGGGAAGTTGGGGAACATTGAAGGGACTAACAATTGGAGAAAAGCCCTGGTCTTCAGCATGGATAGAGAACGAAAAGTTTAAACTATAGTAAACAAAACTTGGAGGCCAATGTTTTTGTTTACTGATATCTGTGAATTGGCTTTTTTAGTAATATCAGGTCCGATTTGACTTTGATTTCTTGGTTACAGTTTGGTATTCATTATCTCCATGTTGTTTGTTTGTTTTTATAGCTAGCACAGCATCATGTTTAAGGGGAAGAAGAAAAAGGGGAGTGATTTTGAGCCTTCCTCCCATCTGACTGGATATTGTTGCATCTCTCTTTCTACTTCCCAATAACCTGGCCCTTGGTAGGCAGCTTTATTGCAAATTCATTGTAATCTGTGGAAAATAATCTAGATGTCTTTAGCCATGATGCAACTCTTTTTTATAAAGCACCATTTCAACATAAAAGAGAGAAAGAGAGAGAGACAGACAGACAGATGGGCAGGCAGGCAGACAAAGACAGAGATAGAGACAGAGACACGGAGAAAAAAAACAAGGAAATTTAAGACAGTTATCCTTTAATTAATTAATAAATTAATAATTAATACATTACAAAGAAATTTAAAGGTAATCTCTTAATTGATTAATAAATTAATAATAATTATGGGACAAGGAAATTTAAAGGTAGTTATCCCTTATTTAATTAATAAATTAATAATTGTGGGACTTAGTAATCAGGGGATTTGGAGTCACATAAAAATCAGATAGACTGGTAATACATAAAGCAAAAGCCTTTAATTTTCATGATTTTATCCATATAAAGAGCACCATAGTAAAGAAATTTCCTTTAATCAATGCACATTAGCACCTACTTGGCTACTTATGGACTTCGAGAATTGCTGGGAAATTAAGAGACTTGCCTGAGGTCACACAGTCAATATGTGTCAGAGGTCTGACCTAAACCCAGGCCTTCCTGACTCTGTCCTCTATCTGCTCTACCATGTTCCCTCTCAAGTCTTTAACCACTGCGTATAGCTCTCACAAGTAGAGGTTCAAGGTCTAAAGCCAAAGCTTCTTGACTGACTGACTGTTGACAATAGTATATCCATCTCCATGTGTGTCACAAATTAACAATTTGACAAACTTTTTTTAAATGTCTACTCTATGTCAAGCACTGAGGATATAGAGAAAGGAAGGAGAGGAAGAAGAAGGAAGAGGACAAGGAGGAGGAGGAGAAGAAAGAGGAGAAGGAGAAGAAGGAGGAGGAGGAGAAGGAGGACAAGGAGAAGGGGGAGAAGAGGAGAAGAAGAAGAAAGAAGAAGAAGAAGAAGGAGGAGGAAGAGGAGGAGGAGGAGGAAGAGGAGGAGGAGGAAGAGGAGGGAAAGAAAAGAAGAAAAGGAGGAAATCCAGTTCTTATTCTCAAAGAGCTCATAATCTAATGATAGAGATAATATGCAAACAACTACCAACAAACAAGATATATACAGGATCAATTGTAGATAATAATTAGAAGGAAAACACTTGCATTAAGGGGGATCAGGAAAGGCTTCTTGTAGCAGGTGGGATTTTAGTTGAGACTTGAAGGAAGCCAGGGAAGCCAGGAATCAGGGGTGAGGAGGGAGAGCATTCCAGGCAAGTGGCAGTGAAAATACACAAAGTCAGAAAGATGGAGTGTCTTGTTTGAAGAACAGCAAAGAGGCAGTATCTCTAGAATGAAGAGCATATAGGGGTTGGGGGGTCAGATGCAAGAAGATCAGAAAGGTAGTGGGAGAGGCTAGGTTATGGAGAGATTTAAAGGCCAAACAGAAGATTTAATATTTGATCCTGGAAGTAATGAGAAGAGAACCACTGGGGTTTGTTGAGTTGGGGAGGGAAGGGTTGACATGATCAGACCTGGACTTTAGGAAGATGACGTTGATAACTCGAATGGAGAATGGTGTGGAGTGGGGATCAATCTGAGGCAGGGAGACCAACCAGCAGGCTATTGTAACAATCTAGGTAGACGGTGATGAGGGCTTGCACCAGGGTGGTGGTGTCAGAGGACAGAAGGAGGACACGATGAGAGATGTCTGTTGTTAATCCTCATTGTGTCCCCTGCTCATTTATTCAGGAACCATAGAATGTTAGAGCTTGAAGGGACCTTAGAAACCATCTTGTCTAGCCCTGCCTTATTTCATAGATGAAGAAACTCAGGATCCGAGTGATTTCTTCAAGATCAAACAGATAGTAGGGGCAGAGCTGGGTGTTCAGTTCAGGTCCTCCAACATCAAATCCAGTGATCTTTTGACTAATACAACAATCTCTCTGTAATGCCCTTTATTTTATGGAAGAGAAAAAATGAGGACAATGAGGGTAAAGAGAATTGCCTGGGGCCACCACCTAGGTGGTGAGTGACAGAGGTAGTATCAGGACCAAGGTTTCTTGATTTTTGATCCAATGTCTATTCCTGTCTGATGCTCTTGCTTGACACAAGGGTGGCTGTGAGTGAGGATGAGGTGGAGCAGAGAGTGGGAGATAGAACAATATATTGTGTTTGAGAATCCTTGGAGATGAGGCTCACATGAAGCTTGAGGGGAGGATATAAGCTGGCCCTGAAGTATTTCTGGAGGTGCATAGCACATCAAGGTAAGATGAGGAATGGAGTGTTGGGAGTGTAGAGATGTATACTTTAAGAGTGGATAGGGAAGAACGGAGTGGCTACGTGGCACAGTGGATAGAGCACCCAGCCTAAAGTCAGAAGACTTCATCCTGAGTTTAAATCTGGCCTCAGATACTTACTAGCTTTGTGACCCTGAGCAAGTCACTTAATCCTGTTTGACTCAGTTTCCTCATCTGTAAAATGAGCTGGAGAAGGAAATGACAAACCACTCCCTTGCCAAGAAAATCCCAATTGGTATTATAAGGAGTTGGACACAACTGAAAAATGAAGCTTCACATCAGGAAAGAAGGATAAATTGATTCTCCAGCCTAACAGAGCATAAATTTAGTTGCCTTGGAGAATATGAAAACAGAGTCAAGAGACTCTGCCTCTAGAAGACATATAACTTCCTGAATGCAGAGGGAAGACTTGATAGCAATATAAATGGTGCATTCGTTTTGCACTCTGTCCTCTAACTTTGCACAAATATATGTTACCTTTGCCAAAAAAATCACCTGTAATGTCTTCTTTTCTCCCCTCTCTCCTCCTCCTCCTCCCCTATGTTACTCTCCTACTGAAATTCTGCTTAAAACTCATCTCTTCTACATGCCTTTACTGGTTACTCTTCTACTTTTTATCTTCTCCATTTGTCTTCTGCTGGTTTAGTTTTTTTACACTTTTGTATTTATTTAATCAAGATCCATTTATGGAATTTCTCCCAAGTGCATGGCTCTGTGCTTGGTACTGTGGGAGATATAAAGATGAATAACACTATCTCTTCCCTTATGAAGCTTATGGTCTAGTAGTAGTGTTGTTCAGTCATTCAGTCCTGTCTGACTCCTTGGAACCCTGTGCACCGTACTACCCATGGGATTTTTTTTTTTGGGCAAAGATAGTGGAGTGGTTTGCTATTTCCTTCTCCTACTTCTTCCTACTCTTCTAGTATATTGCTTTGTCAGTGCTACTGGGTCCTTATCAACTAGATTGTAACCTCCCTGAGCTAAGGGGTATCATCTATTCCTTTCCCTGTTGTTCAGTCATTTCAGTCACATCCAACTTTTCACAACTGCATTTGGAGTTTTCTTGGCAGAGATACTGGAGTGGTTTGCCATCTCTTTCTCTAGCTCATTTTCTAGTTGAGGAAACTGAGGCAGAGTTAAGTGATTTGCTCAGGAGCACACAGCCAGTAAGTGTCTGAGGTGAGATTTGAACTCATGAAGATGAATCTTCTTGACTTCAGTCCCAGTGCTCTATCCAGTGTGCCACCTAGCTGACCCATTCCCTGACTAAATGATATCTACTCTATGTGTTTTTTACTTTCCTAGTCCTTTCTCCTTTCCCAATTTCACCTTCCCCCCAAGTTACTCATTTATAGATGGCAGGAGTTTTGGGGGATTTAGCAGATGAGGGTTGGAAAAGAACATTACATTTTGGAAATCAATCGTTTTTCCCTTTTCTATCTGTAGTGGAAATCACTGTAAAGATGTTCCATCTGTTGCCTAGAATGAAGAGGCAAATGCCACAAAAAGGAAAGACAGGGATTTGTTTTTTCTTTCTAACATTCCACCAGCTTGATAGCAGAGAATCTTGAAGGACTTAACAAAGATGTTTATCCCTCAGATTCATTACAGGATGGAATGTTACCTACACCTAGCATTAACACTACCCTTGAGCAGTAAGGAAGTAAAAACTGGTAAAAAAAAACCCAACAAATTATTTTCTTAGTCTCTAAAGCATCTCTGGGGCACTAAAAGGCTAGATTTGTGAGACAAATTGTAAAATGAATGTCACAGAGTGCATACAATTAAAGCACTGAGCAAATGTTTACAAAACAAACTATATACATACAGATAGATATAGATATATGCATATATACTATATATCATATACATATATATTTACAAATTTCAATTAATTGCCTCATGTGACACTAAATGAGTGTTCTCAGCTATCAGAGCTATGCTTCATGAAACTCAGACTTTTAAAACAGTTCTTTTGTCTTTGCATATGGCTGGGTTCCTAATGCCCAGTTGCTAGTAGGCTAGATTCTAGGTTCTGAGTGTTTCCCCTCATTAGTGTTTTGGTCCAGACCTGTGATTTCATCAGTGTGTGTTGTTCCTGGCATGGAAACAATTCAGCCCACTGTTCCATACTGTCTCAGAGGGCTGTTGGGGATCTGAAAGATTAAATGACTTGTCCAAGGTCACATAACTGTTATGTGTCAGAGGCAGGACTCAAAATCAGACCTTCCCAACTCCAAGATGAGCCCTTTATTCATGATACTGTGTTACCTTATTAGCTTGTTACAATGAAATTCTAAGTCTGAAGGTCTTAATGTTAATTCTTTAAAATTAAAGCATTTCCTGAAACTGAATACCATATAATTATAATGGCCAACCTTGTCCTGGAAGAAGAAATGAAAAAATGTATTTCCTTCTATTTCACTGGAGAAGTGGAGGCTATGGTTGCAGAATATTGTTTGTGTGTGTGTGTGTGTGTGTGTGTGTGTGTGTGTGTGTGTGTGTGTAGCAAGACCCAGTTAACAACATGTTGGTTAGTTTTGCTGAACTGACATTCTTTTTGGTCTTCTATTGTCTTTATTTTTAATCTTTATTTATTTATTTAACGAGGAATAGATTCCTCAATTGGAGAAGGATTTATTTAGAAATGAAGGCGATATATAAACAAAGGATAGCAATAAATTTTTAAAAATGAATAAGATGAATGCATTTCCTGCAAATGGAAATGTTATACTGAGAAAGTGCCTCCTTTTGGGAGGATGGAATTAGGGTATTTTGCAAATCTACCTCATAGGTGGTAACCCTGAGACGGCTCTTTCCTCTGACCCTCCCCACAAACTTCTGGCCGCCTCTTTCCAATGTCTAATGGCTCCCTTTGGGTCTCGCTCTACTGTTCATACCTAGAGGGATAAAAAGTGAAAATGGAACCTTGGAGTATTTATCCTGTACTCATTCTTCTCTCTTGAATATTAAATAAAAGACATTTATTTATTCTTAAAAGTTTATAACAGAAGTTCATGGAAGAGGACTTGGGTGACAATGCACACAGAGACAACAAAAATGTGTATTTTAATTGACCACCCTCATTATAAAATTTTCAGTCCTTATAAAATACTCTGCATTTCCTCTCACAAAATGCAGTGTGTGATGTGACCCGGGCACCAACCAGCCACTGCTGTTATGTTAGAATGGCGGCTAATTGCCAAGATTTCCAGCAGGCAATAGTGGGGGGAGGATTGGGGGTGTCTTTCCCAATGAGATCAGGGTGGGCTGGACTGTGTGAAAACAGAGGTCCTTCTTTCTGGGAATTTTTCACAAATCTTTCCCTCCATTATTCTCAGTGCAGCTGTTGGGGCACATTCAGGTCCACAAGCTCAAATATTTTGTTGTTGTAGTCCTTCCTGGTCCCACGTTTATGATTCTGACAACCTCCTACCAAAGATTTGGTTGGTCTATAATCTGACAGTTTTTGCCAACTAGTGACTTAAAATTCCTTATAGCTGGATTGTCAGTTGACTCCAGATGAAAACCCATGGAAATCTTTACTTCTTTCCAAGAAAGAATTCCTCTCCTCCCCTCCTCTCCTCTCCCCTCCCCTTCCCTTCTGTTCCCTTCCCTTCCCTTCCCTTCCGTTCCCTTCCCTTCCCTTCCCGTCCCATATTTGGTACAGATGAAATCTTTATCTTTCAAAAACTGCCTATTCCCCTCATTTCATTGGACATTGGGAGTAGCGCTTTTCGCTGAAATCATATTATTTTCTTAGATCCAAGGGGAAACATTCCTTTCCTCTCTGCCTTGCCTCAGGTGGGCAGAATGCCCTGGGTACATCACAAATGCACTTCACGGGCCAGGTGTCATGAAGAATGGGGTAGGGCAAAGGGAGGCTTGGGGTATAGGTCTTTATATGCAAGTGGAGAAAACTCAGCCTGAAGGTAATTAGAAAATGCCATGAAGCAAATCCCAGCTTTATGACTTTCTCTAGAATTGATGACTGTTCCCAAACGGGGCCCACAGCACACTGAAAAGGAGCGTGGCTGTTTGCCGTGCAGGTGTCTGCAGGTTTCCAGACCATATGGCTTTCCACTGCCACCAGGGCTAAGTCTTTGTGCTGACCAGGATCCCGTAACAGAATATCAGTTAATAAGTTTTAATAATAATTCAGATTGTATAGGCTTCTTGGTGAGAAAGGCAGCAAGGCACAAAGATCTTTCTTTCTTGGACTCCTGCTGTTCCCCAGGAACACCTGCAGAAGGAAGCAGCCCCCTCACTGTCCTCAGGGCAGTAATAGCCTCCTGGGCTCACAGGCCAACAATAAGACACTTCAAAACAGGGGCCAGGTCAGGAGATGGGAGATTCTAAGTCTGGAGTTATTCATGTCCCATCCATTTGGGATATAGCCCCAGCCCTTGACACAGTACCTGACACATAGTAGGTACTTAATAAATGCTAATTGATTGGGGGAGAATGAATCAAAAAGGGATCTGAGCTGTTCATTCAGAAATTAAAAGTATTAGTTTGTATTTTCTTTGCATATGTAGCTGACTTTTAAACTTTTATTTATGTTTGCTTATTTATTTATTTTAGATAAGAGTCTGGCTGCAGGGGAATTTGGGGAGCAATTTGAAACAGAGATTTCTTCTCTTTATCTGAAAGAGGCTTGGGACCCTCTTAGAGAAACAAAGAGAATTTTGCACTGGTAAAGAAGGGTCTATGGGGGTGGCTCTCAGCAGGTGGGACAGCAAGGGTGGCAGTGAAAAAAGTGATCCTTCTTGCTCTAGGAAAAGGGAGCACAGGATCCAGGGCCTTCATCCTTGACCACTGGGACAGATAGGATCCTAGCCAAAAATCAAGGAAGTTGTTTATTTGCTGTTTTTTAAATAGTACTTAAAAGTTAGCTTACTAGAGATAAAATCTGATTTATTTAAATTTTTAAAACAAATTTGTTGCAGTGAAAGACATTATCATGTAATGCGGTAATATCGAACTCAAACAGGCATGGGATGAGAGGTGCTGAACAGTACATAAGTACCCCTGCAGGTGGCATATTGACTTAGTTTTCAAATGTAATGTTATCTATATGTTGGGTATTTTCATTTATTTTGTTTAATATTTCCCAGTTATGTTTTAATCTGGTTTGGGCTGTGCTTGGGAATGTTATAGGGCTGCATGCTGGCAGCATGTTTGATACCTCAGCTGTAATGGATCCCAGAATCTGGCTTCAAAAGTCAGAAGAGACCTGCATTTCAAATCACAACTGCTGTGTGATCCAAAAAGAAAAAGCCAACTGACCTCCCTAGTGCTCTCTCAAACTGGAGTTCTTAACCTTTTTTGTGTCATGAACGCAGGCAGGGTAGTGAGGCCTGTGAAACTCCTCTTGGAATAATGTTTTTAAATGCAGAAAATGAAATGCATACTGTAGCAAGTTGCTCAATCTCAGAGTGAGGCCTGCTCCGTCTCCCCCTGGAATATTGAGGAGCACCCTGAGAAGTTTGGGAGTGTCTCTTCTCCTTGCCATTAGCTTGAGCCCTCTGCTGTTAGCTACCTGAAAGTAACTCTATCTAACCAAGATGAATTAGGTTTTTTAAATTTTTTTATTTTAAAATTAAATACAAATTAAGAAAAGAAAAATAAACACAAATATTAAACTTAAATATAAAAAATTTCCATGTGTGGCAGCAGAACATAAGATAGGATTCAAGATATAAAGCAATAAATTTTCATTTCAAGAAAGCCTACATAATAAATACTACACATTATATTCAGAGCTGTCCATCTTTTCTCTACTTCCTTGTAGGTTTTATTTTGTTATCTTCTGTGTGCTTTTTACTTTGTTCTTTTTTCCCCCTTCCTCCACCCTCCCCAAGAAGGTCACCACTAAGCGTGGCTATATTTATATACGTACATATATACATAAATATATATATACACACACAAACATATACACACATATAGACATGCACATACAATATATAGGTATTTATAATCATACATACACACACACACACATATATATATATATACACATATGCATTGATATGCATCTATGTAAGATAGTACTATACTTGTTTGTCATTTGTTTCTCTGAGGGTGGATAATGTCTTCTTTCATAAGTCCAAGTCTTTCCACATTTTTCTAAATTGTCCCCAAATCATCATTTCCTACACCACAGCAATATTCCAACTTTATACTGTCTAGTTATTTTAAACAGTCTAAAAGAACATTGATTATTATGGCTGACATATAGTGTAATTTCCCTATTTTTCTCTTTTGATTAAATCTATTTTAGCTTTAACTTTCTCTGAGATCATGATTACTACTCCTGCTTTTCTTTTCCCTAATAAATTCTACTCCCATCTTTATTTTGTGTTTATGTTCATCTTGTATTTCCTATCCCTTCTGACTCCTCTACTTTTCTTCTATCTGCTACCTTGTCCTCCTATTACTTAACCTACCCCCTGCCAAAAATCTCTCACTTATCCTTTCCCCCCACCCTTTCCCATTGCTCTCTTGTTTCTATCTAAATTTAGAAGACCTCTATAGCCTTCCAAACATATATGTTGTTCCTTTTTTGTCCCATTCCCACTAATCTAGACACTCTTCTGTATACCCTGTGCCCTTTTCCCTCACCTTCTTATTTCTTTATAAATTCAGAAGACTCTTACTCCCTTCTAAATGTATATATTGTTCTGTCTTGAGCCCATATCTGATATGAGTAGGGTTCCCTGTAAAAATCCCTCCCCAATCCCTATCCCCTTAGCCTGTTGTCTTTATGAATTTTGAAGACCTTTATGCCTGTATATATATATATATATATATATACATATATATGTATGTATGTATGTATTGTTCCCTCTTTGACCCATTCCCAATGAGAGTAGGTTTCCAGAACTACCAGCCCTCCTCCCCCATCAAATTCTTCTGTGTCAGTTCTTCCTCTTGCACCTCATTTGTATAAGATAATTACTCTTTTTACCTTTTCCTAGATGGTATTACTTCTTGGAATCACATCATACTCAGCTCTACCCCAATCCTTCTTTCAAACTAACCAATTGCTAATTATAGTCTTACATACACAGCTTACATTTCCTTGTATAAGGAGTAAACAGTCTGTCCTTATTGAGTCCCTTGTAATTAGTCTTTGATGTTTACCTTATAATTCTCCTGGATCTTGTATGTCAAATTTTCTATTAAGTTCAAATCTTTTGGCAATAAAATCCTGAAAGTCTGGCAATTCATTGAATGTCCATTTTTGCATTCAGGATTAAGCTTAACTTTGCTGGGTATGATATTTTTGGCCACAACCCTAATTCTTTTGCTCTCCAATATATAGTATTCCAAGACTTGTGGTCTTTTAGTGTAGCCACTGCTAGGTCTTGTGTGATTCTAATTGTGGCTCCACCATATTTGAATTGCTTTTTTCTTGTTTCTCATAACATTGTCTCCTTGAGCTGCAGGTTTCGGGATTTGACTATGATATTCCTGTAGGTTTTCCTCTTAGGATCTCTTTCAGGTGGTAATCAGTGTATTTTTTTTCTATTTCTACTTTCTCCTCTTGTTCTAACACTTCCGGCCAATTTTGTTTAATTATTTCTTATATTATTTTGTCAAAATTCGAGCAGTCTGATTATTCTTATGTTTACTCTTTTTGATCTGTTCTCCACATCAGTTGTTTTTCTTATGAGATGTTTCACATTCTCTTCTAATTTTTTGTTCTTTATATTTAGTTTTATTATTTCTTGGTCTCTTATAACTTTGCAGGCTTTCCCTTACCCAATTCTAATTTTCAAGGAGTTGTTTTCTTTTAAGAATCTGGGTTGCCTTTCTAGTTGGTTAACTTTCTTTTCATAATCTTCCTGTTTTTCTTGGATTGTTCTTAATTTTTTTTTAAAAAAAATCCTCTATCTCTCTCATTTGATTTTTAAAGTCTTTTAAAAGTTCTTCTATGAATTCTTTTTTGGGTAGGTGACCATTTCCATTTGATGCTACTCTTTAGGATAGGGGAGAGTTTTTTTTTTGCTTCATTATGCTCTTCCGAGGATGAACCCCAATCTCTCTATTCCCATAACTATCTATGGTTGGGTTCTTTCTCATGTGCCCACTCATTTTTTTTAATTTGTAGCAGCTTATTATTGGCTTTGGTACACAGAGATAAGGCAGCTAGGTAGTGCACTGGATAGAGTGCTGGGCCTGGAGTCAGAAAGACTTGAGTTCAAATCCAGTCTCAGACACTTACTAGCCCTGGGACCCTGGATGAGTCACTTAGCCTTGTTTGCCTCTGTGTTCCCATCTGCAAAATGAACTGCAGAAGGGAATGGCAAAACACTCCAATATCTTTGCCAAGAAAATCCCAAGTGGGGCACCAAAGAGATGGACATGACTGAAGGACTAATCAACAGCAACAGCACACAAATGCAGCCTCCACGTGTTACTTATGTACTCCCTTGGCTCTAGAACATGTTCCCTCCCCTTCCCCACCAAAGACTCTGAGTTTATACAGAACAAGATGAATCCTAGGGCTTTGACCCCAAGAGATCAGGCTATTTTTTGTCTTCTCCTGAAAATATCTAGACTACAGCTTAAGTATAGTCTTCTCAGATGAGGATAATAAGCTTCCCTCCTTCAAAGGTACTCAATACACAATATGGGATTCAGAGATAAAAGAACTTTTACTGACAATGTGAATTATGAAAAGTTCATGTACCTTCGAAGCCAGGGCAACTCTCTGCCAGGACCTGTCTTAAAACTAAGTGAACCCCAAGGCCAAGTACAACTGGATTAATTCCCACAGACTGAAGGGTAAGGGATGGAGATAGAAGGGTTAGGATCTTTCAAAGGTAAAGTTGAAGGGAAGGGTCTATATCTCTCTAAGATGCAAAGGATTCAAGCATGCTGTAACAAATACAGGAAACATAATATATTCAAATAGCCCATTTAAGAGTGCCGGGCCTAAAGTCAGGAGACTTATCTTCCTGAGTTCAAATCCAGCCTCAGACACTTACTAACTATGTGACCCTGGGCAAGTCGTTTAACCCTGTTTGCCTCAGTTTCCTCATCTGTAAAATGAGCTGGAGAAGAAAAAGACAAACCACTCTAGTATCTTTGCCAGGAAAACCGTAACTGGGGTCACGAAGAGTCAACCATGACTGAAATGATCAAATAATAACAAAATTCTTCCTCTCATCACTCTGGCCCCTCCCCAAAAAGTTAAAAAAAAACCCAAACTTTGGGAGAAAACTGAAGAAATATTCTCCATTCTTCTCTGACCTATACCATCTGAACCAATCCTGACAATATAACGGAGGCTAAGTAAGGCCTCAATCTCCTGGCCCCTTATTCCATGGCTACAGAGCTGTCCTATCTGTAATATGCTCCTTCAAGAAGCAATATATAAAGGAATCCTCCATTTGGGAGGATAATGCCTGGCTTTCATACTCAAGAACTCTCAAGTTCAGAATTACCCACAAGGGAATACTAAGGCTGGAAATGTACATTTTCAGGATCCCTAGTCTTTGACCCATGCTCTGGAGTGGAAAGGGAATGGCCAAAGAAGACAACCAGGAGCCAGGGGTCCAGAGGCTCCCTTCTCAGTCTCACTTTGGCAAGCATTGGTTACTTGCCACGAGGTTTTCTGATGGCTATTTCCTTACTCTTGGAGGTGGGTTGGGACAGGGGGAGAAGGAATGGTAGAAATCTGCCCCACTCTCTTTGTCATAGTCTGGAACATCAATCCAAAGAAGAGAACAATTAAGGAAACAAAAGGTTAAAAGGAATGGGTTATTTCACAGCTCATTCTTAGAGCAGAAGGCATGGCTCCTCCAAGAAAAATCCATCCTCTGTATCTTAGTTAATTAATCATCAATAAACAGTCCTATTCACTGAGGACCAATGGATCAACCAGAGGACTTCCTTGTATCTTCTCAGCAAGGGGCAAAGCCACGTGTGTGGTTCTTCGGCAGGCCATCCCACTCCACAAAGGTCCACAGCCTGTACTCTTACTGGGTTGATAGGTGAGAATCATCAAATTTATTAGGCGTATCCCTGATCAATCCACAGTTAAAACGACTCAGTCTTTTTAGGGACATTTTAACCAGATATAACTTGGGGGTCAGATAATACCTTGTAGGGCTACTTTAGGTTTGAATATCATACACCCCTGCCCCCAGTTTAATATCCCCAAGTTTTGGTTTAAACTAGATCTTCTGCGATGTGAAGAGCATGGTTATTCACTTCATTTTATTATGTTAGAGAGGCAACGTGATGTGATAGAGAGTATGCTGAACTTAGAGTTAAGAAGATGTTGTCATGTTCAACTCTTTGTGACCCCATAGACCACACTGTCCACGGGGTTGTTTCTTGGCAAAGATACTGGAGTGTTTTACCATTTCCTTCTCAAGAGTTAGGAAGATCCAGGTTTAAATTCTGCCTTAGATACTTCTTATCTCTGTGACCTTTGGCAAATCACTTCATTTCTCTGAGCCTCAGTTTCTTCATCTATAAAATGGGAATAGTAATAGCCCCTACTTCCTAGGCTTGTAAGGCTCAAGGTATATGTAGGTATATATAGAACTTTGCAAATTCTAAGGTGTTATTTTTTATTACTACTAAGTGTCACACATCCCCATCCATCTTAGGTCCTACACTCTCTTCCATGCCAAGTGGGACTCTCCTGGAGCCATTCGGAACTAAATGTTTGAAAGCACAGGCAGCTTTTAATGACAAACTGCAAGAGAGAGAACTTCTCAGCTTTCAGAAATATTTTATGGTGGGGTGTTGAGTGGTGAATGTCAAAGTGTGTGTTGATTGAGTGTGTTTCTGGGACTCTGCGTAGGGGAGGTGGTTTCAGAAAGCTGAACCACGTCACAGGGGGAGGTTGCATTCCCCAGGTAACTGGCCGGATAAGCCAAGGCAAGGGAGGATAATTGACCCATAAATCCTCCTTTTCAGAATCTCCAATTTTCGTGCTCCTTTTACTAACTTATTTCCTCCTTTAGAAGCTACTTAGCTAAGTCCCTTGCTGTTCTGTAGCTGGCCCTAGATTATATTTCATCCTGGCTAGCCATCCACCAGGCCACCAGGGCACAGTCACAAGGGATTCATTGCATGTGAGACCTCTACCTCCCCCTCACCAAGCCCATCCCCTTTCCATAGCTTGGTCATAGAACAGTCATCAAATCATTATTATCATTGGCATTCAAAAGGTCATGACGATTGGATGCCCATTGGCTCTGCTCCAAATCCCTGTAACTGCTGAGACCAACGTTCCCTTCCTTGGTCACCATTACCCAGTATATATCATTTATCCCTAGTTCCTTTATTAAAGGGACTGCTTCACTTTTGTCTCTATATTGCAAGAGTGTGGCATTAAAGTAGAAATAAATGACTGTTCATTGATCCCTGAAGGCCTAGTTTGAATATCAGCTGTACTAAGAAGCCTTTACTAAGCCAGCCAGGATGAAAGGATCTTTCCTCAGAAGGAGTAAGCCTTAAAAAGCTCTTTGCTCTGCACATATTTGAATTTCATATTATATTTATTTATGTACAATGGCACTATACTATGATGTCTTCCACTATGAGAGTGTAAACTCTTTGAGGGCGGAAATGGACTTTTTGCTTACACAGCGCCTGGCACATAGTAAGAACTTAATAAATGCTTATTGGCTGACCAACTGACGGACTAGAATGTGAGATTTGTGACAGCAGGAGTAGTTTCTTATTTATTTTTTGTCTCTCTTACAGTCTGGAGAAGTGATTCTCAGGTTGTGATCTGAGGATCTTTAAGGTCCTCAAGGTCAAAATTATTTTCATAATAACACTAAGATGCTATTTGCTTATCAAAACACTCCCTTTTTTCTAACTAAATACCTCAATGAGTCTGGGTTTTCTTCATAGTTCTACCAAAATAACATATTGAAATAAATTGAATGCAGAAGCATCTATGAGAATCCAGCTATCTTCTTTTAAGAAATGCATTAAAGACATTTGAAAAAAATACGTAAAATTGTGATAGATGATTAATTGCACCCCTATTTTATTTCAAACGGTATTAATCAGTTTTATATGATTGCACATGGCTGGATAAGTTCTGATAGTTGACCTCAGAGCTGTGAACTGAAGATCGTAAGTTCATTGGCTTAATCACGGGAAGCTAACTAGAGGACCTCCACCCTTGTTTTCCCTTGTTATGGTGACCAAGCCCAGTGCATTAGAGGTGATTCAATTACATGGAAAGCCCCCCAGTAATTTTTGTTGCTCCTCAGTGCCTTGTCATCCCTCTATTGCCTAACATAGGGAGATGACCACATGCATTTGGCCAATGAGTGGTCCTGGTTGTGGGCCTGAGGTCTGCTTTTCTATCAGTCCATCAGCCCAGGTAGATGTTTTGACATCTGTAATATTAGCTCAGCTCATGGGTGTGTTCATTGACTTGATAGGATCTGTGAAAGGTCAAGATAAGTCTGTCAAGGTTGCGCATTAGGCCCTTTGCCAACCAATGGGATTTTGCATTTTGTGTAGACCCCTCCTGGAGGGTCAAGGGCAAGGTCAATCAACCAATAAGACTCTATTCTTGATTTGCTCCATCTGTATTGTTTGGGTATCAAGCACTATAAAACTAAATCCCTAGAGGAAGGGGGCATCTCAGATCATGACAAAGATCTAAGGTTCACTTCATTAGAGGGAACCATGGATCCTTTAAGAAAGAGTTATTGGCTCAGGCTCTGCTTCAATTTGTTTTACTGTAGGTTGGGTAATTTTATAAGCCTACATATAGTACCATTCTTCTCATTATTTTTTAAAATATAGTCATTTCCTTCATAAAAATTTCATTTATATTAACATGTAATGGGTTTATTATTGTTATTTTAAAATTAACTAATAAGCTTTTAAAATTTTTATCAGTTGTAATGTCTAATATGGAAAATATTGGTAGCTAGAATTCACATGAACAAAAGGTCTTTAAGGTTCTTAATATTTTTGAGAGTGTAAAGGGGTCCTAAGATGAGAAAGCTTGAGACCTCCTAGCTTTAAGCAATAGCACCCTGAATCTCAATTCAATGAGCACTTACTAAATGCCTACTACATATGTACAAGTTCTTTGCTGTAGAACAACGGTTTCCAAATTTTTTAGATTGTACACCCATATTAGTTAAAAAAATTAGGGCACATACCTGTTTTATATATATATATATTATATACATATATATACACACATATATATGTGTGTGTGTGTGTGTAGATATCTCTATAGATATTATATTTTTATTTAATTTATTTATAGATTTATATAATTTATATAGCTATCAATATTATTTTGCTATTAATATTATTTATTATTTTATTAGAGATATTTATAGATATATGTCTATATATTTATAGATATATCTATCTCTACATAGATACACCTATATCTATCTATATATCTATCTCTATATCTCTAATATGTCTATATCTATAGATATAAATTTCTCTATTTTGTTCTCTTTCTATATATATACATACATGTATACATATATATATACGTATATATGTATGTGTATATATATATGTATACATATATATATACGTATATATGTATGTGTATATATATATATATACACACACATACTTGGCACATAGGGAGAGAGTGATAGTGACAATTGTATACCCTCTGAAAGTCTACCGAGTGGGTACCTTTTTCTTCTCAGTTACTAATCTTCTGGCATCACCCCTACCCTTTCCTTGACCTTAAGGAGCAACCTGGAGCCTTTGTGCATGCCTTTCAGCAAGGGGCCAGGGAACATGTGTCACTAAAAATAGCCAATAATAGTGTGACCAAGAGGGACCAGGATGTATGTTCAGTTTCATAGGAAATGCCCAGCTTGAGCACATGTGCAAGTGGAAATGGTCAGTACACATACTCAACTCCACAGAAAGTGCCCTAGCCAGAGCACTGACGTGTGTGTGTATGAATGTGTGTCTATGCTTGTGCACCAGAAAATTGTGATTGCCTCCATTATGTATTTATTTATAAATGATATACAAATAGTACTGCATTGTGCATTATAAGAGGTACACAAAAATAGAAACTAAAAGAGTGAAAGTATAAAATAAACAATATTTTTACAATCATTTTTATTTTATTTAAGAGTACAAAACTTTTTTTTGCTCTCACTAAATTTGCTAATTATAATATTTTAATGAGAAGAATGTTATTGAATATGCTTCATTAATTGTGAAAATTATGTGTTAACATTTGAGGTATAGCAGATCTAAGTTCGGTTTATTCCATTTCTTGGTTTTAGAGGCTGTCATTGCTAAAAAAAAAAAAAATACCCCATAAGCATACATAGATCCAAATTGAAGAAATCTATCATTGGCAGTGCTTCTTAATACTCATACTTCAATTCCATACACCAATTATACAAGAATTTTTTTGCTTGAGATTCAACTAGTAATTTCCAACTTCCCTGATGTTGCTCTTGCAAACTAATGAGAAAAAGTTAGCTTTTTAACATGTTCAACTAATGAATTCAAGATCTACTGAAACTTTTTGTTTGGGAGATTTTTAGATGAGTTAGAAAACTGTTCCCAAGTTTTATAGATGTGTGAACATGAGAGTTTTATAGGTAACCTCCACTATTTTCAGAACCAAAAGCCTAGTTTTTAAATGTCATGGCCTCACACTATTAAGATTTACAATGTTTAACAGGCACAATATCTACTTAAGATGAAGCTTATTATTAATGTTATTGGAGGTAAACCCATATTTCAACTATTCTTCTGGAAAAATTTGAATTTTTTTGGCCATTTTATTGCATCTGATTGACAGTTTAGACCTTATGATGTCTGGAGCTCAAATGAGAAATAAGAGAAGGGTCAGCCATTTTCTCCCTGTTCACTTGGGCTCAAATCATTAGTATTATCTTCAGGTCTCAGTTCCTTTGCTGGAAGTCACATTTGCATTTTCTGAGGGTGAGTTTAGTTAAAACGAAATAATAGAATTTATAAATCCACTTGCCCAGTCACATATAAGCTGCATTTTTTTTTGCAATATACTTAAAGCAAAAGAATGAATGAAAGCTCCAATATCAACCCCTCTGCATTATGGAAGTCCCACTTTTCTCCTGATGTATCTTATGTACCACACTCTATATATGACATTTGACTGAGACACATGGACCCAATGAGAGTGTCAGTGTCAACCCCTACATTACATATTAGGAAAGCTTAATTTCTTTATTTTTGTCAATAAGAAATAACATTTCTTATCTACAGTTCTAATATTTTCTTCTTGTACCTCAATGGAATATTTCTTGCAATTGTAGGGAGACCACTGCTATGGATGAGATTTCTTTATTGGAGGAGAATTGGACTAGATGACATCATCTTTGGAACCAGCAAGCTCTCACCAAACAAGATAAAATATCAATTGCCTCCCAGCTCTGGCTCATAGATTTAGAGCTGGAAGGGACCATAGAGGCCCTCATTTTACAGATGAGGAAACTAAGTTTCTGACACGTGAAGTGTTTTGCCCAATGGGCCCCCAGTAGTAAATAGCAGAGTCAAGATTCCAATGCTACCTGCTGTGGTGCGAGGATCTTCCCCTCTCCTCCACAGGGCTGATCTTAATGTGTTAGACAGAACCATGTGATGTGACTTGGGGGGAAATGGAAGGGCCCATTGTCTTCATGAATTTTTCTGCTTTTCTAACTGCCACTGGATGAAATTAAAGATTCATTCCTTAGGGTCGAGCCAGTATTACATTTCCTCCTTAAAATGCAAATATCCCTGGAGAGGTAACACATGACGGCACTCTCCATCATCAACACCTTAGCATGAATTAACTTATCACATTACCTCTAGCCCTTAAATGAGGCCTAGGAGTAATGGGGCAGAAGATATTTAAGGCAGGCCTCCAGCCAGAGTGAGGGTCTAGCTCCCAGGTTGAAGCTCAAAGGTGGGAGGAGTGGGTGGGTGGAGTAAAGGGCAGAAATCTGAGGCAGGAGGATGCCCAAGCCACCCTTTGCCTCCTTCTTAGTTTGGGCTGAGTCCCAGTCCTTCCTGTAGGTACATGGGGAGAGAATTCATATTCAGGGGAATGTAAAGACCTCATCTACTCTGCCAGTAAGGCAAGCTTTCTCCAGAAAATGGAAGAGTATTAGGAAAATTCAGCATAAATATAATCAGGGCAACTGATGTGAAAGGAGAACAAGCAATACCCTCCTAATTTCACTTGGCAGCCCAATTTCTAAAATCACCCCAAGTTGTAGATAGAGTTTCAGTACAACATCATGCTCATTTCCAAAGATTTAGAGAGTTTTATAGCACTGGGGTATAAATCACAGACAGTTTTCCATCTGGACCCAGAGATCGCCTTAAGTGCTTCAAGTTTTCTATGAACTTATTATATCATATAGTGGCTCTTACTGCCTGCTTGCCTGGCCTCTGCTTTTACTGGCTAGGTAGACACTCTTCTCTCCTTCCTATTTAGCCCCTCCTCCCTCTCCTTCCTTTCCAAATACTCTGACCTCTTAATGAGAAATCTCATACAGGAGACATGGAGTCTAGGCATAGGTGGAAATGACTCAATTAAACAATTCAATTTAATTCAGTTCAACAAACATTTATTGCCTGCCTGCTACGTATAAGACATTTTGCTTGTTGGATGCTTGAGGAGGGTGGGAAATAGGGAAGGGTTTTGGACCTCTGATAGCATTCCTCCTGTAGAGACTCTCTTTTCCCTATAAAACTCATAGTGATTCGTCCTGGGTCACTCAGCCATTATATGTCAGAAGCAGAATTTGAATGCAAGCCTTCCTTCCTCCAAGAGCAGTTGTCTCAGGTACTAGGAATAAAAAGGTGAAGAGCTTATAATTTAATTACCAGGGATGAGCGGTGGATGTATTGAGTCCCAGTCAAAGTTAGAGTGCTGTAATGGTATGGATGAAGTCAAACAGAGAGTCGTGAGGCCTTAGGGAAGAAGGGATCCTTTCTCTCTGGGGCAGAGGGGAGGGCAGGAATCAGAAATTTGGGTTCATGGAGTTCAGCAAAATCAACCAGCAGATACATTGTGTTTGGCCTAAGATATGCCTTAAAGAAAGAGGATTCCAACAGTAAGTAGTGTACAAGCATATTTCCCAACAGCTTAATTCATGCACCATTATTCTCAACTTTCCACCCGATCCTCCACTCAGGTTTAACTCTGATTCATCATTGTCACATGAGGCAGTATCTCTGGGTTCTCACAGTCTATGCTAGTGAAACCCAAAATATGGTTCATATTACCAGTCTAGAAAGGCTTCCAATACTGGCCTGGTGACAGATTGGGTCTGTTGTCCCATGACCGGCCAAGTAAAGTTTGGCCACTGAGCTGATGAATAAATTATTGGCTATAGCCATCCCTGAACACCATCTCCCAGGCTGGAAGAAGAGCTGCCATTAAAGGAAGTTGTATCTGGCAGAGGAAGGAGTACTCATAATGATAAAATCACAAACTACTGTTAAAATAAATGACCTGAATGTTGTCCTCCAGCACTTAGCTGGGGTTACATATCCCTTTGTCCCTTTGGGCCTTTTGCCATCTCCACTTCCCAAAAAAGTATTTGGATAGTAATGTAGGAAAGTAATATGGGATGACTTGATCCCTTCTCTCCCTCAAAGTATGTACATTAATTCAATTCTGTTCAACAACTATTTAATGAGTATATGCTATGTGCAAGGCACTGTGCTAGGTTCTGGAAATGCAAACATAGACAAAACTCTGCCTTCTAAGACCTTCTTTCTAAATGTTCACAAGGAGACAGGAGTGAAAGAGGAAATCTGTTAGAGGTAGCAGTGGAGAAGCAGATTAGGGGACATTATGGACAGACTCTGGCTACACCTTGCATAAACGTGAATGCTTCTTTTGTAGGACTATACTACAGTATGAGAGGATACGTGAAATAGGAGAGGGGAGCAGGGGATAGAAAGGAGTTTATGATGCACCAGGGTCAAGTCAAATCAAGGGCTAGCAATGAAAGGAAAATGACCTCTGTGGTCTCAGAAAGAGAAGAACCTACAGGGGAGGGAAATGTGTTACTTTGGAAGTGTGTGTGTTGGGGGAGGGGCATTCCACCGATGAATACTCCTATGGGTGAAGGGAGATGAGGACCTTAAAATGGATGAAGCCTGGGTGCAACTGACACCTGGCAGAGTGGGAGAGCACTAACACAGGAGAGAGATTTCTAGGCAAATTTGGAAAGGAAAAGGGAATAGGTCAGTGGGGGGGGGGTAGGGTGAGTAGAAGGACATGGGACAATGTCCTTTCTGACACTGGCAATAATCGATGTTATTCTGGGAGTGAGGCACAATGGAAAAAGTGAATCATTGGGGTAAGCTTTCCAAGGCAGAGGCAGAAAGCTCCTAGAGGGCAAAATCTAGAATAGATGCCTCAGAAGCTTTGATGGTATGGAGGAGTGAGAGACCAGATGATTATGGGAGTTATGAATCAGAGGATCTTGAGTAAACAGAAAGAGAAGATGGATAGTGAAGAGACTGAGAGAAATCCTTTTTGCAAAGAGGAGCAAAAAAGTGAAATTTAGACTAATAAACAGGATTAGCTGAAAGGGAGGAGAGGAAGGGGCAATCTACTTGACTAAGACAGGATAAAGAAAAAGGAAGGGGATGAAATATATAACCAGATAAAAGCAGGAGAGAGGAACTAATTAAAAAACTCGAAAGGGATAGGAAGGGATAACAAATAAGAAAAGAGGATCATGAGTTAGGAGAGGAGAGTCAGTGGGAACATGGCCACCTGAAAAAAAAAGATTAAAGTAGCTGAAGAAATACAATACTGTGTTTGCAGCAGAAGAGGGAGGAAAATGAGAGCTTAAATTTTTTTTAGAGGCACATGGAGAAAAATATAAACCTAACTCTTATAACTTCAAATATGAATAGACTAAACAATAAAAGCACAAGAAAAAGTGATAGATAAAATAAAGCATATGAATTTACTTTTTCTACACAACAAAATTTCATCTCATCGGTACAATTTTTTTTCCTATGATATCTCCTGAATTTTCATGCTGGACTATTTTTAAAAAAACCTTAATTTTATTGACATTTTTAATATACGATCCTCATTTCTAATGGTATCCCTTTTCTGTTCTCTATCCAGTGAGACATCCCACTGTAACAATGAATATAAAAGAAGAATGGTAAAAAATAGTTTAGGAAAACCAACCAGCAGATCCATGGTATATGAAAGTCTATGTAATATTCCACACCCAAGCTTTCTCTTCTCTGCAAAGAACAAAGGCTATATCATTTTTGTCAATTCATTTCTAAAGTGGAGTATTATCAATGATTGCACAGTATTTAACTTTTTTTTAAAAAAATTTCTTTCTATTTATATTGGGTTTCTTTGTTGTTGTTGTTGTTGAGTCATTTTAGTCATGTCTGACTTTTTGTGACCCCATTTGGGATTTTCTTCACAGATATACAGGAGTAGTTTGTCATTTCCTTCTCTAGCTCATTTTGCAGCTGAGAAAACTGAGGAAAATAACATGAAGTGATTTGCCCAGGTTAACACAACCAGTAAATGTCTGAGACTAGATTTGAACTTATAAAGATGAGAGTCTTCTTGACTAAGTCAAAAGGTACAGATGTTTAAGACATTTTTTAAGCATAATTCCAAGTTGCTTTCCAGAATGAAAAGCCAGCAGTGTATTAGTCTGCCAGTTTTTCCACCATTATTGATTTCAGTCAACTACATGCTGCTGTTCTAACACTGACTACTTCTGTCTTTTGTGATCTTTGCCAATTGATTGGGTATGAGGTAAAACCTTGGAACTGTTTTGATTCTCATTCTCTTATTATTAGTAATTTGAAGCAATTTTATATGTAACTGCTAATAGTTTTCTATTCTTTTTATAATTTTTTATGTCTTTTGACTACTCATACATTTGGAATAGCTTTTGATCTTATATATTTGTGCTAATTCTCTAAATAACTTGAATATTAAATCATTATGGGAGATATTTGATGCCAGTGACTCCTCAGTTGGCTCTTTCCTTTCTTATCTTAGTTTTGCAAGGCCAAAGCCTTGCAAAAGTTTTTCAATTTCATGGATTTAAAATTTTAGACACACACATTATATATATGTTATGTTTCCATCCTTTGTTTGGTTACAATTTCTCCCCTAGCTACTCTTATAAAAGGTATCTTCTCTCCTTATTTCTAATTTTTGCTAGTATGAGTTTTTTATTTAATTAATATTTCTTAATGTCAAATTTAGATATCATTATTTTTCTAGTACAAATGATGAAGCAAAGCATAATAAGAGAAGTTCCAACAAAAATGAGATTATATGAATAATTTTATTGAGAGGTGGCATGACACAGTAGGTAGAGAACTGACCTTAGGGTAAGGAAGACATATAGTCACATGCCACCTCTGGCACATGCTGGCATGATTAATTAATTGCTTACTCTAACCCTGAGCAAGTCACTTCATCTTCCAGTGACCCAGTCAGCTAAGGAAGGAAACAAGCATTTATTAAGCACCTACTGTGTACCAGGCACTGTGCTAAGCACTTTATAAATATTATATAATTTGATCCTTACAACAATCTGACAGGTAGAGGTGATCAATATCCTCATTTTACAGTTGAGGAAACTGAGGCAGGCAGATGTTGAGTAACTTGCCCAGAATCACACAGCTAGTAAGTGATTGAGACTGTATTTGAACTCAGGTATTTTTGACACCAGGAAGCTCTTCCCACTGTGCCATCACCAATCTGCCTAGGTAAAATCAGTTCCTTGCTAGGAGCTCCCAATAGTGATAAAATCTGAGAAAAAAATGTCATTAGTTGATTCTTATAAACAGTTAGCACTGCATTCCTATATATGCTATGCTTTACTTTGATTACAATTGACTACAGGTTTTTAGGTATATACCTTGTGTCTTAATGAATGGAAACCACACACAGGCAGTTGTTATAGCCTAGTGGAAAGAATGCAGTTATCAGTCCACATCCCCAATGGGAAGTAATTTAGTCTCGCTGGGAATTGACTAATTCATCTATAAAGAGGGGACAAAAATTTAATTAGACCCAGATTTATGAATTGCCTACTATGTTTAATACACTGCTAGGCAATGGAGATTCAAAGACAGGAAACAACATAGCTTCTACCATCAAGGAGTCACTCATCTACGGGGGCATCGAATGGTGGTGGAGATGAAGTATGTACACAAATAATTCTGACATAAGGTAGAGTGTTATAGAGAGGAAGAGGAGGAAAATTTGAGAATGGGGAGGGTAGGGGGATTGAGTCAGGGAGACGTATCCAGGGAGGCTTCATGGAAGAGTCGGCATTGGAGTTGAGCCTTGAAGGCAGGGAAGGCTTTCAACAGGCAGTAACAAAAACAGAGTGAGTGCATTTTGGTAGGCATATTAAAAATAAATTGAAGAGGAGAGAAAATAGAAGCAAGGTGACGTATTATAGTCGTCCAGACAAGAGGTGACGAGGAAGGGAACTTGGGTGCTGATAGCATGTGTGGCGATGAAGGGATGTATAGGGGACCAATTCTGCAGGCGTACTGATGGACTTTGGCAGCTGTGGAAATGAAGAAGAAGGAAGAGTCAAAGATGAACATGAAGTTTTGAGCCTTACCGAGACAATGGTAGTGACATCAATAGACGTACAATAGTTGAGAGGAGGGTAAGGTATACGGCAACTAGGTGGCACAGTCAATAGAGTGCCGGGCCTGGAGCCAGGAAAACTCATATTCACAAGTTCATATCAGGCCTCAGACACTTACTAGCTGTGTAACCCTGGGCAAGGCACTTAACCCTGTTTGCCTCAGTTTCCTCTTCTGTCAAATGAACTGCAGGTGGAAATGTCAAGCCTTTCTGTTATCTTTGCCCAGAAAACCCCAAATGGGGTCATGAAGAATCAGATATAACTGAAAAAATGGCCAAATGACAATAACAAAAGATTTGGAGTGAAGGGGGTAAGATGAGTTTAGCTTCAGACATCAGTCTGGCTTTGATGGTGGAAATCTAGGTGGAAATATCCAGCAAGAAGTTGGAGATATGAGAGTTGAGTGCAGGAGAGAGACTAGGGCTGGATGTAGGGATATGGAAATCATTTGCATGAGCATAATAATATAATATCTAAGTATGTAGATGGAAATATCTAGCAAGAAGTTGGAGGTGTGAAAGCTGAGCTCAGGAGAGAGATTGGAGCTGGACATAGGGATGTGGAAATCATTTGCATAGAGGCAATTTATTATTATAAGTATAATAATATATGTATATAATATAATAAACTATATAATATGAGCATAATAACGTAATATCTAAATTTCTGGGTGGAAATATTCAGTGAGAAGTTGGAGGTATGAAAGCTGAGCTCAGGAGAGAGATTGGGGATGGATATGGGGATGTGGAAATCATTTACATAGAGGTAATTTATTATCATAAGAAGAAGCTCCAAGAGTGGAAGAAATGGATGAGAGAGATTATAGAAAAAAGGGAAGAACATTGAGGAGATAGTTCTGGGGGATACCCACACTTAGGGGGTATCAAGAGGAAGATGAATCACTGATTATAACCAAGAAATATTCTCAATCTGCTCTTTAGTCATAGGCCTATAGGGTTGGGAGTAACAGAGGCTATCTGAATGTATATAAAGACTTTTGGGGGTCTACATAGCTTCAGCTAAAAATCTATGGGGGAAACATACTCCTTAATTCTTCACAAGGAGGTAGTGGGCTACAGGTGTATGATAAAACTTATGCTTTCAGATATGGTCCATTTGTTGGTTTGTTTAGCTTAATTGCACTTTGTTACTTCTTGGAGCCACAGGTGAGAGAGAGTTGGGTGGAACAGGTGGACACCAAAGGTGGAAAGCAGCCCTCCCACCAGAGATACTAGTCTTCCCCGGACACTCCCTACACTCCTAGTGGTCTAGTGCTTAGGATTCGGTGCTTTCACCACTGTGACCCGGGTTCGATTCCCAGTAAGGGGATATTGTTTCAAAATTTACATGGACTATTTGTGCCCAACCTGTGGTAGAGCATTCCAAACTCATGTTGATCTAATCAGACACTTGACTATAACATGGTGATGTCATTTTGGTTTTTGACAACAAACAACCACCAACTTTGTTACTTCTATTGGGTAGGTTGGTACTGGGCAATAACAGTCATGTTGAAAGAAAATGTGTTAATAAAACCTTTTTTACAAAGGAAAAAACCATAGGGAATAGGCTTGGGGAACATATGTAGGTTGAAATCAACTTTCTCTCTAATTATAGGACAATATTTCTGATGAGCAACATCTCAGTTTCCTTCCCCCTCTCAGTTGTGACCCAGATGACTGTAAAGCATAAGCTCCCACCTCTGTCTCACAACACATAGTTTCAGAAGATCATACATAGATTTAGAGCTTGAAGTGACTTCAGAGGTTATCTAGTCCAACCTTGTCATTTTAAAGATGAGGAAACTGATACTTGAGTTTTAGGCTATGCCCAAAGTCTCAGAGGGTAGTTAGGGGGATAGGCAGGATTTGAACTGGGAAATTCTGAATGCAAACTCAGGGTTCTCTCCACTGCACTTCAAAAACCTTCCCCCTTGGAAGTAAGAAAGAATACATATCTACATTTAAGATATATAACTGAATCTCCTTCTGAATATTTACGAAGTACATCTAAGAAATCAACCGGGCATGGGTCCTGTCCTGCACAGGACTAGCTCTCTTTGTGGCAGCCCAGTTTGTGGATGCACTCACCTTGAGAAACTCAAAGCCAATTTTCCCCTGGCAACCTGAAGAGAGCAGCGTGAAGAAACTGATAAAGGTGGAAACCAGATTGTAAGACCCTGAGTGAGTGAATGGTGATGAAGTAAGTGAAGGGGAGGGAATGAGCATTTATATACAATCTACAATGCTCCAGGCACTATGCTAAGTGTTTTATAAATATTATTTCACTTGTTCCTCACTACAACTATGCAATGTTGGTGCTATTATTATCTCCATTTTACAGTTAAGGAAACTGAGGCAAACAGGTAAAATGACTTGTCCAGGGTCACAGAGCAAGTAACCATCTGAAGATGGATTTGAACTCAGGTCCTTCTGACTCCAGGCCCATCCTGAACCACCAAGCTGTCTCCTGGGAGTGGTAGAGAGGGTAGAGAGGTCTACCATTTTTTGGACATTTACAACTGAAGGGGCGGTGGGGTAGGGAGGAGGAGGAGGAGAAAGAGGAGAGGAGAAATCCAATCATAGCTTTAGAGAATGTATTGATCAAAGGAAGTTTTCTTCAGAATCTGAGAGAGTCAAACATGCTCATAGTCAGGGGATGAGCTAATAATAGAGAGAGAGAGACTGAAGATGAGAGAGGAGGAGTCAAAGATGGATCAATGAGGCAAAGACCTGGAGGAGATAGGAGAGGAAGGCTGAGGACTTGAATCCCTGGCTGTTGTTGGCAGCCTGTGTGCCCTGAGGCAAATCACTTCCCTGCTCTGACCATCCCTTTGATCTGTGTGCAGCTGGGTTGATCAGAGGGATCTCTCATTTTCTAGGCTGTAAGAGTTCCCATGGAGCGGGACATCAGCATTTGGCCCCTTGTTGAGGGACACAGCAATTCTGTTTAGTCCTAAATTGGCTACTGAGTTCATTTCTCCACAGTGCCTCTTCTTGGACTGGCCTCCATCATGATGTCGAGTCATCATGATGAGGTGGAAGCCTCATTACCAGGAAATTCATCATCCTGTGAGACTGGCCAGCTTTGGTGCTCATACCTCATCAGTGCCCTCCAATCAGAGGGCCAGAGGAAGGAGTAAAGAACTATCTCCAAAGCCTCTATTTAGAGAGGACTTCCAGGCCAACTATCACTTTATTTCCTACCAGCTTGTATTCCTTGAACCAGAACCCATCATGTTTTCCCCTACCCTACCACCTCCTCCTTTTTCAGCTTCCTTTATGTATTGTCTTCTCCCATTAGATTGTAGCTCCTTGAGGGCAGCGACTGTCTTTCTTTTTATTAATTGTATTCCCAGTGCTTAATATCTGATGCATAGTAGGTAATTAATACACATTCATGGAAATGAAATGACTATTTTTCTTATATGTATCCCCAGCATGTAGCAGAGTGCCTGGCATATAGTAGGCACTTAGTGAATATTGACTGACTGACTGTCAAGGGGGAAGGACTGTGGTGGTCTATGAAGAGAGGCTTTACCTATCAGCTGCTCTTTTGGGATCCTTCTCTGTTGGGTTTCTTTGTCAGCATTTTTTCTCCCTTGGACTATAGGTAAAGAGGAAAGGGGGAATTTCTCTCCTCTGTACTGATAGTTAGAAGCATAAGTTTAGTAAAGACATGCCTGCCTAGGTGAGGTTCAGTCCCTGGGGACTTTCTTTTGCTTTGCTATTTTATTCCCTGAACCCAGGCCTGAGACTAATAATCTTTAGAAATAAACTTCTTTGATCTTGGCAGTAGAGACTTACAGAGATGGGCTCTCTCTGACCAAAAGGAGGAGAGAGATGACTGCTCCCAAATCATCTAGTAGCTGATTGACTAAAAGAAAGCCTGAACCACAGCCTGGCTGACTAGGAGAGATGGAACTCATCAGTTCGAGTCCTTTGGCCTTCTCCATCATGTCCCCAGGAGCCTTGTCATTAGGAAGCTCATCATCCAAGATCCAGTCAGGCTTGTTACTCGTACCTCATCAACACCCTCTGCCCTATGATTGGAGGTAGGACAAAGAGCTTGTCCCCAAAACCTTCATTTAAGAAGGCGGCTTAGGCCAGCAAGGTCTTCATTTCCCACCTAACTGCTCTCCACTCATTCAGGCATAACTCTTTCCTTCTGGTTGGTGATTTTGTTATTAAGATGCACCAAGATGCTTCAAGACAGGGAGACAGACTTGTAAAAGCCATCATTATCATTATCCTTTCAAGAGAGCACTTTTCCGTCCTTATTCAGGATCCTATTCTTTTATTGGCAATAAGTTTTGTTCAGATCTGGGCTCCAAGTGTTCATTTACATGTGTTCCTGATTGCCAGTCCTGTCTGATCTGCTGTGTGGGCTGGAATCCATATGTACGAGCAGAGATGGTGCAGCAGGTCAGGAAGGATGAGAGATGTTGTCTCTCTGTGCTCAACTCCTCTTTAATATGGAACAAACCCTAGGCAGGGCCGACAGTCTCCAGATGATGAGTTGTTGAATGGAAAGAGGGGAATGTACAAGGAGGCAACGTTATCTCTTTCTTTCAAAGTTTTTTTCTTTTAATATTCTTAAGGCTTCTAAACTTATTCACCTTGTAACTTCCCAAATTCATATTTACAAAAGAAACAAAAAGTGATTTGTAGAAATTTCCAAAGCATAAAATAGTTATTAGAAAGGACATAGGTAGATATTTACCAAAATATTTATTGCAGCATGTTTTTGTGGTAGCAAAGAACAGGAAACTAAAGAGATGTCTGTGTATTGGGGAATAGCTAAACAAGTTGTGATGAATGAATGTACTATAAATGTACATGAATGTACTGTGCTGTAAAAAATGATGAATATGAAAAATTAAGAGGAGGAGAAAACTTTATGAGCTGGCACAGAGGGAGGTAAGCAGAACAAGGAAAACAACAAATGCAATGACTACAACAATGTGAGTGGAAAAAACAATAAAACAAAATTGAACCCTCTGTAATTATAATAACTACACTTGGTCTCAGAGAAAAGATGAGACAATGTACCTCTTTTCATTCTTTGCAGAGGTTGGGGAATGTATGGAAAATGATATATACTGTCAGACAGGTGATGTGTTGAGTTGGTTTGCAGAAATGCTTTACCTCCTCTCATTTTTCAATATTTGTTACAAGGGATGGCTCCCTGGGTAAGGGAGGAGGAGGAATATATTCAGAAACAAAAGTGACACAAAACCAAAACACATCAACAAAATATTAAAAAAGAAAAAGAAGACAAAGAATACAGTTCTCTCTTTTGTAAGGTCCTTTTATCCAAAGACTTTCTTTTCATTCTGTTTTTTAAACCAGAATATAAAGACTTTTTTACACGTACTTACATTTGTGGACACACACAACAACACACTCTTACCTAGGCTGCTAAGACTGCACAACTGTATGTGTGCATAGATATGCATAATAACATCCCACTGTCTGTGAGTAGCTTCACACATAATTATGTCAAGCTCTCTGTCATGGGAAATATCGAGGCTGGATGTCCATTTGAGGTTGAATGATCATTTGTACAGGATGTGATAGAGACCACTTCTGCCTTAGTCATGGGGCGAAACTAGAAGACATCAGAGATATCACTTAGTTCAGAAAATCTATGCTTACATGTAGTTGGGCTTGCAAATTCATGTATTATGTTTATATATTCTCAACTTTGTAGGCAGGCATATGTGCAAAATAGATCTTCATAAGCTTACTGAAAGTTGGAGAATTTGTTTTTTTCCGTATTGAAAATGTGAAGATGGTGTTTAAAGTCTGACAACTGGAAAATGCTATCTTTGCTTCTCAGCCCATCTGCCACACAGTTGCCAAATTAATATTCTAAAAAAAAACACAGCTCGATGTCACCCTCTTAATCAGAAGTCCTCACCGTTTCCTTTTCGCCTCTAGATTACAATACAAGCTCCTCTGCCTGGCATTTCAAACCTTCCACGATTTAGTTCCCAGCTACTTTTCCAGGCTTATTTACTTTTTAATCCCCTTTATTTACTCTCTGTTCCAGTCACTGGCTAATAAACTGTTCCTCATACTTGATGTCTCCCTACTAAATAGATAGATATAGACAGAAATCGTAGCTAGATAGATAGGTATAGAGACGGCAGATAAAGAAAGATGGAAATGATAGATCTGTAGATCTATTTAGATAGGTTTGCAGCCAGATTTATCTATAGATAGATCTATATCTTTGTACACAGACATGTACACACACACACATAGATAACATATTATTTGTGTACGTATGTATCATGTATTAGTTAAAAGGTTGAGGTGAATAGGAGCTTATATTCAGCTATATCCTATCAATATTGTCAATTTCAACTGGGGCTTGACCATTTGTTCCAGAGGCATGTAGTTCCCTGGATGTTATACATAGCAGGGTAGGTATGGGTAGAGGAGGAAAAAGTTTGAAGGAAATAGGGAATTATAGAAGTGGTCAGCCATATTGTTAGCCTTAAAGGTCACCAGTATCATTAAGCAATGACAAAAATACCATTAGTCAGTCACAAAGAATCGAAAGAGGGAGAAGAAGATAAACAAAGGGGAAGATCACAGTGATAGATAACTAAAAATATACATATATATTTATATATGCATTTATATGTACATAAACACCTGGGAAAGACCTAGTTTATAAAAGACCAAGATCTCCCACTGCATCCAAGTCTTCCTGACCTATGTCCTGCCGCTGGACTCTGGAGGAGAGAGTGAGGCTCACGACTTTGCACAGCCCTGCCTCATTCAAATCTGATTACTTGCAAGTCTAGACATTATCCTCCTGATATCCTTGGTTCTCTCTGAGAACAAGGGATGAACAAGAACAATGTACACATATGTATATTTTTCAAGCATTTGGTTTTTACCAGGAGAATTATTTATACGATAAAATCAATTGTAAAAACAAACAATTGCAATGAACAGTAAAGACCAGTGTAATGATCAGCCATGGCGCCGGAGGACTGATGATGGAGAGAGCTCCCCGCCTCATGATGGAGAGATGATGAATTAATATGCTGAATGAGAAACATATTTTTTTTATAAAATAGATACAGTTGACATTTATATAGTGATTATTATGAGCTAGACATTGTGCTAAGAGCTCTACAATTATTATCTCGTCTGATCCTCACAGAAACCTTGGGAAGTAGTTATTATCCCTGTTTTATAGATGAGGAAAATGAGACAAACAGAGCTTAAGTGACTTATGCCACAGCTAGTAGGTGTCTGAGGCTGGATTTGAACTTAGGTCTTCCTGACTCCAGGTCCAGCATCTGTCCAGTTCTTGACGATGCATAAATTCATCGATGAAAGGGTTCAGAATTTCCTTTTTTATGCCTTTTCATAGGCTATCCTCCATGCCTGCATTGCTCTTCCTCCTCACCTTTACCTCGTAGCAGACGCTCTGCCCAGGTACCACCATAAAGTCTTTCCTTATCTCTCCAGGTGATAGTGCTCTTTCCTTCCTCTGATTTAGTTCATTCATTTTTATGTATTTTACATTTATTTATCTATGTCCATGTTGTTCCCCCACAGATGACCAAAGCAGGGCCAGGAGCATTGCTTCTCTTCTTGGCAGAATGGCCATCCCTCCGACAGAATGTAAACTCCCTGAGGGCAAGGACCATTTGATTGTTTGCCCCTATATCCTTAGCATAGGGATACAGCACCTAACAGGCAGTAAATGTTTAATGAGCGCTTATTGAATTTAATGGACATGCTATAGCTTAAATCACCTTCATTGTTGTTTAGTCATTTTTCAGCTATGTCAGATTCTTTGTGATCCCATTTGAGGTTTTCTTGGCAAAAAATCCTGGAGGGGTTTGCCATTTCCTTCTCCAGCTCATTTTACAGATGAGGAAATTGAGGCAAATGAAGTTAAGTGACTTGCCCAGGGTCACGCAGCTAGGAAGTGTCTGAGGCCAGATTTGAACTCAGGAAAATGAGTCTTCCTGACTCCAAGCACAGCACTTTATTCACTATATCCACTGAGCCATCTAGCTACCCATAGGATCACCTCCTTACCTTTTTATAAATATTTGGCTTAGATAAAGGAAGAGAGAAAGATGCAGAGGGAAATGGAAGAGAATAAGCATCTATTAAACTTTTATTAAACCTACTATGTGCCAGGCATTGTGCTAAGTGATTTACAAATAGTATCTCATTTGGTCTCAGAGACAGAGAAAGAGAATGATTTCCAAGATAGGACACTGAAGTGATTTCCTTCTCTTTTGATGTCTGCTAAACCAAGAAACCGAGAGTGACAGTAGTAGAGACCCAAATAACCAAAATCAGAATTATTAACAACAGGATCCTTCACCAAAGGGATTCTTGCAATATCCTGGGTTTAGCCAAGTAATAACTAACCCATAAATTAAAGCTCTGAAAAGTGGAATAAAGTTTCCCACTGTCTTTGTAAACTTGCTGTCCCACTGTTTATCAGATGAAAGATTCAGCTGTTTCATCTGGGGTACATTCCACCATGTGACTATTACGGTTAGTTGTTCCCTTTCCCCTCCCCCCTTCAGTATTTCTTACTAGAGTCTAGGCAGGATGTCTCTGAAGTTACAATCACTGGAAAATGAAGAGCAAACTTCTCTAGTCTACAATGTGGAGAGAACGTAACGCGAGCCAGATAACAAACTGTTACCTCCTCCTATGGTAGATAACGTGGTATGGTGGAGAGAAGAGTAGGAGAGGGAAAGGAAGAAGCATTTACTGAGTGCCTACTATGTGCCAGGCACCATTTTAGCACTTGACATATGGTATCTTATTTGGACCACACAGGGAGGAAGGTGCTATTATTGTCTCACTTTACAATTGAGGAAACTGAGGCAGGTGGTGCTTAAGTGATTTACTCATGGCCATACAGCTAGTAAGTGTCTGAGGCTCAATTTAAACTCAAGGCTTCCTGATTCTATGTGGGGCAGCTCTATCACTGAGGTATTTAGTGCTAAATCCAGAATTAAGAAAGACCTGGATTTGCATTCTTCTTCTTATGCTTCTTCCTTTCCCTCTCCCTAAGTAAGATGGAAAATGTGCTTAGGCTATTGAATCAAATCATAGGCCTGTTCCTGCCATCCAGCCTTATGTTAGCCTCTAGTGACTTACAGGGGGGTCTCCAGCAGAGGATTCCAACAGGGGCAAGAGAGATGTGCTCGTTCATCTTGGCAGAGTATAAAAGAGAGCTGGCCATCGCTCTCCCTGAAAACTCTTCTTTAACCACATAAATCTGCATTCCCTCACTAAAGCCTTGGGTTTTTTTTCTTTTTTGCTGTATCAGGAAAAGATAAATTCTATGTCCTTGGAACATCATTCTCTTAGTTAAAAGCCCTCTTGAGAAGTAATACTCAGAGGAACAAACACTGTGTGTGGGATATCAGAGGGTCTCTTGTGGAGAGAGGCTGAATAGGGGTGGCTTCTGTCAAAAACGTAGCCTCTTTCCAAGTTATCTATGGCCATATCTCACTGGAATTCTACCATCAATCTCACACATGCATATCTTGGTTCAGAATGCCTGATTCTAGCAAGCAGGTGTGTGTGTGTGTGTGTGTGTGTGTGTGTGTGTGTGTGTGTGTGTGTGAAAGAGACAGAGAGGAAGAGAGAGAGAGAGAGAGAGAGAGAGAGAGAGAGAGAGAGAGAGAGAGAGAGAAATGGAGCGAGGGACAAAGAGTCTGAAAAAGAGAGAAAGACACAGACAAACAGGAACAAAAGAAAGAGAGGGAGAGAGAGCTCTTAAAATAATATTTAATTTAACTGAGCTAAAAAGTATTTGTTAAGCACTTACTCTGGACCAGGCACTATGCTAGGCAGTGGGGATACAAAAACAAAATTAAAATAATAGCAGCCCTCAAGAAGTTCACGTTCTATAGGATGCCTGAGCTAGATGGGATATTAGAGGAGAGAAGCCTTGAGAGGGGATGTGACTTCCTCACCATCTCACAACTTGAGCCAGCAAGGGAACCTAGGTCTTAGGATTCCAATCTGATGCATTATCTGACTCCACTAAACCTTCCTTATCTTTCATTTACATAGCTGATCTAGGATCGAAGGAGAGGAATGCTCCTGGAAATGCCTTGTGTTCTTAGCCCTGGCTTTAAGTTGGCCACAAGAGCCTCCATGGTCACACCATCTGAGCACCAAGCAGGTCAGATCCTCCTGAGCTAATTGGAGATTTGGGAAGCTCTGTAGTAGACTCAATCAGGGCTGAGGACTGAGGTATCCTACAGTCTGAGAAAGGGGAATTTTCCAGTCTTTTTTAAACAATACAAATTGGCACAACCCCCTGGTAGCTCCTCAGGATGGGAGGTCTGTCCACAATAAGCATAGGCAAGCACTTTGTGTGATTTGGGTTGCTAGGTACTGGCATCCTGACTTTATGAGAAACATAGAAGATTAACACTGCAGGGACTGGACCCTGAAGGTCCTCAAAATTACAACAGTCAGGTTTGGGATACTGAAAACCAATTGTGTATCCCATAAACTCTGGGCCTCAGAGTAGAGACTCACTCAGGGAGCAGGCCTTAGGAGACATGTCTACAGAAACTGGAGTAATAGTGACAAGGGGAGATGGGAGAAAACAGCCCCTTCCCTTGAAAGCTCACACACCAGATGGCAGGACTGAACATACAACTTTTCATATTTAGTTTTCATTTTTCCTAATCCTTCCACATTCTATTCCTCACAGATATATTCTTCAGCATCTTATTCTGCATTTATTCCGCATATACATACACATATATATGTATATATATATGTGTGTGTATATATATATATATATATATATATATATATATATATAGAGAGAGAGAGAGAGAGAGAGAGAGAGAGAGAGAGAGAGAGACATTGCCTCTCTTGATTGGATTGTAAACTCCTTGAGAGTAAAGATTGTTTCATTTTTTACATTTGTCTCCTCAGCACCTAGGACAGTGCCTAGCACACAGTAGATGGCTAATAGATGCTTATAGAGTGATTGATTCCCCCTTTTAAATTATAGCCTGGTATTAGGTTTGTTAATCCCAAGTATACCTTGGATTGACCCTGTTCTAGTTGAGTTTCTTCCTGTCTCTGTACCAACAGTAGATGTGTTAGAGATTGCTATTTGATGCCTTATGTGTCAGTGATGGCTTCCTCCTGATCTGAACCATCTGAATCTGAATGCCCCATCTGAATGGGACAGCACATTTAGTGCACAGGATACAATTCACCTTTTTTTTTTCTGTCTCTCTCTGTTTCTGTCTCTTTCTGTCTGTCTCTCTGTCTCTCTCTGTTTCTCTGTCACTGTCTCTCTTTGTCTCTCTGTCTCTCTCCTTGCATTTGATGTCTAGGGGATGAAAGCTGTGTTGGAGAAATTGTTGGCCTTGTTGGCCTCCAAGAAAAAGATGGAACACCGATTCCTCCCCAAGGATGAGTAGGAACCCATGGTGATCACTTGGTTCCACTGCAGTCCTCTTCAATCCAGTGACACCAAAAGCGATACTGGGGTTCTTGTATACAGTGAGAGCCACTCATCTGAACAGACTCCTGCAACCTGGCTTCATACTGCACTGACTTGTGGTAGGGCAAATATAGGTGAATGATGCACCTACAGAGCAGCTATGAGAAGCGGGGTACCAGGTCAGGCTTCATGTCTCCAGAGCTCTTGAAATGTCCATTCTATTGAATCTGAAGTGGCTGCTGGGTTGGCTGCCATCCTGACTGCTGGGTTAAGGCTACTTCTGTGACCTTGGCTTTGAGGGCACATTTGGATGAACAATGAATTCTCCTTTTTCCCAACACTAACAATATAGGCTTCAGGGCATCAGCTAGAGTCCTAGTGAGCTTTGGTAGCTAGATCACCAAAAATCTAGCAGTCAATAGGTTTTTGTCCAACTACTTCCACTGATATAAAATATACTTATATCGTGGAATCATAGAATATTAGAACTAGAGATCATCCCGCTCAGCTTCCTTATCTCTCCAGTTTCTTTTCTCAAGTGACTTTCAAAAAATCCATCACAGTGAATATATTACCATCCTAAATCAGTTATGTGGTAGCTGACTTGGAGCCATCTCCTTTATTGTGTGCAGGGGAGCTTCAAGGAATGTGCATCTGTGTATGAGGCATATGCAGAGTAAATGAAATGTGGAGTCTGGAAACAGTGATATTTCTGGCCTAGATCAGACCCAAGGTACATCCAAGCATGTGTCATAGCATGGTAGGTTATGCTCTATGACTCCTACTTTAGAAGATTAGGGTCATACCTTCCACCCTGTTCTCCCAAATCCAAGCTGATTATATATCTGCCAATTTAACTGTAGCAATCTTTTTTTAAAATTTAATTTAATTTTAGACTCAAAGGCCAGAACACAAATACGGAATAGAGAAAATGAACAAAACATGTCATAAAGTTAAATATTGAAACAAATACAAAGAAAGAAAAAAAACATGTTGTGTGTACAGCAGAACATAAGAGAGGATTCAAAATATATAACAATAGATTTTCATTTCAAGAAAGCCTATATGATAAATAATATATGTTATGTTGAGAACTGTCCATCTTTTCATTGCTTCCTTGTGAGTTTTCTTTTGTTCTCTGCTGCACACTTTTTTACTTTGTTCTTTTTTTTCTTCCCCCCACCAAGGCCACAATAAAGTTTAGATATGTTTCTCTATAACTATAGATATATACATACACATATACATATATAGATATACACTTTCCCAAACATACTCTACTCCTGATCTTTGTTTTTATATTTGTTCATATCTCTTGTTTCCTATCCCTCCTGATTCCTCTACTTTGCTTCTACAGACTACCTTGCCCTCCTATTACTTCCCTACCAACCCCTCAAGTATCCCTCCCCTATCCTCCCATTCCCATAAATCTAAACACCTTCTATACCCCCATTTTACTTATTTCCTCTTTCTCCCCTCTAAAGATCCCTCCCTTGTCCTCTCCCCCTCTCTATAGTCCTACCATTTTATTTCTTCTATCTGTACCATTCTTGGATCTATTTATTCAGAACGTTAATAATATAATGCAATGCAGTTCAATTCAATGCATCAAAGATTTATTAAGCACCTACTCTGAGCAAGGCATTGTAGGCACTATAGCTAAAAAGACAAAAATAAGCAGTTTCTACCTTCAAGAAACAAACATTCAGTAGGGATGGGGAAAAGCTTGGAGTTTGGTCCTGTCTCTTCAACATCACCATCCTAAGATCTTGGGGAATTTCCTTAATCTTTCTGAGTCTCATTTTCATTATATATAGGTTAAGATGAGAAAAGTAGCCATAGCTACGACATGTGGATGTTATGAGAATCAAGTGAAGGCCTGTCCATGAAACTCATTTGACACCTGTAAAAGAAATCTATAGAAATCAGGTGTTCCCATTGCTTTTAGCCTAACAAGTTCCCAAGACGTAATTTCACTACCACTAGTCATTTTATTTGACCTAAATATATACCTTTTAAACTCCATAAGGTGCCCCCTATGACAGTTAGATGCCAATTAATGAAAATAATAAAACCTATTAAGTGGTCATATTATTCAAATTCGTACTACTTATTTCCATTGGGCTAGAAGCATTCACCATATATTATATAACAGACACATGTATTTGTATATATGTATGGATATACATGTATATATTATAACTTCATGTCATAGAAATTAGAATAATATGACTATTTGATGGGTTTTATTATCCTTATTAATCAGACCTAGCTATACTGGCAGATTTAGAGTCAAAAGCACCCTCAGAGGCCAACTAATCCAACATCCTCATTTTACAGATGAGGAAATTGAGAGACTAAAACAGAGATGGAGAACCTGTGGCCTTGAGGCGTGGCCTTTTGACCAAGTCTATGTTTTATAGAACAAATCCTTTTATTAAGGGGATTTGTTCTGTGAAGTTTGGATTCAGTCGAAGGGCCACCCTTGAGGACCTAGAGGGCCACATTTGGTCTTGATGCTACAGGTTGCCCACCCCTGGACTAAGATATGAAAGAGATGCTATAAATCCATGCCCACCCTCTGCACATTCTACATGGTGTTATAGACTGCCCACATTGCGTTCCAGCCTTCATCCAGATTGAAGACTGATCAATTTGTTTAGCTTTTGATCACAGGAATGCTTGATCACCCCTTTAATCATTTTAATTATGCTTCTCTGGACTTCTAATTCTGTGATGTCTTTCTGTGGGTGTGATGATGAACCTTCCTGGAGTAAAACTTACTTGGAGCAAATTATGAGGTACCTATATGAAAAAGGACAATGGCATGCTTGCTATTGATGTTAACAGCCTTCATGGCCATATGGAAAATAGAAGGCATCATAGTCCCTGGTTCCTGGGTGGTCCCAACAAAGTTTGTTTTCTGCCCCTTACTTAGGACCTTCCATTTTCATTCTTGTTACCTGGAGGCACACAGATGTACACAGGATACTTCAGAAGAAACCTAAACATCTGTGAAGAGTTCTAGAGGTTCTCTAACATACTAGAGGTTCTCTAACATAAGTGCCTCAATCTCTGAGGGTCTGCAGCTCTTCCTCACCACTATGGCCTTGGATACGATGGTCTTCTTCTTTATCTTGTGTGTCTGTTTGGTCTGTCCTGGATGGATCCGAGAGACCTACCTCGTCTACTAAGTCAGTCAACAAGTATTTATTAAATACTTAAGAAGTGACAGACATGGTATTAAGCATTGGAGATATGAAGAAAGGCAAAAACAGCGAAAATGCATGGAGTTGGGTAAAGAGTATAATGTGTGAAGAGCAATAGAAGGAAGACAAGTGTCTCTGGATCATAGAATATGTGGGAGAAGTTGTAAAATGCGTAGGAAGGTGGATGGGAAATTCAGGAAAAGATAAGACTGGGGTGGGGGGCTTTAAATGCCAAATAGAGCAAAGGAGGAATAAGGGCCAAATGTGGCCCTCTAGGTCCTCAAGTGTGGCCCTTTGACCTAATCCAAACTTCACAGAACAAATCCCCTTAAGAAAAGCATTTGTTCTGTGGAACCCTGACTCAGTCAAAAGGCCACATCCAAGGACCTAGAAGGCCACATGTGACCTCGAGGCCACAGATTGCCCACCCCCATTTTAGTCTCTCAGTTTCCTCATCTGTAAAATGAGGGTATTGGATGAGCCACTGAAGTTGACTGAGCTGAGGTATGTCATGGTCGGACCTGTACGTTAGTGCTTTTATAGCTGAGTGGAGAATAGATTGGAGAGGGAAGAGAGGCTTGAGGCAAGGATGCCAATTAGGTGGCTCCTGAAATGGTCACTGTGTCAATGAATGAGCACTTGTACTTGCACCAAAGTAGAGGCTTTATTTCTACCTATCAATTTGTATGTTAATTGCATGTATTTCCTATATGTATGTTTATATATATATATGTTTGTGTGTATATATACATGTGTATATAACATACGTATGTCCAAGTGGGTGGTTTAAATGTGGTTTACAGGAAAGCAGGAGTAGATATCTCTAGAATCTTGTCTATCTCTCTCCAAAAGAGATTTTGATTTCTTCCTGGAAGGGAGCAGGAGAAGGGGACATTGGACTGGCAGCCCCACTAGCTAATGCTAGTTTAGAGTAATGATTGTTTCCTTAGATTCAAGCTGCATTTCCTGGTTGCTATCCCCTAAAGTGGAAGAGGCACATCATAAGTCTGAATACTTGACCCCTTCCAAACAAATGCTTATTACACAAAAGACCATCACAAAGAGTGAATAGAGAGCAAACTTATTTATCCAAGCAGATAGCAAATAGAAATCAGAGGAGTTATGAAGATCAGAATATTCCATATATTATACAGAATGAATGAGCTCTTCTACTGGGAACAAGAAATTTCAGAGAGAGAAAGACAGAGACAGAGACAGAAAGAGAGAGAAAGGCGGGGGGGGGGAAGAGAGAGAGAGAGAGAGAGAGAGAGAGAGAGAGAGAGAGAGAGAGAGGCCGGCCTTGATCTCACTCAAGGGGAAATTTCCCCAAAGTTTCTAGGGAGGCAAGCTGGACAAATTGACAAGTGATAGGTTGAGAAGTCAGTTTTATCCTATACGTCTGCCCTCTATATTCTCTCCCTCCATATGTCTCACCCTTAAGAAAATCTGTAACCATGTATATGCTCTCTTAAAGCAAGAAGGAAAATGGATATCTATCCTCTCCAAAGCTCTAGCACCGACTCTGCCCCTCATGTAAGCCCACTACCTTGATCTATAGTTTCACCAATGAGGAATATTTTTTTTCGAATGATTCAGCCTTGAAGCCAGTAAAATAATGACTGCCATACTTGGTAGATAGAAATACAGCCTCTACATTGGTGGCAGGTTAATGTTTATGCCCAGAAACTAAGTTGCGTCAGCATCTCTGTTAGGGAGAGCCAGTAGAGTAAAGGAGAGTGCTAGCGGCCCTATTAGAACACCCCACTCCCCTCCATCAAAAAGGATAAGGCAATGAGGCAAACCATACACATTTTTAATAGGTATAAATGGTGACCTATTGCAGCAGCTACATGTAACACTGGCTTCAAGCCTGCAATATTTGGGAATATCCTGGGCGGAGAGCCCCATTTGTCCTCCTTTAGTTGCTCCTTGGCTAAGAGGCCTCACAAAGAATTTGCTGTGCATGAAATGTGAGGGCAATTCAACAGAAGAATCTGCCTTTTGGGATAGAGTTTTGGAAATGTGTGTAGCTTTCTACAAGGGCTCCTGTTCTTGATCCCAGTGCTATCAGCACAGAGTGTTTCAGCTCAAAGAGGGGAAAGATGAAATTATTAGCTTTTGCTGAAAGGAGAGCTGCCCTTTTTTTGCTTGAGACTGGAATAGAACTTTGATCTTCACTCACATGGTCATCAGCTCTCACTCACAGCATCAAACTTTCCCTTGTGTTCTCCAGAAAACCCAGAAATTCTTTGTGGTAGGAAAGGATTCCAGCTCCCTGGCCCTCAGATCCTCAGAAGAAGCAAAGAAGGAAAGATACAAGGGGGCTTGCTGCAAGATCCCTCCAATGCCATCAACAATATTGCTTTAGAGTGATGGCCCATCATAGCCGGCCATTGCATGGGGTCTGAGAATGACCCAGGGCTCCATTTTCAAGAATGTTCCCATTTCAGAAAGAACTCTATTGAAGGCAGAATCACTGAGAAGAAAGAGAGCAGCATGGCACTTGAAGTGGTCTCATTCCTTGCCTATGGTCAGATGGCTGCCCCACTAGGAGGATGTCAAGAAATTTGAAAGGCCACATGCATCTCTGCCTCCAAGGTAAATGAGAGAAGCTTTGTTCGTGTGCACGCTTCACAGATCCTACATTTGGAAATGATTTGAATTAAGGTCCCTTTTTCAATGTAACTTTAAAAATACAATTTGTGTTTCTGAGTACAATTGTTTCCCAAAATGTAATATTTGAAGTTAAGCATCTATTCAGCTAGTTTTTGGGGGTCATTTCTATCACTGGTAATCAGAGATGCATGTCTAAAAGCTTTTGACCTTCCTGGATCTAAAGATGAGCTGAAGCAGTTGTATTCTTCTGCATAGTTTTTTGCAACTCTTCTTAGGCCTTGATCACAATGCTTTTATACCAGGTCTTCCCAAACATCTAGAATATTATTCTATTAAAGACCCCATAAATACAATGGTTTATCTGCCTGCCTACCTGTCTGATGGAGAGATTGAGTCAACAGTTGGGCTATATTTGCTTCATTCTGAAAGGAGAGTGGGTTTCTTGTGACTACACAGTGCTAGAGTCAAGTCAAGTCCACTTCATGCTGGGCACAGGGAATACAAATACAAGAATAAAGATAGTCCATGCCCTCGAGGAGCTTCTATTCTAATTGGAGAAGACAACATATAAAAGGGAACTGAAAAATGGTAAAGAATAAAACTACAACAGGATCTAATAAAATCCATATTTAGGTGGTATAGAGACAAAATTAGATTCTTTTTTTAAAAAAATATTTATTTTTAGTTTTCAATATTCACTTCCATAAGTTCTAAACTTTCTCCCTCTCCCTACCCCTTCCCTCCCCAAGAAGGCATGTAATCTGATATGGGCCTTATACATACATTCCTATTACACATCTTTTCATACTAGTCATGTTGCATAGAAGAATTGTAACAAATGAGAGAAACCATGAGAAAGAAATAAAATGAAACAAAAGAGAAAATAGTCTGCTTTACTCTGCATTCCAACTCCATGGTTCTTTCTCTGGATGTGGATGGCATGTTCCATCATGAAAAGTTTCAGGTCCTTGCATTGCTGAGATGGACTAAGTCTATCAAAATCAGTCCTTGCACACTGTGGTTGTTACTGTGTACAATGTTCTTCTGGTTTTGCTCACTTCACTCAGCATCAGTTCGTTCAAGTCTTTCCAGGTTTTTCCGAAGTCCACCTGTCATCATTTCTTATAAGCATGATAGTATTCCATTACATTTATATACCAAAACTTGTTCAGCCATTCCCCAATTGATGGGCATCCCCTTATTTTCCAGTTCTTGGCCACCACAAAAAGAGCTGCTATAAATAATTTTGTATGTGTGGGTCCTTTTCTCCCTTTTATGATCTCTTTAAGATACATAGAAGTGGTATTGCTGGGTCAAAGGGTATGCATATTTTTGTAGCCCTTTGGGCATAGTTCCAAATTGCTCTCCAGAATGCGTTGAATCAGCTCATAGCTCCACCAACAAGGAACCAGTTTTCCAACTTTCTCATGTCTTCTCCAACATTTATCATTTTACTGTTCTGTCATATTAGCCAATTTGATAGGTGTTTTGAGTTGTTTTGATATGCATTTCTCCAATCAATAGTGATTTAGAGCATTTTTCCATATGACTAACAATGGCCTTAATTTATTCCTCTGAAAACTGCCTGTTTATGTGACTTTGACCATTTATCAATTGGAGAATGACTTGTATTCTTGTAAATTTGACTCAGTTCTCTATATATTTTAGAAATGAGGTCCCTATCAGAGAAACTAGCTGTAAAAATTCTTTCCCAGTTCTCTGCTTTCCTCCCAATCTTGGATACATTGGCTTTGTGCAAAATCCCTTCAATTTAATGCAATCAAACTACCCATTTTGCATTTCATAATGTTCTCCATCTCTTGTTTGGCCATAAATTCCTCCATTCTCCATAAATCTGACAGATAAACTATTCCTTGGTCCCCTAATTTGTTTATAGTATCAGCCTTTATACCTAGATTGTATACCCATTTGGATTTTATTCTGCTGTATGGTGTCAGATGTTGGGCTATGTCCAGTTTCTGCCATACTATTTTCCAGTTTTCCTAGCAGTTTTTGTCAAACAGTGAATTCTCATCCCAGAAGCTGGGGTCTTTGGGTTTATCAAACTGTAGAAAAATTAATTGGTTCTTTAAAAATTTTTCCAGTGGTTGTCTTAGCATCATGTGGCCACAGCCTGAAAATTTGCAGAGTGTGCTATAGAAGGAGAAGCGATGGCACAAAGCAGGTGTATGTCCCTACAAGTTTGGGATATTGCATTCTCTTTATGTAACTACTCACTGGTGACCTTGGGCCAGCACTGTAACACATGGTACTTATTGCAAAATAAATACCCATGGGCCATGGAGAGCAGTGTTTTATGGCATTAAAACATATGCATTTGTCAAAAGCAATATTAACAAGTGTTTCTTGTTTCATTGCCAACCTCTCTTCTTCTTCGTTGCACACCAACACAAGTTCTAATTCTGGAAAATAACCTATTATGTGGAGTCATAAGTTCAAGTTTGGGCTTTGTTGATTACACACTGTGAGACCTTGGGCAAGTTCTTTTCCCTGCCTTTCTGAGCCTCAGCTCCTTCAGCTCTAAACTGGAGATAGTAATGCTCAGACTCTCTATCCCCAATCCTGTTGGGAGGAGATGAAGAAAAGATGCATATGGAACACTTAGCAAAATGTGTCAACAAGAGGTTACTATCTTTCCTTTCATGACTTCAGTATAGCTTCATTGTTGGGGGTCCTCTCACCCTTGGTAGTCCTTGACCAGCAAGGACCTGTCTCAGTACGCAATGATTGAGGCAGGAGTCAAGATGGAAGGAACTCCATTTATTGTTACAGCAAGCAGGATTTTTATGCAGCACTAGCCTTCGTTTCTGGGTGCAAGCAAGCTTGTGCATGATCCTCTAAGCCTATCAGGAGCCCCAGGGCCATGCATCACAGCTCGTGGACAATTCGTGTCCAGTGCTTATTTGGAAAGGGGGCATGTGCTATTCACAGCCTGCCTTATCAGAGGAGGAGGAGCCTAGCCGGACTGTGTAGCCCCAGATAATTCCTATTTCCCATGGGACTGTCCTTGGGCCTCAACTCCCAAGCTCATCAGGCTCTCAGGAGCCCCTTACACTTCATGGCTAGACTTGCCCAGCACCAGTTGGCAGTACTGTAGTTGACTTGGGTGAGGGGTACAAATAGCCCAGTTAATTCAGAACAAGAACTGGAGGGCATTAGATAGCATCCGCATCACTAGAAAGAAATCAATTGACAAACATTTATTAAAGATCTGCCGTGTGTCAAGTACCGGGAGGAAACAAAAAGAAAAATATCTATGACAGGTTGGCCATAGAAAATCAATGTGTGTGTTCTAATATGTGCACATGGGTTGTATAGAACAGCTCTTCTAAATTGTAAAAATAGGCAGACATTTTTAATAGCATTCCAAAGTATGCAAGTCATGCTTTTAATACATTTCAATAGTAAAAAAAAAAACCTTTTACTACTAGTAAAAATATTATTTATAACGACCCACTCATAAAAAGCTGCATTATTGATCACTGCGTTCCAGTAAACATTTTACATTTCATTAATATTTATAGTGGTATTAACTGCATTTTAAGGAGGAAATTTGAGATAGTTTTGACAGCTTGTTACACTGTAGCCCTAGAGCTGGGTGCTATAGGAATAGTCCTTTTGAATATGTAGATTCTATTGTCAACTCAGCTCTTATGTCTGAAGGCATAAACAAATTAATTCTACCAAACTGAACACTAAGCTAGGAATTTAAAAGAAGGACTGGGATTTAAGAATATCTTGAAGGACCAAGCTGGGTCAATTAATTCAGTGCATTTTTTTTATCCAAAAAGCAAAGAAAATAGAGACATAATGAAAATTTTTATTTCAAAACTGAATTGTAATAAAATTTTAGTGTCAATTGATGTGCCTTGTCCTTCTAGTGTAAGAGTCTGGGCTTTGAATACTGCTTTTACTGCAGTCTTTACTGGGAATTTATCTTTATCATTTTGAGATTTTCTTGTGTCCTAATATCTGTGAAATTGAACTAATAATTTTTAGGGGGTGGGGAGCCTAGACCTATGATTTCATCCATGTGGGCACTCCCATATGGAAACTTCTCCATTGATGCATATCAGCAACTTTGGGAGCAACTTCTAGGACTAATGAGTTGTCTGAATCATTTAGGAGGAGCGAATTGTCCAGGGTCCCAGCCAACATATGCCAGAAACAGGATTTGGACCCAGGTTTTCCTGATTCCAAGGCCAACTCGCTACCCATTATACCACGTTAGAATGGGTTAAGTGACTTGCTCAGGGTCCCATAGGCGGTATCATAGTGTATATTTACTTATACAATAACTTTTTCACTAGGCTTTTCCAGAGAGACTACAGATATTGATGCTATATCTGTAAGTAAGAGCCAAATGGAATATGGTGGAAATAGTGGTTGTCATCATCCATTTACAGTCTTTTGAAAATAATAGCTAGAGGGAAGCTGGAGAGGATAAAGAGAAAAGAGATGGAGAGGACTTCTTTCTTAATGGAATGGTTTTAAACTTTATCTTGTGAATAGGATAAAGGGAATTGTTGAGAAGAGACTTCATAGGATATCTTCAGGGAATTGAATGGTGAGAACCATAGTTCCAGAAGTAAGGAGAAGTCACCTGTAGTTACAATTCTGGTTAGAGATTATTCCGGCTATGATCTTTCTCAAAGCTAAAATATTGTCTCTGCATTTTTATCGATTACATCATCAATATTTTGAGTAGCTAGCAACTCTAATATTGAGTTAATCCTAGGAATCAGTGATCTATATATACATACACACATACATACATATATACATACATACATACATATGTGTATGTATTTGAGCAACTGCTTAGGAGGAAAGAGATTTCTCCCATTTACTAAACTTATTTATACATTATATAATTTACTACTGTAGTCATTGCATACATTAGAAACATCCATAAAATAGAAATTTAAAATGATTGAGACAAATATGAAATAATATTTAATCATAAAGTCAATAGGGAGCTAGCGGAGATTATCATGTAGTGACATGGTTAGTTTTAAACTTTTAAAAACAGCTTTGGTGGCAATGTGAAGGATTGGTTGAAGTGGGCAGAGGCTTGAGGCAATGAGACCAATTAGAGGGCCCTTGCAATAATCCAGCAAGAAGTGATGAAGGCCTCTACCAGGGAGGTGGCAGTGTGAGAGGAAGAGAAGGGGACAGATATAAAAGATGTACAACACATTCATATACCATAATTTGTTGTTCTTCAGTCGATGAGCACTCCTTTATGTTTTAGTCCTTTGTCACCACAAAAAGAACTGCTATAAATACTTTCATACATATGACTCTTTTTCTTCTTTCTTTGATCTCTTTGGAGAATATGTCTAATAGTAGTATCTCTGGGTCAAAGAGTACATACGATTTAATGAATTTTGCACTATAGTTCTAAATTGCTTTTCAGAATGGCTGGAACAATCTACTGCTCCATCACTAGCATATTAATATGCTTTCACCCCCCCCAGCACCCTCCCCCACCATTCATCACTTCCTTTTTTTGACAACTTTGCCAATTTGATGGATGTGAAGTGGAACCTCTAAGTTAGTTTAATTTGCATTTCTCTAAATATCTGGTGATTTGAAGCCTTTTTTCTTATGGCTGTTGATAATTTGAATTTCCTTCTTAGAGAATTGTATGTTCATATCCTTTGATCATATCTCAATTGGAGAATGTTTCTTATTCTCATGAAATTGAATCAATTCCTTGTATATTTTGGAACTGAGACTTTTAAGAAAGAAATTTGCCATGAAGTTTTTTTAAGTTTTTTTTTGGAACTTCCCTTTTAATTTTAGCTGCATTTGTTTTGTGAGAACAAAAACTTTTTATGTAATCAAATTGCCCATTTTATCTTCCATGGTCTTCTCTGTTCTTTGTGTGGTCATGAATTAGTCTCCTAGCCATAATTCTGAATGTTAATTTCTTCCATTTTCTTCTAAGTTTTTTGGTGATATTACCCCTTATGTTTAAGTCATGTATCTTTTTGGAGCTTATCTTGATTTATGGTGTGGGATATTGGTCTATACCACCCCCCCCTTTTTTTTTTTTACCAGACTGCTCTCCAGCTTTTCCAGCTCTTTTTGTCAAATAGTGGATCCTTTTCCCATCAGGTGGGCTCTTTATATTTATTAAACACTAGACTACGGTGTTCAGTTTTTTGTTTGGGGAGGTTCTTTTGGTGGGGATATGTTCCTAATCTGTTCCACTGACAGACTATAATCTTATTATGTATCATTAATTAATAGTCCTCTTTGATTAACCAAAGTTTTCTGGTACTAATTAATTCACAGCAACACTCCCACAATGGCTAGGTGGATAAATAGCAGCCCTTGGGGTCAGGAAGACCTGGGTTCTGACACACAGGAGTTATATAGCCCTGGGCAAAGCGCTTAAACTTTTAGTCCCTGGGCAACTCTCTAAGGCTATAACTTCTAAAGCAGATTCCAATTTGCGTAGCAGAGAGAACTTCCTCACCTACCTTAACTGTTCACTGGTCTAGCCCCAAAACAAGCAAGCAAGCACGCAACAAGTTTTTATTAAGCTCTTGTTATGTGCCAAGCACTGTGCTAAGCCTTGGGGATACAAAAGAATTACAAAAAACAGTCTCTGTACCCAGTTTAATGGGGAAGACAATGTACAAATAAGACATATAACAGGTAACTTGGAGGTTGTTGTTTGTCCTTTATTCTCAAAGAGGACCATGACATCAAGGAGGTGATGCCATGACATGCAAGTGAATTGGATTTAATTGAGAAAGGGCTGTTCAAAGTCACCAGTCTCGCTTTGTTCTCTGGAGCCGTGTGGGTCCAGTAATCTTAGAGGGAAGACACTAACATAGAGAGGGACTGGGAAAGACTTCTTTCAGAAAGTCAGATATCAGTTAAGACCTGGGAGGAAAGACAAGCCAGGATGAGGAGACAAGGAAGGAATTCCAGAAATGGGAGACAGAGTGAAGAAGCTTGGATTTGGGAGACTAGAGTATTGTATGTGAGAACAGTGAGGAGGTCAGCATCAATGGATTAAAAAGTATGTGAAGGGAAGGAAGATGAAGGAAGACTGGAAAGGTAGGAGGGAGCCAGGTTATGAAAAGCTTTAAAAGTCAAGTTGATTTTATAAAAGTCAAGAAGATTTTCTATTTGATCATGGTGGCAATAAGGACCTGCTGAAGCTTATTCAGTGGTGGTGGTGCTGGTGGGATGCTGGGGGGTGTCAGGATCAGATTTGCACTTTAGGAAAAATCACTTTGACAGCTGAGTAGAGGATGAATTGGAGTGAGGAGAGACTTGAGGCAGGTGACAACCAGAAGCTTATTTCAATAGCTCAGGAATGAGATAAAGAGAGCCTGCACCATGATGGTAGCAGTGTGAGATGAGAGAAGGGAGCATGGAAGAGAGATGTTGTGATGATAGAATTGATGGGGTTTTACAATAGATTGGACATTAGGGGTAAGAGAGAGAGAAGGTTTCTAGGTTGTGAGCCTAGGTAAGTGGAAGGATAGTGGTGCCCTTGACAGAAAATAAGGAAACTAGGAAGAGGGGAGGGTTTGGTGGGCAAAGATAATGAGCTTAGTTTTGTATGTGTTAGTTTAAGATGTTTACAGGACATCTAATTTGAGATGCCCAATAGATTCTTGGAAATATGAAATCGAAGGTTAGGAGAGGAGAAAGCCAGATAATGGAACTGAGAAACATCTACAAAAAGATGACAATTGAATCCTTGGGAGATGATGAGATCACCACACAGAACAGTATGGAGGGAAGAGAAAGGACTTGGGCAGAGTCATTGGGGACACCCATGGTTATTGGGTGTTTCATTTGATAAAGATCCAGTGAAAGAGCCAGAAGAATGCCTATGACAGATAGGAAGAGAACCCGGAGAGAACAGTGTCCTAAAAACCTAGAGAAGCAGTATCAAGAAAAAGAGGGTGGTTGATGTTGTCAAAGTTCTACAGAGAGGTCAAGAAGGATGAGAACTGAGAAAAAGATCTTAGATATAGCATTTAAGAGATCCTGATAACTTTGGAGACAGCAATTTCAGCTGACTGATGATAAGGGAAGCCAGACTACAGAAAGTTAAGGAAAGACTAAGAGAAAAGGAAGTGGGGTCACTGATTGGAGATGGATTTCTCAAGGAATTAAGCCAGGAAAAGGGGGAGATATAGGATAATAGCTAGCAGAGATAGTAAAATCAAGTGAGAGTTTTTTAGGGAAGGGTGTGTTTGTAGGCTGAAGATAAGCAGTTAGGGCAGCTAGGTGGTACAGTGGATAGAGCTTTGGGCCTGGACTCAGAAAAATACTCTTCCTGAGTTCAAATCTGGCCTCAGACACTGAGGCTGTGTGACTCTGGGCAAGCCCCTTAACCCTGTTTGCCTCAGTTTCCCCATTATCTGGAGAAGGAAACGGCAAATCTGTGCAAAGAAAACCCCAAATGGGGTCTTGAAGAGTATGATATGACTGGGAAAAAAATGACAACAAAAAGGGAAGCTGCCTGTGGACAAAGAGGGGTCAAAGATGGGTGAGAGGGCAATATACTGGAAAAGAAGGAATGGAATAGAATCATTTGTGCATGTAGAGGGGTTTGACTGGGCAAGGAGAAGGTATAACTTGATGTAAAACAAGGATGAAGAAGGAGATAGTGGGAGAAGGGCACTTAAGTGATGTGAGATGATGAAGAAGAGGGGAGAAAAGGAAGCCCTTGGTTCATGGCCTCAATTTTGTCAGTTTTTGTCTCAAAAAACTCAAAAATAGCAACAAACCCCACTTTGTCAAAGAACACTTATTTATCAAAATTATGCCGTTTCCCTTAATAGTAAGTTGCCCTGACTTACACTGTGTGACCTCCTTAGAACTGCGATATTGCTATAGACTCCTTCTGATTCCTTCCTGTCCCTTGGATTTGGTTACCCCATGAACACAGGCTTGGCCTGGCACTGCATTCTCATGTATATTCGCCTAGATCAGGACTTTGATCTTCAGACAGGGAGAAAGAAGATGCAGTTTTTTGCTTCCAGGTCTGGCTGTGAGAACAATATCACCGCATAATTCTCCAAACCAGTCTTTTCCAATTTGAATCAACATAGTCTTTATCCATGTTCCCCAACCCAGATTGTGTACTAGATGACTAAAACATCCAAAGTCTTTCCCATGAACTCCACTATCGTCCACAGCCTCAACAAGATGGCCCTTTCCAGCTCAGCAGGCACTGAGAAAAAGGAGGTATCTAGGTGTGGGCTGAGCAGGATGAAAAGAGAAGGAGAAGGCATAAAAGGGCTCAGCCTTCTGTTTCTTAAGTTTTGAGCAGTAAGAATCAGTAGGAGAAATGTTATAAGCCAATAAAGTTTTGCTGTAGTCTGTGGATCAATGATTTTAAAACATGCATCTCTATGGCATTAGCAGTGGTGATCATGATCTAGGCACGATCATGCCATGTGTTGGCATGTCCAAAAAGGCCAGTGTAAAAGCAGCACCCTTCTCTCTATCACACACACATGAAATTTGCCCTTTAGTTCACATCTGTGGCTGCTATCCAAAGAATTGGTTGCTATTGGAATTTTTTCCCCTTAAACTGAAATAAGAGCAAAATCTTTTACTTCACAAAACTTTTACCTCTTGTAGCTGCCCTGTAGAGGATTGGAGAGAGGAGGAGGAGATAAAATGAGGGACTATTGGTTACAATTGTTTCCCAGCCAGCCCCTGCCTATGTTACACTATATTGCTTTAGGCTGTACTTTAGGCCAATAGCATCCAAACAATTTTGACTGGGCACCCTTTAGCAGTAAAATAAAAATTGAGCATGCATCCCCAAGAAATGGATATTTACTTATTTATAAATTATACACATATATGACTGTATTAATAATTATGTACATTATCAAACTTACATGAAACAGATTTAAAAGGATCAGGTAAAGATGAAATATTTTGAAAAATATTTTATTTAGTAACAATATATACCTTTTTCACTTTCAGTAAAATATTGTTAAGATACTACAGAGCAATTATTAATAATGAGATTTTTAGCAAAAGCAATTAAATATTCTTCATTATTTCTGCAAATCTTGATCAAAAACTTTGTGATACAGTGATTAAAAAGTCTAGTTCCAATTACAATATCGGTCCAATATAGTTCCTGTTCCAATACAGTTTCTGTCAATACTTAATTTGAATAGCTTTCATAGTTGAAAAAAAGATGCTTCACAAAGATAGTCATGAGTGAAAGAAGCACACTGTTGGCTGTGCTTATTAAATCATGAGGTTGATTTTTCAATCTCATCCACCAATTATGCAAATTTAGCTGGTACATTTCTTTCTTTTCTGATGCCAGTCAGTTGTTCTTGCAAACTAATGGGAAGCTGTTGCATTTTTTATATTTTTAACAAATGGGTTCAAAAGCCATCGAAACTTTTCATTTGGGAGATTTTGAAACAGATTAGAAAATTCTGTTCCAACATTTTTGTGTGTGTGCTGATATGGGAGTTTTTATAGGTGATGTACATATTTTGCAGTGACCCAGAGAAGAATCAACAATGTCGAATGTGGCAAAAGGATCAAGAAGAAGGACTTTAAAAAGATAATCAGGTTGGGCAATTTTGAGATCCTTGATATAGTTTTTGCAAAATTGTAAAGAATGAGCATGTGCCCAAAGAAGAGAAATAAGAAGATACTTCTACCTGCTCTTTTGTAGAGGTGGTGGAGGTGGTAGTGGTGATAGGATGCGTGTGTGTGGGGGGGGTGTGGTTTATACAGGTGTAGAACATTGAATATAACATCTGATTTTTATTTCCAAGTACCGATCAATTTTGTTTAACTTTCCTTCTTTCTCTTTTTATTTTTAAATTTCTTTGCTATAAGGCAAGGTTCTCTGGAAGAGGGGGAAGGCTACTAGGGGAAATCTAGGCAATGTAAAAACAAAAGATGTCAATCAAAATATTTTTTTTTAAAAGAGATCGTTGGATTTCTTTTTTGGAGAGGGCATTTTCAGCTGAATGGTCAAAGGTAAGGAAAAGGTTGAGAAGGTGAGAGAAAGACTGGTAGGGTAGTGAGCTCTTCCATAGAATTAATATATTTCAGAAGAATAGTGCGTTGGGGGAAAGATACTGTGATGAGCTCTGCAATGCAGATCACAACCCAGTCATGCCTAAGCATCCTTTGCAGGGCTGATGGAGATCTTACTTGGAGTCACAGTGCATAGCTCCTGTCAGGGGAGTGCCTGTGGAAGCTACCAGGTAATCTTGGTGGGGTAGGGTGTGGGGATTGCTGGGAGGTGCAGACCATATTTCCTGCAGCTGGTGGGAGTGTCTAGGTCACTACATCTGTCCTAAAGGACAAGGGTAGCCACGGGAGGTCACTGACAGAAGGGAATGAACTGTGGTGGGGCAGGAGTGTTGAGTTATAACGGTGTCGTTATTTTGTAGAGGCAGCCAATGGGCTCAGGGGATCAAGCACTGAGCCTGGAGTCAGGAAAACCTGAGTTCAAATCCAGCCTCAGATACTGTGATCCTGGGCAAGTTACTTAACCCACTTTGCCCATCTGTAAAAGGAGATGGAGAAGGAAATGATCAATTGCTCTAGAATCTTTGCCCAGAAAACCCCAAATGGGGTCACAAAGACTGAATGATAGCAAGTTATTTTGGAGACAAGCCCTTGACTGATTGTCATGGGAAGTGTGGAATGTGACCCACCCTTCCACTGGTGGATCACATACCCCTCATTTGGAGACTGTAGCATTATGGAGTTTTGTAACTGTTTCTTCTGCCCTTCTGTCAGGATTATCCCATTAAAACAACATAGTCACTGCTTGGATATATTCCACTCTGCTATTGTCTTCTTTTTACCCACGTCCAGTCTAGCATAAATGTGCTGTGATGAGTGTGACTTCTGTACTGATGTGTGTGCATGCTATACAGTACTTCTATTTTCCTTTCACAGTGCAAATCATGATCTACCCATGCCAAGAGCAATTCTAGTCCATATCTTCCCATATGAGTAGAGCACATACAAATGAAACAAGCAGAACGTGGATTATATATAATTTGACTATATTATTCTCTGGCACTACGCAATATATGTGGAGATGCACATGGAGTACAGAAAAGCTATTAGTAATTCTCTCTCCAGGGTAGGCTGGCACACCTGTCCCAGGCTCTCAGCATGCCTTTGAATTTATGTTAAGTGCCCACAGCTTGGACTTATATCTACATGGAGGAATCAACTGTTGGAAAGTTATTTAAGTCAGGACATTTTTATACCTTTGCCGTCAACTGTGACCATTTGTTTACATGAATGAAGGTCCCCTTGGTTTATTGCAGCCTTTATAGGCTATCAGAGAGAGATCATTTGTTACATTTGGCAAGCAGATGACAATCGCACGGCTCATCTATTTGTAGTAAGATCTTGCACAACAAAATCATGGAACCGTAGAGTCAGAACATGTAGCTGTCATAAAGGTGAAGCTTTAAGTGTCTGGCTCAGCAGGGCTGAAATTGAGGCACAATTGAAAATCAATCCAAATCACAAGGAGCCGTGACTTGAGATAAGCAGAAATAACAATCAGAAGCCCAACTGAAAACTGATTCTTCTCCATCTATAACAGCCAAGCTCACAGTGATTGATTCGGTGTCTCCAGGACACCTTTGAGTCTAATGTATGTCATTTGTTTTATTTTTCTTTTCCATTGGGTAACTTGAAAGTTGCATTAAAGCTCACCCACCCATTCAACATATTTGACATAATTCTTTGAATTTGGATAGAATCCACCTTACTATTTGTGGATGTTTCTGGGTATCTGCGAGTTGGGATATTTCTGCATGTAGGCTTTCTAACCTGTGAAAACTCATCCCTCCACTGTGAGTTGAATATTGATGAATCAGAAACCAGGGATAGCATAATAGAGAGGGTGACAGGAAGCACTCTGGGCAAGGATCCACAGTCTTCACCCTCATGTTTTTAATTGAGTTAAAGGGCTATCACAATAACATAGCCAGTTTGAATTGGGTTGGATGATATAAAATATATATTAGGGTGGTAAGATGAGGGGCAGCAGGGTTCAGTGGAAAGGAGGCAGGAATAAGAGGACCTGGGTTCAAATCCATCCCCCCGCCAACACACATACACGCACACTACCTATGTGACCTGGTGCAAGTCACTTCACTGGGCCTCAGTTTACTCATTGGGAAAATGACAGGGTTGGATTTGATTTTTAAGGTCCGTCATATTTATTATTGATACTTCAGGAGACTGTCCTCAGATTCCCAGCTCTGCCACTAACTATCTATGTGACCTTGGCAGACAACCTAACCTCTTTGAATCTTAGCTTCCTGAGCTAAAAAAATAAGAGTATTCAGTCTAGAAAGTGATTTCTAAAATTTTATGATGCGTCTACCTCTTAAGCTAATCCACTCTCCAAATATATGAGTGGGTGTAGAAGAAGAGAACAATGCTTTGAGGTTGAAGCTGTTGGTGCTGCAGTATGTGACAGTGTCTTGTATCAGGCAACAATGTACTTCCCCTCTCCAAAAGTCAGCTCGGCTACAGGATTATATACACCTGTCACTGAGACAGGAGAACCAGAGGATGGGGGAGGAGAATACGGGGTTAGAGTTAAGGAAAGATAAGGATTTGAGGAGTTGTAGCCCTGGTTTCTCCATGGCCCTGAGGGACAGTGTTTCTTTTTCTTTTTTAATTTTTAGTTTACAACACTCGGTTCTACATAATTTTGAGTTCCAAATTTTCTTCCCCCCCTTCCCCGCCCCCACAAGATGGCATGGAATTCGATATATCTTCTATGTAGAACTTTGCATTGAACTTATTTACACACTAGTCAAGTTGTAGAGAAGAATTATGACCAATGGAATAAATCATAAGAAAGAAGAAACAGAACCAGAAAAAAACCCCAAAAACAAAAGCAAAAGAGAGAAAAAAAGTGGAAAGAAAAGGCATAAAGTATGCCTCAATCTGCATTCAGACTCTATAGTTCTTTCTCTGGATATAGATAGCATTCTCCATTGTGAGTCCTTTGGAGTTGTCTTTGCACCTTGTGTTGCTGAGAAGAGCAAAGTCTGTTAGGATTAGTCCTCACAGAATCCATATATCTGTGGTTATCTCCTGGCTCTGCTCCACTCACTCAGTGTTACATTGTGTAGGTTTTTCCAGGTTGTTATGAAGTCCATATCATCCCCATTTCTTATAGCACAGTAGCATTCCATTGCCTTCATATACCACAGCTTGTTTTAGCCATTCTCCAATCAATGGGCATTCCCTTGATTTCCAATTCTTATCTACTACAAAAAGAGCTGCTATAAATATTTTTGTACATATGGGTCCTTTAGGGACGGTGTTTCTTTGTGGAGAAATTTCTGGATTTGAAATCAGGAAGACCTGAGATCAAATCCTGCCTCTGATATTGACCAACTCTCACAGTTGGCCTCTCTGATCCTCAGGCTCCTCATCTATAAATTGGGGATAAAATTACCTGTAGTCCCTGTTGCAAAGGGATATTATGAAGACTAAATAAGATTTTTTTTAAAAAATCACTTTGCAAAATTTAAAGAACTAAGTAAATGTCAGTTATTATGAGGAAGGTGCTTCTCTAGGCCTGTTTCCTGAGCTATAAGATAAGGCAGTCTGATTAGAGGATCTCTGGGGCCCTTTCTGTCCCTGAATATCATATGGCCTTGAGCAGTTCACTGAACTTTTCTGGGCCTCAGCTTCCTCATCAGACCACTGAGAGAGCTAGTCTAAATGATCTCCCAAGTCCTTTCCAGCTGTACTTCCCATATCTATGAGTCTATAGATTCAGGTATCACCCTTTACCTATGACCTACAACTGTCCAGTTCTGCCTTCTCTGTGGCTAAGATTTATATGTAGCCTCAATTCAATTAGACAAATATTAAGGGTGTTCTATTACCAAGGCAATGTGCTGGTGCTGTGGATACAGGGACAAAACCAAAACAGAACAAGCCCTCAAGGAGCTAACATTCTAGCAGGTGAAGGGAGTGATGTGACATGTGGAAAGTGGTGCAAATTATCTTAAAAGTAAAAGACTGAATTGTTTGGACATGTAGAAATGCCTCACATAGGAGGTGAGCTGTGCAATTGAGGGAAGCTAGGAATTCCCATACCCAATTGAGGCAGTTATGCAATAAGGAAGTCTCTGCTGAGCAAGACACTGGAATGAGGCTGGGCCAGTGGCTGGAGGTAAAGGACTTCCTCATTTGGAGGTGCAATGATGATTGGTGTTTCTGGGCGTGATGAAATGAGAGACTGAAGGAGAGAGCGAGAGCGAGAGCGAGTGAGAGAGAGAGAGACAGAGAGAGAGAGAGAGAGAGAGAGAGAAACAGAGAGAGCAAGAGAGAGAGAGAGGAGAGAGAGAAAGAGAGAGAGAGAGAGAGAGAGAGAGAGAGAGAGAGAGAGAGAGAGAGAGAGAGAGAAGCAATAAAAGGTGCTGAACAAGCATAGGACCAAGCAAGGAACTTAGAACTACAAAAAGGAAAACTAGAACCTTCACTTCATAGAAGTTCTTGAAAATTTTGAAAACTGGAACACATTCTTCATTTAGATAACTTTGAGAGGAGAGATAATAGAGACATCTGGATGGCAGAAGATATAACAGACATATGTTTATGTCAAGAGACAAAAGACATTGCTTATGACATAGCTGATGCTAGTATCCGGAGAGTAGATTGCTATATGGGGTGGGGGGAGGGACAAGAGAGGGTACACCGAGTCATGAAACCATAGAATATTAGGCCTAGCAGTGACCTTAGAGATGTTCTAGTATGACTACCTCATTTTACACATGAGGAAATGGAGGCTCAGAGGTCACACAGATATTTAGTGATAAAAAGAGCACTTGAATCCAGGTCCATCATAGAAGAAAAATGACAAACATAGAGATACACCCAAGGAAAACTGAAAGGCAAAATCAAAAGATCTATCAAAATCTGTCTAGAGCCTGGCTTGCTAAGGATTATTTAGAGAAGGGTGGAATGGTGGTCAATAATGGAAGGGTTTCCCTATGGAATCTACCTTCTCTGGTCATATATCAATTTCCTTACATTACTAGTAGTGCTATAAGTAGCCCTTATATTGCTACATAGCAATTAGCTCATTCACGCTCAGCTCCTGGTCCACTCTGATTCCTAGGTAACTTTTATCCTTATTAGAACATAACCTATCATTCATTACCTTGTGATGTGACAGCTTATTCTTTCTTGATTCAAGTTGAACCCAATCAACAAGGATTTATGAAGTGCCTACTGAATGAGATAGGATGGGATAATGGGGCTGGGATCCTGACAGACCCAGGTTTGAATCCTGCCTATGAAACTTGGCACTAAAGCACTTAAACTCCCCCAGTCTCAGTTTCTGCATCTATAAAATGGAGAATTTGGATGAGATGGTGTCTAAAATTCCTTCTAGCCCTTAATCTATCAGCCCATGTGCCAGGATAGGTGCTGGGGCTGCAAAGACAAAGATGAAAAAAGGAGTTCACAAAGTACTAGAGAGAAACAACATCTACAGCAAAAAGCAAATACAAAATATAATAACTACAAAATAATTTCAGGAGGGGAGGATTCCTAAAAATTCAGGGACCCATATTGGACCTCTTGTAAGAAGTTATACTTGATTTGAGCCTGAGTTAGCTCCTAGCCCCAATTCTATGATCTCATGACCATATCAGCTTAGGGCTCACAGAAATGAATATGAGTTTTTGACCAAACAAGAAATAGAGAGCATTATGGGATATAAAATAGATAATTTTGATTGCATTATATTAAAAAAGTTTTGCACAGACAAAACCAATGCAGCCAAAATTAGAAGGAAAGCAGGAAATGGGGAGAAGGGGCTTTAAAGTAAGTTTCTCTGATAAAGGCCTAAGTTCTTAAATATATAGAGAACTAAGTCAAATGTATAAACAAGTCATTCATCAATTGATAAATTGTCAAAGGATATGTAGAGGCAGTTTTCAGAAGAAGAAATCAAAGCTACCAATATTCATATGAAAAAATGCTCTAAGTCACTATTGATTAGAGAAATGCAAATTAAAACAACTCTGTGGTACCACCTCACACCTACCAGATTGGCTAATAGGACAGAAAAGGAAAACAACAAATGTTGGAGGTGATATGGAAAAATTGGGACACTAAAGCTCTTTTGGTAGAACTGATACAACCATTTTGGAGAGCAATTTGAAACTATGGCCAAAGGGCTATAAAATTGTGCATACCCTTTGACCTAAGATATTACCAAGTCTGTATCCCAAAGAGATCAGAGGAAAAAGAAAAGGTCCTACATATACAAGAATATTTATAGCAGGTCTTTTTGTGGTGGCAAAGAATTGGAAATTGAAGGGATGCCGATTAATTGGTAAATGGCTGAACAAGTTGTGGTTTATGATTGTGATGGAATAGGAATACTGTTGTGCTATAAGAAATGATGAGTTGGATGGTTTCAGAAGAAACTGGAAAGACTTATATGAACCGATGCAAATTGAAGCGAGCAAAGTCAGGAGATCACTATACAGAGTTAACAGTGATATTGTATAATGATCAACTTAGCTATTCTGATCAATACAATGATCCAAGACAATTCCAAAGCAGTTAGATGAAAAATACTATCTCCAGAGAAAGAACTGATAGAATCTAAATGCAGATCAAAGCATACTTTTTTTTTAAACTTTCTTTATTTTTCTTGTTTTTCAGTTGTCTTTCTTTCTTTTTTGGTCTGTAACCTTTTGCAACATGGCTAATATGAAAATGTATTTTCCATGATTGTACATGTTTAATCTATTTCAAAGTTCTTTCCTTCTCAAGGAGGGGGGAGAGGAGGAAGGGAAGGAATTTGAAACTCGAACATTACAAAAAGTTAAATTTTTTTTTACCTGTAATTGAGAAATAAATAAAATAAAAACATTTCTGTTTCCCCCTCACCCCCCAAAAAGAAATGAAGGTGAGGATGGAGAGTATTCTAGGCATGGGGAAATTCCAGTATTCCAGCCTATGAGAAGGCACGGAGACCGAAGTGGATACAGTAGTACATTTGTACAACCTCTTAAATGGCATTCAGTTTCTTTCTGGTTATTTCCCCAATTTGATAGGTCTTGCACAACCTACCCAATTTGATGTCATCTCCAAACAATCTCAATTCTAATATCCTAGTTTCTGATTAAGGGCAAGTGAGATACATCACTTAGGATATGCTCTTGAATTGACCTTGTACCAGTGACTGTTATTTCTTGAGACTGACCCTACAACATTTGTGAGCTTACTTCACAGTGACAATACTATTATTTCTTAAATTGAGACCATATTTCTCAAGTTCATTTCTCATAGAAAGGGAAAAGTTGATAACGAAGGGAAGATACATTGTCTCTATTACATCAAAAGTGGAACTACCATCTCAAAATATGGTATAATATATAGTATGCTGGATTTATAGTCAGGAAGATCTTGGTTCAGATATCACCTCTGACACTTATTGGCTATGGGCAAATCATAAGATGGAGATAAAAATGCCTATACTACTTAACTGACGAGGATATTATGAGACTCAAATGATATGATATAGATAAAACACTATATAAATGTCAGCTGTTTATCTTCTCAAACATAACTAGAAAGGATTAGGGGTAGAAATTTAGAGAGAAAGGAAAAAGAAATTTAACAAAATTATTGGAGATGCTCAGGGTGCCAAGCCATCTGATACTTATCTCAGTTTTCATCTAGTACAGCCCTATCCTAAATATATCTTCTCTATATATTGGGTCCACCAGCAAACATATGTTGATTTTTGACATGTAAAAAATTCAGCTGAAACAGAAAGTGACTCCAAAGTATCTCTTGCATGAGCCAGCTGCTGGAGAGCTGATTCCCTGGGGAAGGTGACAAGTGCCATCTACTGGAGAGTAGAAAAATTGCAGAAGCTAGCAAAGAACCTGAACTACAGAAGATGTAGATACAGCAGGGCTGGAAGTTGACCTTTAGGAGGAAGAGATAAGAGGACAGCAAGTGGGCCCTGCCAGGTATGACCACCATGTTGTGAAAATGAAAGTAAATGAAGGGACAAGAGAGCGGAAAATGGTAGGGAGTAGTACCTAGTGAGAACTGCTGGGAGAAAAGTAATGTAACATAGACCACTGGATCCAAGAGGGAGGCATCCAACTTTCCCCCTTGCTTGCACCCCACCTAAGACAGTCATGGAAATCATACAAGACTTGACACTATGAGGCTTGACTCTGTAGGGGTCCAGATATGAGTTCTATGTGTGCCTATTAACTTATAAATACAACTATCTCATATTTTGAGCCCTATGATCCTGAACACGTTTAGGGGAGTAGTAGCTACCCTCTAGAGAGTGAATAATAATGACATTGGAGTTGATGTATTTATGTATTTATACCTATGATATTTACAAGTGAGACCTGTCAGACAAGATCTTAGTGGAAAAGTGTGAGTGAAGTTGAATAGTATTATGTGACACTGAAAAATCAATACTTTTAAAGGTGAACATACTGGCATCTCTCTACACAAACCATTCTCTCCCCTGCTCCCCCACCCCACCTCTTTTCTCTAACCCCCATCCCCTTCGAACAAGAGTGCAGCATCCAACTGCAATGTTTCCAAATGCCCAAAGATTTACATAGAGCAAATGACATCCAGCAAACCACTCATGGACTTAGAAGCTAATTCTTGATTATATCTAAGATTATAAGAGATAGAGAGTTCAAACTTAACGGGCTGAGAGTTCCTTCCCCATCCCTCTCCTTCCTCAGTGGATTCTGCGGATGAGGAAGGTTCCCAGATCTTAGTGAAACTGTCAGTACTTCCTGAGCCAAAGCCTGAGTTGGAACCAGTCTTGAGTCTTGTCAAGTTTCATATGGCTTCAGGTTTCCCAGCAAACAGGCACCCATGACTCAGGGGCTTTTTTTTTCTTTTTTTGCTACCTGAGTCATCAGTCTAAAAGGAGTAACTCTGAACAGGAGGTGCCGTAGGAGTGGAAATGAAACATCTAAGAGAAGGTTGGGAGAAAACAGTGTGGGAAAAAGACAGGGCCGAAAGTGGGCAGATCTCACAACACTTAACAGTCCTTTAATGTTGCCAGTTGGGAGCGGATACTGCGGATTGGCTTGATGCCCGTAGAGGTGTGTTTGAGAGTAACCTGAAACCTCTTTTTATAAGGTATCTTCAGGTGAGAAGGTTTGAATTCTTCTCTGGCTCGGCCGCTGCCTGTGACTTTGATCTTTCACTTTCATGCAAGGATGGCAATTTGAAGTGGAAGGGAAACCCCCCCCTCCCCACCTCGCCCCAAAAGCCATCAGAAGGCAGAGGTTCAAGTCTCACAGAGCTATTACTAGAATAAAGGGAAATAATCATCCCTAGGACTTTTGCAGTGTTTCAAGGATTGAAAAGTCTATTCCCCACAACAGTCCTGGGAGGGAGGTACTCTAAGCATTATTGTTCCCCCTTGGGGAGACTTTGTGAAAAGAAAAAAAGAGAGAGGTATAGGAGGTGTTGTGGAGGGAGTACTGTCAACACTTGGCAGCAGATCGGTGATATGGCTGGTGAAGGAGAATAGGGACTCTACTTTTTATACTATATGATGGTATAAAAAGCACGGACTTATCAGTACCAGCCTCTGACTACTAAGTTGGGAAGCTGGGTTGCTGAAAGGATGACGGTGATCTCAATGGAAACAGAGGAATTCGAATGAAGAACAGGTTTTAGGGGAAGTTTCATTTCAACCATGTTGAGTTTGAGATAGATATCCAAGTAGAGACATCCAACAGAGAGCTGGCAATGCAGAAAGGACTGAAGTTTAGGAGAGAAATTAAGATGGGGAATGTCACATTTACATATATTCATATGTAGATACATTACACATATAATTCATATATGTGGTATGTATACATATATATTACACACATGTATACACATGCATATTCTTACATGTTCTTTATATGCATATGTGTATTTTGGGAGATATCTCTATAAAGATAATAATTGAACCAATGAAAGTTGACAAGATCATTGAGAGAGGCCACAGGGAAAGAAGAAATGAGAGTATAGGCAAAGCCATGGGGAAGACACATACTTGATTGTCAAGCATAGGATGATGTTCTAGCCAAGGAGAATGGTCAGACAGGGAGAAGAACCTAGAGGAAATAGTATGATGGAAGTCAAGGCAGGAAAGAGTATCCAGGAGGCCAAGTGGAGCAAAGACGAGAAAAGGACAGTGAATTTGTCAGTCAATAAATCATAAATGACCTTAGAGAAGGCATTTTATTCTAAGAGTGGGTCAAGTAACAGATTCCATGGAGCTGAAAAGGGAAATAGATAATTCCTATAGATGACCTTGTCAAGGAGTTTGGCAGGGAAAGGAAGAACAGTCAGATGTCAGCTTGAGGTGATAGCAGGGTCATGTAGCAGGACAGCTAGGTGTCGCCATAGTGCACAGAGCCCTGGGCCTGGAGTGAGGAAGACTCATCTTCCTGAGTTCAAATGCATCCCCAGACACTTACTAGCTGTGTGACCCTGGGCAAGACACTTCACCCTGTTTGCTTCAGTTTCCTGCTCTGTAAAATTTGCTGGAGAAGGAAGTGGCAAATCACTCCAGCATCTCTGCCAAGAAAATCCCAAAAGGGGTCACAAAGAGTCAGACATAATTGAAAAATGACCAAACAGGGTCAAGTAGAGATTTTTTAAGCATGAGAAAGACCTGACTCATGTTTGTAGTTTTGAGGGGGTTTTTTCTCTGCCGTGTAAACATAGTTGTCTACATCGTGTGTGTGTTTGTGTACTTGTATGTATGGACTCTAAACACTAAAAATCTTTGCTACTGCTAACAGGAAACGACACGTCTAACCTTGCCAAAATACTTGTGCTGCCTAAACTGAGCCTGCCATCTGAGCAGACTTTGGTTACACAATAGCTAAGAAAAGATCCACAAAAGATTTATGATAAAATAATTATTGCAATAAAAATCTTTGCCAGATAATACCTTTGTTGCAAAGGCTTTTGGGAAGGCAACCAAGAAATAATTATGGACACCTAGTAAAGGTTTAAGGTCACAACTGAATAAGACCCAGATCCTCAAATTACTGATTTGGAGGTGGAAGGGACCTTAGAGGTCATTTAGTTCAGTCCCCTAATTTTGCAGAGGAAGAAACTGAAGTTTAGAGGTCAAATAACTTGCTCAAAGTCACACAACCTTCATATTGCATCTCTATGATAATGTAAGAAGTGAGGACCAGTAAGCATAGCCCTCTGCAATTTACCTGTTGTTCAGTTGTTTTATTTGGGGGGAAAATAAACTGGATATGGAGTCAAAGGACGTAGGTTCAAATCTCACTTCTGATATGTATTATTTCTGTAACCTGGACACTGTATTATAAAACCATTGTGGGTTACAAAGACAACATGTTACAATAAGAGTAGGTTGTATGTATATATACATAAAATATTGTGATACACTTAATAATAACATTATGTTCACAGTGAGCTTACTATTCATTATCTAATTTGATCTTCACAACTCTGTTGGATGGCTGCTATGCTTATCTTTTTTTATAGAGAAGGAAATTGAGATTCAAAAATGTCAAGGGGCACATAAGCTAAGAAATGTCTAAGGTGAGTTTTGAACCCAAGCCTTTCTGATTCCAAGTCCAGAGTTCTGTACACGCAGCCACTCTGCTTTAAATTCATCCCGTGATTCACCCTTTTGTGGCAGGCAAAGGGAGCTGGAAGATATAAAACCTAGAGTATAAACTCCTTGAGATTATGATTATTTATTTGGGGGGAGTGGGTTGCTATTCTGTCCCCCAGCTTGCAACAACTAGATGGTACAGTAGATTGCCACACCTGAAGTCAGGAAGATTCATCTCTCTAAGTTCAAATCTGGCCTCAGATACTTATTAGCTGTGTGACCCTGGACAAGTCGCTTAACCCTGTTTGCCTCAGTTTCCTCATATGTAAAATGAGGTGAGAAGGAAATGGCAAACCACTCCAGTAATTCTCCCCCAAAAACCCCAAATAAGGTCACAGAGAGTCAAATATGATTGAAAAATGACTTCACAACAACTGCCTGGTACATGGCAAACACTTCAAAATGTTTGTTAAATTGTATTGAATTGACAGCATCAATATACCATCTAGGACGTGAGGGGAAGGCTTTCAAAAATGACAAGGTTGAAATCTAATTTCAAAGGTTTGCGGGGAGGGGGCAAAGGGGTGTTTAGAATGCCAGAAACGAAGGCAAATCATAAATGGAAACACCGAAGTTAGAAAAGCCCACATTCACTCAAAAGGCTGATGATTTGATTAGAAAATTCAGGTCAGATTTCACATTGGATTATATCTGAATCACTTTTCCCCAGCCCTGACAGGAGTGGTGCCTTTTCCATCAATAAATATCACTTTAAGAAATCCTTTCTTCCTCTCTACTGCTCCTTCCCTCTACCTCCATCCGGCAGCTCTAGGAAACATGATGTGATCACTACTCTCCCCTAGGCCTAAGAACAGCATTTGGAATTGTAGGATAAGAATCTCCATGTGTCAATAACCTCTCTCTGGTGGAGACCTGCTGGCTTTGCAAGGTCCTGCTAGAATAGAGGAGGCTTTAGTCTAAGTGGGGGATACCAGGGAGGGCACTAGGGTTCAATTTCTACTTGCTGACAGGCTGCATGATCCCAGCCAAGGTCTCTTTGCTTCTGTTTTACAATTTATAAAAGTTTACAAGGGAAGGGGCACTCCAGAGAGACTTGCAAGCAAATGCTCTCTTTTCTAAGTGATCCCAATGCACCTAAATAGGAGGCAAGATGGGCTTCAAGTGGTGGTCTCCAAACTTTTTTTTTAACACACACACACACACACAAACACACATGTAGAGTAAAAATTTTTTGACTGCTCATTCTGTTATTTCCTTACTTATAAATTATTTAGATGTTGTTGTTTAGTCATGTCCAATGCTCCATCACCCCATGTAGCACCCACGCTGAGGTTGTGAACCTGGGTGACAGGAAGGATGGTATTGCCCTTAATAGAAACAGGAAAGTTTTAAAGGCAGGGATTGGAAGGAAAGATGATGCAATGAAATTTTCCATGAAGTTCACAATCCAGCCACATGTGTTGGTTCTGCACAGCTCATTCTGCCCCAACCACAATCAAAAGGGGTGTGTGTGTGTGTGTGTGTGTGTGTGTGTGTGTGTGTGTTGGCCACTGCTCCAGGTTTGAGCTTGCTCCCTGAGAAGCACCCACAGAAGCCATGGGGGAAGGGGGAAGTAAGGCAGGTAGTGGGTTTGCTAAAGGCAGAGATTTGCCAGGGTTATAAACACAGCCTTTACTGTGGATGCTTCAGTAGCAGTAAGGTTATCACTGCAGTGAAGTGCCTATGTCCAGCTTAGAAGGAGTAGGTTGGGAGCTTACACAGTGAAGGGAAGAATGAGGAGGGAAGTGTGGGTGTGGGAGATAATGATAGATAGGTTGGGTAGGAATCAAGCACCATGATTGGCTCTTTTAGGGGAGAGAACCAAGCAGCCCACCTTCTGAATCTCTGATTGGTTGATCTCATGTCCTTTGAGGCTGTGGCCCTCACTTTGTAGAAGATTGGTTTAAAGAACAAGGATCTATTCTAGAGGATGTTTATAGAGAAAACCTTTGGAGAAACCATAGACCATTGGGTGAAAACAGTTGTAAATGTACGAGGATCTTAAAATGCTTTACTGGGAAGAAAGTTTCACTGTAAGTTCTTTGGTTTCCTTTCTCAGTATAGTCTGTCTTCAACTGAACAATTCACATTCTCTCTTAAAAAGTGAATTGCAAGATTTTGACTGTCCTTCATTATCAGTTCACCTTCTGAAGAGAGACAGATGAAGCCCTAGTCGCTGCAACATGTTAAGAGAAATGATGATTAAATAACCAATTGTTAATATTAGGGAGATCTATGATTTTTTTTCCTTCCTCATTTGGAGATTAAGTCAAAACTTGGTTCTCTGAAGAGCAGGACAGATGAAGAGATGAGAACTTGGAGTTGTTGCCCCCACCCAACTAGAGGACTTTACAAAGAATTTAATTTAAGGTAAATTCTGGCCCATTGGATCCCACTCAGGCAGGCTAAAATGCTAGAAGCTGGGAGTAGTCTGGCTTGAGATGGTCTCTCTTTGTCCATGAGTAACAAACTCAGTCATGTCCCCCAGCCCCTCAGTAGAATAGATCTACCTCTCATTACAATATTCATTCTCTCGTTACTTATTAACCAATCAGAATCAATTGCTACTCTCAGGAACACCCACTCTTCTAAGGTCATGTAAGTGTTGAGTGGGTTCTATGAGGGGTCTTTGGCATTCTAGGGTGCCACTGATCCCTTCTATTAATTATTGCTAGCATGATTAATAAAATAATTGATTACCCAGAAACTATGTTCCTTGAACTTTTTATACAACATATACCAAGACCATACTCATGAAGATTCTGTAATTTGTTTAGGAGCTCTGGGGTGCCAACCTGTCGACGACATTGCATATAGGTCCTAGGGTGTTGCCTGAAGTACGCAAAGACTAAGTTACTTGTCCAACTATTGCCCAGCTAGCAAGTATTCGAAGTAGGGTTTGAATCCAGGAGCAGCACTTGTTTCCTCTAGGGTGATCCTTTAAGAGGTCAGTTTGGCTTGCTTGATAAGAGAGGCATAACTCTAGTGAGCTGATATCAAAGGTTTTAAGGAAATTCTTGTCTGGCAGAGATGCCTTCATGACCTAGTTTTCCTCTATTTCATGCTGAATGCAGAGGTGGTGGGGAGGAATGTTTTATTTGAATTTAACTAGGAATTTTATTCTTTTTAAAATCTCATTATCAGCAAAGTTGTTTTTATTTTATCTTATGGTCTATAACTGGCTCATTGAATGCCAACCCTGAACTTGAATCACTGGCCTGGCTGGAATTAGGCTTGGCCAATCAATCATTCAATAAACATTTATTAAGCACCTACTATGTGTCAGGCATTGTGCTAAACAAAAGACAGTCCCTGCCCTCAGAGAGCTCATAATCTAATGGGGAGACAAGATGCAAGCGAAATATACAAAGTAGGCTATATACTGGATAATTAGGAGATGATTGATAGAAAGAAAGCAGTAAGGAATTAAGAGGGGTTGGGGAAAGCTTCCTGCAGAAGGTGGGATTTTCGTTGGAACTTAAAGAAAGCCAGAGGGGTCAAAGTGGAGAAGGGAGACTATTCCAGGTATGGAGGACAGCCAGAGAAAATGCCTAGAGTAAGAGATGTAGTGTCTTGCTTGTGGAACAGGTCCAGTGTATTTGGTGTAGAATCTAACTGCACATAAAGCAGGCTGGTCTAGTGGATGGTCATCGGAGGGGGCATAAATTCAGCCAAAAAACTCATTTCTTTTATCCCACATTAGGGAACCAGCTTCAAAAAGAATTCATCTTTGTTGTGCCAACTATGCAGAACTCCCTATTTTAGTCAACTGAGAAGGGACAACGGCAGTCACTCCCTGGGACCTCTACCTCACCTGGCTGGCTTTGCAAGGTCAAATTCACTGTAAACTCTCCAAGTGACAAAAACTCTGAGTTGTTCCCATTAGATCACACCTTGATCATACCTTGTTCTAATGTTGCCTTAGCTTGCTGTTTAAATTTCTCCTACAAGCACTCATTTGGAGTTCTTTCTTACAAAAGCCTTCTCAACAGCTGAATCCCCTAGGGAAGAAGTCAGTCCCCAGAAGGTTTACAAACCTAGGGGTTTGTAAAGGAATAAAACAGGAGGCTTTCTGACATTTGGAGATGGTTTGCAATCCTCATTGAGCCCTAATCTAGGCAGGGCTTAACACATTTTCTAGCGAAACCCATGTCAAAGATCATGCTCCCTATCTACTGACTCTCAGGCACCACCTCCATTAATATTGCCCTTTTCAATTATGCTGTTACTATATCCATAAGCTTTTCCTTTCCCTTCAAGAGATGAGCCTTAAATGTCAAAAACGCTTTCCCCTTCGCCTATAATTGCTGAATAAGAAGGGCAATTTATCATCATTTTCTTTACATCAGGGAGCCAGCTTTTCCAAAACCACTAATAAGAGCCAAGGATTAAAATAGAAATGCTTTTGCTTGGCATTTAAAGGTCTTCAGAACTGGTCCCTTCCTATCTTTCCAGCAATTGGACACTTTATTCCCCCCTCCAAGTACTTTGTAGTTCAGCCAAACTGGACTGCTTTCTGGGCCTCATCCATGCCATTTCATCTTCCACCTCCAGTCTTTGTTCTAGTCATCGTCCACGTCTGGTGTGCACCCTCTCCTCGCCATTTGTTCACAGGATGCTTGGTTTCCTTCAAGACCCAACTCTCACTGGTAGTGCACTACCTGCAAAAACTACTTTGTATACATTGTATATATGTATATATGTATACACTGTCTCCCTTATTAGAATGTAAGGCCAGGAGATGTTTCTCATTTATCTTTGTATTCCCTACATTTATCATGATGCCTAACATATAGTTGCCCCATAAATAGACAACCTCTTCCTACATAGTAAGGATACAAAGGTCCTTCGCCACCCTGATTGCCCTTCTCCGAATGTTCTCCAACTTATCAAAGTCCTTTTTAAACTGTGGAGCCCAGGACAGACCACAATTTTCCAGATGTGGTGTGACCAGTGTAGAGCTCAGCTCCATCAGTTGGGTACCACACTTCAATCTCTACTTTGTAGACTCATTCCAGTGGAGCCAGGTTTCAGTGATTGTAGATGGGTATCACTCTAGGCCTTGGCCTCTGGTGATTCCTGCTTTTACTCTAGGGCTTGGTGGGGCTCATAGGTGAAGCTGATGAAATTGGTGCAAGAAGTTGGATCTGAGACCTGCTCCAAGGCCAAGTCACACAGCCTCAGAGATGCTTGGAAGGGACCATCAGTCTGTAAATGTTTAGTTTGGCCTGGGACTTGGTGCCACGTTAGTTCCATGCTAGGACTGCCAGCCTCCTGAATAGAGAATGGGTTCAGAGGAGCTTCTGGGAAATCCAAGCTAAGATTAATTTCTGAGTCCTGCATTATGTATTCCTGGCCTCACAGCTGCTCTCTTAAGTTAAAGCAACTAATTGGTTAAATATTCATGCTTTGCTTATTTTAGTGTATTTAATTTATCATGTATCACTTTTCTTGGGGTTTTATATAAACTTGCCTTAAGACATTTTTTTAGTTTCAGTTTTGGCAGAAAATGCCTCCTTCCTTGGCAGAGTGTTGATTAGTTGGTGGGGGTTGGGGGAGGGGAAGTCTGTCTTGCTAAAAAGAGTTTTGTTGCTTTTTTTTCATATAGCTTTTACACATTAATTTTGGAAAATGCCATTATAGTCTTTATCAACCTCATTAATTAATGTTTCATGAACACCAACTGTCTGTGTAACACAGAACCGAAAAGTGGATGTGTCCTTTTATTCTTGTAATAGGGAAATATGGCCATAAATTTGTCTCTTCTATATTTTCCTTTCAGTTGGGCTAGTAAACGTGGAGTATTGAATTGAGACCTCATTTATTTCAGGTGTGGCTTTCTTTCCTTGTCTAAGATAATATTGTCTCATTTCTTCTTTGCTTCTATGTCTCTTTAGCAACAGTTTTCTCTCTCCCAATATCTTGGTTCAAAAGAAATGTTAGAAGTATTGTTTCCCAGACCTGAAGGATTCCTAGGGCCTCGATTACTTCAGGGCCAAGATGCTATGTAATTTTGTTTAGTGTTGTTGTTATTTAGACTTGTGATTTTATCAGTGTAATGAGAATCGGTGTAATTAATCTCCTTGTAAGAAAACTCCTTTTGCTAATGGAGATCAGCACCGAGCACTTGAATGACTTCTCAATGATCACACAGCCTGTGTCAGATAGGATTTGAACTTGGAACACGTCTTGATGCAAAGGCTGATTCTCTAACCACTATCCCAAATACCGAGGATCATTGCTGCTATAAAGCGGGAATCCTAATTTGAGGAACAGAAATCTTGTAAATATTTAGGATAATTTTTCCACTCATACCTAATATAAGGGATTGAGTTGTAGAAATGGTCAACATTCACTGTTTGGGGGTTCCTAAACAGTTTGTGATGGGGGAAACCTCACTACATAAAATTGAACATTTATATAACTCTTTGTGCTGGCATTAAAAATATTATTTTATAATGTTCACTATTAGCAGCATCAAATAAAGAAGGATGAAAGGAAATCAACAAGAAATTTAAGAACTCCTTTGGTCTGCTTATAAAGAAGGACAAATTCCAGAAGCCTTTCTTTTCATTTCACTTCATTTCTTTCCAACCTACCTTTTCACCCCAAACTTATTGAGTAGAACGCAAAAAAGAATTCTCTAAGAACCATGGTTTGTTTCCTCTTCGATTAGATTCTTTCATGGAGTCAAGGGGAGAAAAGGATGGAGATGCAGAGGTGTTTTTTTTCATTCATTCATTTTTAATTCACTCACTCATTCATTTAACAGACATTTATTTAGAATCATAGGTCCAGAACTGGAAGGAATGTTCAAACCTAATCCAACCCCTCTCATTTTACAAATGACCAAAATTAAAGCAAGGGAAAAGAAGTCACATTATGTCCATAGTCACACAAGATGTGAGCATGAAAGGTGAGATTTAAATCCAGGTCCCATGACCCCAGAGCCAATGCTCTTCCGCTATGCCATGCTATTTAGGACTTCCTATATTTATAATATGCTGACACAATCTGTAGATTAGACAGCTCCCTCTATGCTAGAACTTACAGTCTAACAGGGGGATGAGACACAAACACAGATAAATACATTATGGAAGTGAGTTATAAAGTGATATGTCGAGATCCTAGGGGAAGGTTGCTGCCAATGGGGAGGTCAGGGAAGAACTGGATTCAAAATGGGTAGGGAGTCAGCATATACAAAATTCTCTTCCAATGCTTCTTCATGGCTTGAAGGTGATCTCAGAGCACAAGTTCTGGAAGGCTCTACCCATCCTAGAAAGATTTTGAGGACAGTTCCAGTGATAGATCTTAACAAATGCATATGAAGGACCCACTTGACCAAGTATTGAGATGCTTATCATCCTGGGCTGGCCACTGGGGGATCAACTCTCTGACTATTGTTAGACCTGAAAGAAACCCCTTAAAATGACTTTCAGGCCTTTTGCTTCCATAGCAATGGGGGTAGAGAGGCAGAAAAGGGGTCAAAAAGTCCTACAAATGACACAGTCTTTCTGATGTCTCTAAACATTAATTTAACCACCATTATTCCAAATGTGAGATATTTGTCCAGCGGCCCAATGAGCTGACATACTGCAAGGAGCAACTAAACCATACCAATATTAGATCCGAGAGAAAAGTCAACAACAAATTAGAAGAGAAGATAAAGATAAGAAAGGAAAGATTGTTGTTCTCTCATGCCTGACTCTTCGTGATGCCATTTGGGGTTTTCTTGGCAAAGATACTGCAGTGGTTTGCCATTTTCTTCTCCAGCTCATTTTGCAGGTGAGGAAACTGAGGCAAACAGGGTTAAGTGACTTGCCCAAGGTCATACAGTTTTTAAGTGTCCAAGGTTGGATTTGAGCTCAGGAAGATGAGTTTTCCTGATTCCCAGCCCAGTGCTCCTAATCGTGCCACCTAATAAATGCCAGGCACCATGCTAAGCACTTTGTTAATATTATCTTACTTGACCTGCACATGAACACTGGGAGACAGGTGTGATCATTATCCCCATTTTACAGCTGAGGAAACTGACGTGACATGACTTGCCCAGAGTTCCCACAGCTGGTTGGTGTCTGAGGTCAGATGCGAATTCAAGTGTTCTGAATCCAGGCCCAGGGCTCTGTGCTCTAAGGCGCCACCTAGCCGCCTCATGAGAAGATGAGAAGACGAGACACGCAGCTGTAACAATTCCAACCTAACCCTTTCAAACAAGCTATTGATGCCAAAAAAATGGAACATGAAGCAAAGAAAATATACTGACACAGACTATTACCATTTTTTTAAACAAAAGTTGACTGATATAAACCAGTGGCCTCAGTAAGGAGACCAAAAGAACCTTGAAATTTTCCCAGTCACAGAGATTTGATCTCTGAGCTTTAGTCAGAGATCTATAATGTTTTCCAATGCATTTTTACTTTTTTAAGTACTTGATTTGATACAGCAACATGTAGTCGTAAAGGCTCATGTCCACCAAGGTGTCGTCCATGCTTTTGTTAAGATTGGACAAATTTCCTTGACTGAGGCAACATTAGAGATAACTTTACTTAAGGGTACTTTGATTACCAATATGAAAGGAGGTAAAAAGTACAGTGACTTTAATAAACGAATAGCTAGAGGGTGGGGAGGAGATTTTGGGAAGGTTTCCTAGAAGGTGGTGCCTGAACTGAGCCCCTAAGGAAGGCAGAAAATAGAGGGAGTGAATGAAAAACAGCCTTTGTGAAGACTCAGAGACAGGAGCTGGTGGAATGTTGTTTAGGGAATAAGTGGCAGTTCAGTTTGGCTGGCACATAGTGTGACAGCTAGTCATATAATATAAGTCTAGAAAGGAAAATTGGAGCCAGTTTGTGGAGGGTTTTAAATGTTAGAATAAATAATTTGCATTTTATCCCAAAGGCAATAAACACTAAGTAATTTTGAGGGCAGTCAGCCGGTACAGTGGATAGAGTACCAGGCTTGGAGCCAAGAAGACCTGAGTTCAAATGTGGCCTCAGACACTTACTAGCTGTGTGACGCTGGGCAAGTCACTTAACCCTGTTTGCCTCAGTTTCCTCGTCTGTAAAATGAGCTGGAGAAGAAAGTGGCAAACCACTCCAGGATCTTTGCCAAGAAAACTCCAAATGGGGTCACGAAGAGTCAGCCATGAGTGAACAGTAACAATAAATAATGTTGAAAAGGAGAGTGATATGGTTGTTTCTGTGCCATAGGAAGATTATCTTGGTAGCTATACAGAGACTGGATTAGAGAGGAGAGAGATGAGAAACAGGGCCACCAGTTAAGAAGATGTTATAATAGTGAAAGTTGGAGGTGATAAGGAACTGAACTATCCGTTGCAGACCTGTGAGCATAACCCATAGGTTGAGTTAACCTCTCACCCATATGTGAGCCCTTCATATAGAGCCTTGGCTCCTCAAATCCAGAAGAACCTCCATGTGGGCTGCTTTTACCAAGTCACCAAGCATGTATTCCCCAAAGGAAGCTGTGCTCACTTGTAACTCTGCTTAGGAAAGCATTTTTTTCTGAACCCTTAGGCTTTGTTTTCATTGGACCAGATAAGGAAACTATATTTTCCCAATTTTTAAAACATTTGTATTTAAAGTTTTGAGTTTCAAGTTCTATTGTCTCTCCCTCGACTTCCCCTCCCCACAACAGTAAGCAATGAGATGTAGGTTATACATGTGCAATTATGTAAAACATTTCCATTTTAGTCACCTTGTATACGAAGACTCAAAAGAAAAAAAAGAAAGAAAGGGAAAAATAGCCTGCTTCATTCTGTATTGAGTCAATATCAGTTCTTTCTCTGGAGGTGGATAGCATGCTTCATCATTAGTCTTTTGGGATTGTCTCGGTTCATTGTGTTGCTGAGAATACTAAGTCATTCACAATTCTTCGTCAAACAATATTGCTGTTACTGTGTACAATGTTCTTCTGGTTCTGTTCATTTCATTATGCATCAGTTCATATAAGTCTTTCCAGGTTTTTCTGAAATCAGCCTGCTTGTCATTTCTTAAAGAACAATAATATTCCTTTGCAATCATATACTACAACTTATTTAGCCATTTCCCAATTGATAGGCATTCCTTTTATTTCCAGTTCTTAGCTACCACAAAAAGAGCTGCTATAAATATTTTCATACAAATAGGTCCTTTTCCCTTTCTTTGGATATCGTTGGGATATAAACCTAGCAGTGGTATTGTTGAATCAAAGGGCATACACGGTTTTATAGCTCTTTGGGCATAGTTCCAAATTGCTCTCCAGAATGGTTGAATTAGTTCACAACTCCAGCAACAATGCATTTGTGTCCTAGTTTTCCCACATCCCCTCCAACATCCAACATTTTCCTTTTTTGTCATATTAGCCACTCTGATAGATGTGAGGTGGTACCTCAGAGTTGTTTTAATTTGCATTTCTCTGATCAATAGTGATTTAGAGCATTTTTATATGACTACTAAGTGTCTGAGGCTGGATTGGAATTCAGGTCTTTCTGACTCTAAGCCTGGCACTCTATCTGCTACACCACTTAGCTGCCCCTAGTACAGAGGGATAGTCAGAAAAGAACGTGGAATAAGTAAACTAAAAAAATGGGAGTCAGAGAGTAAGATGAAAAAGTATGACTAATGGAAGGGAATCCCAACCTAGAATCCAGCCAGAGAGAAGAATAGTAGCAAAAACCCTGCTGGGGTGACAAAAGACCCAGGAGTTGACACAGAACCCACAGAGATAGAAACTATGGCAATCAACTGGGTCAGGATTTGAATACTGTCCAAAAGGAGTTCTGGGAAACTTGCTACAAACTCCATAGGCTTCTGACTGTTTGCAGAAAAAGGAATACATTAAAAAGTTTTTAAAGGTACAAAATGCTATAAGGTTTGTCAGATTAGCCAGTAAATATAACCATTTGACTTTGTGAGATAGCATGGCATAATAGATAGAAGGCCATCTATGAATCTAGGAAGACCTGGTTTCAAGTCTTACAAGAGACAGGCTGACTATGTGACCCTGCGCAAGTCCCTTAATGTTACCGTCACTGCTGTGCTGGCGGTCACTGATGGAGAGAACTTCCTTGCTGAGAAGTCTCCATACTACCCTTCTTATTTTCTCTTCATAGGCTTTGCTCCTGAGGCAGCTAAATGGATAGACCGCAGGGACTGGAGTCAGAAAGACCTGAGTTCAAATCTGACCTCAGACATGTATTTGCTGTGTGACCCCGGGCAAGTCATTTAAATGCTTTCAGTTTTCTCAACCGTAAACTGGGGATAATAATAGCAGCTACCTCCCAGGGTTGTTGTGAATATCGAATGAGATAATAATTGTATACACACTTAGCACCGTGCCTGGCACACAGTAGAAGCTTATGTTTGTTTCCTTCCTTCCCTGGGGCCGAAATTGCTCTGTTGCCAGAATTCACACATCCCCATGTCCTGGGCACAGGTTCAAGTACCCAGGGTCACTTCCACATATATTATTCATTTCCATGGAGGAAGACCTTAAAATATAAACTTAAAGGAACAAGAGTAAAAGACAGTTTCAGTGACGACACCTCAAAGATACCCATTTATTCTTCTTCAGCCTCTGTTCCTTCCATCTAAAAATATACATCTTGTCATCTCCTGATTCTCCACAGCAGATTGGAGATCTCAGGCCCACTTCCCCCGCACACTGCAGGCTACTGTACAGCCTCACTTTACCACCCACACAGCCGCTGTTCAGAAGCTGCGAGTGCATTCAATATTCTCCTAAGTAAATATAGCTATTTAAATCAGAAGGCCTTAAAAATCCTGTTGCCAATTTGAGGTACATGAATGGGATGGAATGTTACTTCCCTGTAAGAAGCCATGATGGTGAAGGATTCAGAGACAAATGTGAAGATTTTTATGAACTGATGCAGAGTGATGTGAGGGAGGGAGCAGAACCAGGTGAAGTAAATGAAATGAATGAGAGACTGTGTCTTTCTAATGACAAAGCTTGACCTGCAGAAGAGATGAGAAAATGGAACTCCCTCTTTCCTTGCAAAGATGGGGGTCTATGGGTAGGAAACATTGAATTGGTTAGTTCTGCTGAACTTAGTTTTTAAAAATCTTGTTCATTCCTTGGTGAATTTTTATTCTTTGTCACTGGGTAGGGTAGAGAGAAAGCATATGATCAGATATGAAAGGTATTGATAATTTTTGAAAAGAAATATAATCATACTGCCTTACAAAATATTAATTAAAGACTTTTCAGGTCATCCATTGTTTTAAATAATCTTGTGTGAAGAGAGTTCCCTTATTTCTGTTTGTTCATAATCATAGGCATATATAGATCCCAGGGTGGGATGGTACACTTGGTCCATAGTCTGTGCACACCTCTGTTTGTAATTGGTGTTAAGTATCAAATATCTGCTGGCTTTTATTTCAAAACAGTGAGATTACCTAGTGCTGGAGCTGCCATCTCTGAGTGATGTGAACATTCCTACTCAAATGCTGAAGGAGAGAAAATGAGGATAAATAGGGAATTCTGTCAGGTTTTGCCCTCTGGGGAAAGAAAGCCATCCCTGCTGTCAAAAGAAGAACAGCTGACCTGAGCACAGTTTTGTGTGGCTGGGGAAGAGAAAAGCTCCAAGGATTGAGGATGGGTCACTCCTCAATGGTCTATCACCATTTTGGGAGAGCTATGAGCTAAGGATGGGCTGGAGTGGGGGGGAGAGAGTGAGACAGGGGAGTGGTTCTCACATCCAATTCTTGCTTCCAGCCCAGCCTTTACAGCTGTCACCGAAGGAAGCAATCGTATGGAGAAGGATCCCCACTAACTGCCACGTACAGGGCAGGCAAGTCAACCTAGCTAAAATATCAAAGCTCCCTAAGAGAGAGACAGAAGGCAGCCTGGGCCACACAAGTCAAATCACCACCACCACCACTTTGACCAGCATCTCCCCTCAAACCCTGATGGAAACAGCTCAGGACTCTGATGCCTAGAGCCTTGGGAATGGCAATGTTTCCAGCCCCAGCACCCTCAGCCATCATCTTGGGATGATAGAGATGCAGCCTGGGAATGGCTTCTGCGGGTGTGGTCATCACAGCTCCTGAAAACCTAGGAAAGAGGCTTGTTAACAGTCCTTGTCTCTGCCAAATGTTCAGCATTAGGAACTAGAATGATTTTGTCAGTGGAAATAACATTAAATCAGAGGCATTGCTATCTGGTTTGTCTCTGCTCCCCTAAGGACAGGAGACTTCCCAACTGATTTGGTGGCTGAAACCCTCTTCATGTGCCATCTCCTTCATTAGAACACGAGCTCCTTGAGAACAGGAGAAAGGCTTGTTTCCCTTTTCTATGTGTATCCCCTCTGCTTTGCACAACAAGCACCTAATAGATGCTTAAGCCCTTCATTCATTTTACCTCCTCTTTCCCATCTGCTTTCCTTTCTATTCCCCTCCCCTTTGGGCATCCCTGGCTCTCTTAGAGTCACTGGGAATCTTTTAGAGAATTGTTGGCTCTTCATCAGCAAGTTTTTCTCAACAACGATTCCACCCTAGAAAGGAGGTAGTGCTTGGCACCCATTCCCTGTGCTCTGGAGCCAATTCAAATATATCCCCCAGTGCCATATTGGTGTGTATGAGATGAGCCACGCGTTGCCTATTTCTCCCTTCCTTTGGACCAGGCCCGATGTCCTGCAATTGTCATCCCTGGCAAAGAAGCAGCCCGAGCTTGGTCTCACTCTTACCTGTGGCCTACATAACTGGGCTTGGTTCTCAGGAAGAAACAATATGTTAAGTCCTTATTGGCTCCACATAAAAGGGCAACATAACCCCTCTCCACCTGCCGATTGTTCTGGGTTTCCTAACAGATTTGCACGTATTTTTTTCCTTCAGATCTGTGAGGATCCATTTCCTTATGTGAGCTTTAGACTCAGGTACCATTGTCTCTTTTGGTCTTTCCCTCATGTACCCACTGCCTGAGGACAGACCAGCCTTGGTGCCTAGATCTGGACAATGCCAGGATTCCATTATGTGCATTTTCTATTCACTGGCTGCCAACAAACCTGTCTTTTTGGCAGTCACCCTCTAGACAACAAATCTGTGCTTCCTTTTTCCTCTGTTGTCATGGGTTTATTAGAAGGTGGGTGGTGGAGGAAACTTGAGCATCCAGCAGGTGTGTGTGTGTGTGTGTGTGTGTGTGTGTGTGTGTGTGTGCGTTCACGTGTGCATTCACATTTGACTGTATGCACAATACACATTGCTTATTTCTCAGAAATCACTAAGACCGAATCAACACTTAGATCACCTATTAATTGGCCTCCAAACCATGAAGAATTGGTTTCAAATTATGCCTCTGACATATACTGGCTGAGTAACACACAGCAAGTTACTTAACCTCTTGGTGCTCTAGACAACACTCTGAGACTATAAATTGCAGGGAAGAGGGGTGATCTACGCTGGTAAAAGAAGTTTCCTCACCTGGGAGTTCCCTAAACCAATTAAAGCCTATGTCAAGTCTCTGTCCATATTAATATCTTAAAGATCCAGTTTGAGCTGAAAAACCAGTTCTGATTCTTTGTAGGGCTAGGCACAGTCAGTGAAGCAAATTTACCCACCATGAATTTGGTGTCTTAGTCCCTTGTTTCCCCTCCTTTCCATGAGAACCTCCTCCTCCCTGGAAGGGAGGGAAGGGAGAAACTTCTTGTTCCTCTGTCTATACCTTTCGATTCAAACTCAGGGATGACAGGATGTAGAGCTGGAGGGAACCTTATATCCAGCTGCCACCTATTTTTGCTCCAAAACATTTTGAAAAAGCCAGTTGCTGAAACTCCTCAGGGGTTTCAAATCAGAAAGCCAGAAAAGGAGGCCTGAGCGGGGCATTGTTTATTGCATGCAGTGGATTCATTGACTCCAACCTGAAAAGCTTCCCCATCTCGTCTGCCTGTTCTTTGAGGCCACGTGTCATGTGACATAGTCGTTCTTTTCGCTATTGAGAGCTCTGGTGGCCTGACGCTGCTCTGTCCCCAAGGGGCACACCATGTGAGATAAAGGGACAGAAGGGAGGCAGTAGGAAGCAGTAGCTGACATAATGGAGGTTCACATGTAGTTAGCACTTTCTCTCCACATATGCAGACTATAACCTTAGCTTATAAACGAGGATGACAATCAGCAAGGTGTAGTGGATGAAAGACCCAGGTTCAAGTTGCACCTCTTACATGCACACACTGTGTTACTAGGAACAAATCCCTTATCCTTTCAGGGCTCCCTTGGGGATGGAGGAGATAGACAAATAGATTGATGGAGAAAGAGAGATATATACAGAGAAACAAAGATACAAAGACAGAAGAAAAGATAGAAAGAAAGACAGAGAACTCTCTAAGACTGTTGAACTGCATTGGTGGAGGGCAGCTAGGTGGTGCAGTGGATAGAGTGCCAGGCCTGGAGTCGGAAAGACTCATCTTCCTGAGTTCAAATCCAGCTGCAGACACTTACTAGCTGTGTGACCCTGGGCAAGTCACTTAACCCTGTTTGCCTCAATTTCTTCATCTGTAAAATGAGCTGGAGTAGAAAATGGCAAACCATTCCAGTATCTTTGCCAAGAAAACCCCAGATGGGGTCACCAAGAGTTGGATATGACTGAAATGAATTGTAATTGGTAGAGGGAGTTTCTACATATAGAAGTCCCTTTCATGGACAAAATCATGAATCTAGACTAATTGAGAGAAAAAAATAGATGAGGAAGCCAAGGCTCGGAAAAGTTAAGTGAGTTGACCAGAGTTGTACATATTCAACCCAATTTAACAAGTATTTACTAAGTACCTACAATATATCAGTCACTTTACTAAGATTGTGACTACAAAGACAAAATGGAACAATCCCTGCCCTCAGTGTGTTTATAGTCTGTTGAGGAGGAACAACATGTATACATTTAAATAAATACAAAATATATAAGTAATGGGGGGAGTGGCTGGTTTAATTGGAAGGGGAGTTTGTTAACAACAGAATGGAGATTTCTGAGGGCACAAGAGAAGAATAAGGAAATGTAGGAGAGGGACAAGGGAGAAGAGAATGACACAGGAGATATAATTAGGGAAGGGAATTTTGTTCTATGTAGCCTAAACCTCAGAATCACAGAGATTTTTAATGAAACCTTTTGTGCCAAGCCTTTTGAAATATGCATTATTTACCCCTGAGAGAGAGGCAACAAAGAGGGCTAGAGATTAGAGAGTGGGAAGAGCAAGGTAGGTATACCATCCCTGGTCCTCAGGAGTAGGAAGAGTCCTAGGGACAGGCTGCTTTACAGGTGTGTGGCCAGGTCAGCTCTACCATTGTCTTCACTGTTCCATCTCTTATGAGAATCTGCTTTCTTGGCCGGTGTGGCAGGGGAGGGGCAGTGGAAGGGGCGGATGTCCTGTCTGATGGCCAAGGCAGGCATCAATGGAGTCCTGGGACCGTTCTCATATACTCATCTAATAACATCATGGAGTTCAGAGCTACAGGGGAGTTCAATCCGCATTTTATAGCTGTGGACGCTGAACACAGAGAGATGAAGTGGCTTGTCCAATGTTTGCCAGATAGTGAGCAGCAGAGCCAACATTGAGCCTATGTTCTCTGACTCAAAAATCTAACTTCTTTCCAGGATTAGTGTCAAAGCCAGGATTCAAATCCAAGTCTTTGGTTTCCAGATTCTGTGCTCTGCCTCCTCTAGCTTGCAGACTCTCCTTGTGGTTTGGATTCTAAGTTAGCAAGAGTTACATATAGAGATCTAAAAATGAGAACTACCTCACAAGTGGTTTATGAGTAAAACAACTGAATTAGTCTTGAGCTTTCTGAGTCTGACCTTTGGGAGGCTTTTCATAATCATAAACATTTGAGCTACAGCGTGACATACTCTAACTGGTGACAGATCAAAAAGCAGAAGACAACATGAGGCCAGCCAAAGGTGTGCTGGCAAGTATTTAACAACCGGCTCCCCTGGTAGAGAGCAGGGATGGATGCACCTAGGGCACACTTTTATGTATTATTGACATTTTACTCCATCACTTTCTTAAGTCTAAACAATAAATCAAGCTCTGCTTTGTGTTTGCAGATTTCTGAGGTGTAAATGCTCATGGGCTGAAAATTTAACAATTCTGGTTAGAGCTGGCTCCAGCGCACCACAGGGTCCAGCTCTCTGCCAGGAGTGGGAGTAGCAGCCCAAACTATAAATATGGGCCAGAGGGTTCACACAGCTGTCTTGCCCACTGTTTAAAATGTCACAGATGCAAGTAAGAAAGCTGGAAAGAGTCACCAGTAAGTGTGTGGCATCTGAGGTGATGAGCCCTATAGGACATCCTAGATTTTTCTATGAAGTTACCTGACAAGGTACATCTCTGTATATGTTCCCAAGGTCTGCTCCCAAGACCACTGTCATGGCTCTTTGGGGCTCCACTCTCCACCCTTCCTCCAGCTGAGCTAAGTCCCGAGGGTGTGAACTTTTCAAATATTGATCACAGTTGTTCCTTGAAAAGCCTCTATTAATTTCCCCACTTTCCTCATTACGCGCAAAGAATTCTTTCACCTCATCAGAAAATTACTGTTCTTTGTCTAATAGGGAGGTGAAAATACTGGCTTTTAAAAGTCTTAGAGGCATGGAGCACAAAGCATTTGTCAGAAACTGTCTGAGATCCCAGTACTGTCGAAATTTGACAGTGTTTAATTGCGGTTTGGTCTTGGTTCTCCTGTTTGTGATTAAATCCCAATTCGCTCTTCGCTCTTTGGGGCACAATATATTTTAATCTGCCATTTATCATTTGCAGTTTGTCTATGAAGGACTCCAGATAGTTCCTGGATTTTTGATTCATTTGTTTTCCTTTTCTTGGCCTCAGTCCTGGCTTGGTCACTCCCCCTGCCACTGCCCTGATCAAGCTCTTCATCACCTTACACCTGGATTACTGCAAGAGCCTCCTCACCGGCCTCCTTGCCGCCAGTCTTTCCCCATTTCCATCCATCTTGCACATCGCCACCCAATTAATATTCCTCAAATATCACTTTCTCCGTGATATTCCCTTTGCTCAAGAATCTACAATGGCTTCCTGTTGCCTAAAGATGAAATCCTGGCCTTAAGGACCATCATTAGTAATCTGGCCTTACCTTACCAATCCAACTTGATCTCCCACTGCTTCCAATAAGTATCTGTTGGCTCCAGTCAGTCCAGTCATGGTATTTCCCTAGCCTGGAATGTTTGCTCCCTGTGTATCCAGATGTCTTAAACCTACCTCCCACTCATAGCATTCCCAGACTGCTTCATCCACAAATCAGTTCTCTATTCTCCAAACTCTTATGGCCCTTCTAAAGTACTTTGAGTCTGTATTACACAGTTCAGCTCTTTCTGCCTCATACTATTCTCTAGCTGTTTAAATTTTGTTTTCCCTTCTAGACTGTAGATTCCTTGAGGCCGGGGATGGTTCTTATACCTACCTTGGATCCCTCATTCCTCAAGTGCACATCTAAATAGACACTACCGTTATCCCTTCCACATCACAGAGGTTAGGGACCCAGCATCTCTATGATCTGGAAAATCCACATAAAATTTTTGGCCCTCCCTTTGTACCGGAGAAGAAGTCTTTCTTTTTCTTTCATGAGGTGTTAGAGTATCTTATTTTTAGATTTGGGTTAGGTGTTTACTCATAGGCTCTGTGTCATCTGCTGGACTTCATGTGTCGTCTGTGGCTTCCACAAAACTCCCCCAAAATTCCCAAAATTGCCTATGCCAACCTGCAATATATGGAAACCACAATGGAGAATGTCACGATGTGGAAGGGATAACTGTAGTCGGTTAGATATACCGATGGCTAGGATGCTAGGAGTAGATTGGGCAGTATGATATTATGACTTTATTCCTGATCCCAAGACACCAAAAGGAGTGAGAATTTGAAGAGACGATGTTGGATCAAAGAAGCATTAAATAGCCCCAGGTCCAGGCATGGCCCTAAGTAACCTGGAATATGAATAGTTGACCAACACTAGGTACTCTTTTTTCTTTTTTTGGAGGAAAGAAGGCAGGGCAATTGGGGTTAAGTGACTTGCCCAAGGTCACACAGCTAGTAAGTGTGTCAAGTGTATGAGATCCAATGTGAACTCAGGTCCTCCTGACTCCAGGGCCAGTGTTCTACTTACTGTGCCTCCTAGTTACTTCTTTACCCCCTAGGTACTTCTTTAATAACTAAAGCTGAGTACAATGATAGGCCCAGCAGGGAATGCCAAGCCCAAGTAGGTGAGGAGATAGGAGGACAACATCTGGCTGAGTTCGAATTACCATGCTCATCTATATTGTATCCTAGGTTATTGAAAAAAATGGCACATGTGATGCCAACTGACAACATTTGAAAGCAGTAAAGGTGCTATTGTATTAGAGAAGGGGAAATACCCCCATTTTTATTAAAAAGGGAATAGAGTTTCCAAACCATATGGTAGTGACCCTTGACTTCTATTCCTGTAAACATTCTATGACACATTTTTTTAAAGGGATGGGTGGCGAGAACTTAGAAAGGGAAGCAGACATCACCAAAAGTTGTCATCTTAGAAGTTTGAGAACTGACTGGGGTTCTGAAATTTGTAATTTAGGGAGATAAATGTTTCTTCCTACCTCTGAGAAAGAATTCCTTTGAGCCAGACTTGAGTCATGCCTGGAAGTTCTAAAGAAAGGATAGACAGTCTGCCAGAGAATAGAATGAGTGGAAGGAGCTGGGACTTCAAGAACCGAGCAACAGCATCAAAGGTAACAGTAATGGGGCCCTTGCCTCATTAAGAGACAGGAGAGATTTAGATTTGAATTGTAGCTCTGAAACTTAGAGGCTAGATAACTGAGGGCAGACTTTTCTCTGAATTTCAGTTTTTTCATCTGTAAAATGGTTTTTAGCGATGCGGGGAAAACAATCTGTAAACCTCAAAGAGCTTTCTCCACATCCTCACCGGACCCCTGGCTTTTATTAGTGGTGCTTTTCAAAGCATTTTCTGTACTCAATGTCTCCTGTGATCCTGACAACATTATAAGGTAGGAAAGGTAAGCAAATCTTGTCTTAATCTGACAAGGGGAAACTAAGAGAGGGAGCTAGGTGGCACAGTGGACAGAGCTCTGGGCTTGAAGTCAGAAAGACTCATCTTCCTGAGTTCAAATGTGGCCTCAGACACTTACTAGCTGTGTGACTCTGGGTAAGTCACTTAACCCTGCTTGCCCCAGCTTCCTCATCTGTAAAATGAGCTGAGGAGGAAATGGCAAACAACTCCAGTATCTCTGTCAAGAAAACCTCAGATGAGGTCAGGAAGAATCTGACAGGATTGAACAACAACAACAATCACAACCACAACCACAACCACAACCACAGCAATGTAACTTTGATCTAAGGTCTTCTGGTTCCTAGGTCAACATGTATCCTGGTACTTTCTCTGTGAAAGGTTCCTCTCCTCTCTTCCCTTCCCCAGAGTTGTAAATGTTCTTTCTCTCCCTAATTTTCCTTGTGCTTTTCTTCATTTCTTGACTGCTATACTAAGCCAGTGATAATCTTCACAGCTGACATTTTTAGAGTGCTTTAAGGTTTGGTCTTTAATTTGGTCTTCACAACAACCCTTTTGAATTGGAGGGGGCTATCATTATTGCCTTTTAGACAAGAGGAAACATCCTCAGAGAGGTTCGGGGTTACACAATTAATGAATATATGGCAATTTGAACTCAAGTCTTCCTGACTCCAAGTGCGTAAGACTACACCGTACTGTTTCCTTTTTGTCTTTGGGCCTGGCATGATACTTGGCACATAGTAAATAATGAATATTTATTGATTTGAATTGAATATTGTCTCTCTTGTAAAACTCCTTGAAGACAAGGATGGGGCTTCTACAACTCTTAGCTAAATATGTAACAATCAATTAAGCTTATTAACTTGGGTAGGACCTTGAAACTGGATGGGGCACTATGATTACATGTTTTATTCTCAGGACACCAGGACATTCATTCTAATTTTTTTCACCTTATAACTAACTAATCTAAGATTAGCTTTCATAATAAATTGGAAGGAAGAATAATATTTAGAAGAATATAGTACTCAGTTAAGATTATTTAATCTTGAATTATTTAAACAAGCTATTGAAAAATTTAAAAATGGAATATGAACAATAGAGATGACATTGACACTGATTAAAACAATTTCATCCAAAAATTAAATCAATGTAAATTAATTACTACAACAAGGAGACCAAAAGAGCCTAGAAAGGGCAGTAAATCTTGGATTTACTTACCAAATGGAGACAGATGGCTGCCAAATACTTGATTAGAATAGGAACTCATCTGTGAAAGCTTCCAAGAAGGTATATGCACAGTTATGACCATCACCAACCAGTACCAGTAATAAAGGGTTGGTTTACAAAGCAGAGAGAGAACCAATAGAGGGAAAAACCAGTCTAAAGAAAGCTTAACAAGACAATCAGCTAAGCAGAATTGTCAGTGAAAGAAAGCATTCAAGAATGAAAATGGAAAGAGAACTATAAAGAAAAAAAAATAGAAAAAATTTGCAAAAATACAACTTTTCCCTGTCAAGGATAATATCTACCACACCTGCATCCTGACTTCACAGTCCATACATGTATGTATTTATGTACGTATGTATGTGGTACATACAGAGGAAATAGCTATAGCATTAGAGACAATGCAGAAGGTTGGATAAGTATATACACACTCTCATAATTTATGTGTGTGTTTTTATATATATGTGTGTGTTTATATATATACATATGTATGCATACATGTATATATGTGTGTATACATATGTGAGATCTCTGCTAGAGGTGATATAATTGAGGGCTTTGGGGAGCCCATTAATATAGTTAAAGGAGGGAGAAATAGTAAAGACGTGGGAAAAGCTTCAGAACCCACTGGCTAAAAAAAATGAAGGCGACTGAGAAAAAATCAACAGCTTTAGCCTCTGTGCCTACTGTTCCATCTATACAAATTTTTTATGAGGGTCATCTATGCATAAGTTGAGGGAATGCTCAGTGCTGGTAATGATAGGAAACGAACTAACTTTCACAAATATTATTCAACTATGGGCCATATCTTTGCCATCTAACAATTGATTGAAAGATGTAAAGAAAATAAAAACCCATTGTGCTTATTATTAGTTAAGTATGGGCCTTCCAAGTCACATGAGCAACAAGATAAAGGACTAGACATTTTCTATGGTCCCCATGACCTCTCAAACCTCTACAAAGCAGAAATTATTCACCAAAGATAAAGCAACTTCAGCTGTGTCCATGGTCTAGGACACCTAGCATCCCAAAATAAGGTTAAAAAAAAGAACCGGATGGCTTCTGGGAAGCAGTGACTGGCGTGAGCTCCCCACCAAGTCCCTCTAAAAACCTATAAAAAAATGGCTCTGAACCAATTCTAGAGCTGCAGAACCCACAAAGTGGCAGAGGGAAGCAGGGCTCCAACCCCGGACAGCCTGGATGGTCTCTGGGTAAGGTCTGTACCACACGGAGCTCCCAGCCCCCAGC
>CM053622.1:358623744-358641544 GCA_028646595.1 Phalanger gymnotis
GAACCAACCCTCAGACCCATTACTCTGTATCTGTATAATCAAGTCTGACCCCTGGCACCCCAAACTCAATCTTATTTTCCTAAACCCTTTGGACCCAGCCTGGAGAGGCCCAGTCTCTTGGGTACTGGGACTCATTATTATCCCTTGGGTGACCATGGGGTTGCCACACATGGGAGAGACGGTGACCCTGACTATGACCAAGAAGCCTTTACCAGGTCCCCATCCCATTGGCCCAATAGGAGACCTGGCCATCCCTGCCCCAACACCTATTACTTAGGAACCCCATACCTATCAGATTTCCTTGCTTGCCCTTGTATCGGCTGTTCATAAGACACTTAACAGCTCTAATCACATAGTGGGCAAAAATTGTTGGATCTGTGTTAAGTCCCAACCTCCTTACTATGTAGTGGTGGCACTAAATGCCTCCGTCACCCTTACCTCCAACACAGACAACTGCAAGTGGAACCAACCACAGCTCGCCCTTGGGGATATACAGGTAACAGACCTTTGCCTTACATCATCTAACACTACTCTATCCAGTTCTCAATATGGCTCCATTTGCAAACAGAATCAGGAGATTCAGGCCTCCAGCTCAGACTACTTCCTGGCCCCTCCAGGAGCCTGGTGGGCATGTCACGATGACGGCCTTACCCAGTGTGTCTCTGCTGCTGTGTTCCTCAGACACCAACAACTCCTGGAGGGCTCCCTGTGCATCTTGGTGGCCATAATTCCCTGGGTTTCCCTCCTCCCAGGTGAGGAAGGCTGGAGCCATTTTTCCCCTGAAGGGCAACCAAGTTACCGTCAAAGGTGAGCAATACCATTCCTCATCCCCATCTTAGTGGGCATGGGGCTTGTGGGCTCTGCCACCACTGGGACGTCAGCCCTAGTCAAAGGGGATCTCAACTATAAGGCCTTAAGTGCACAGGTAAACATTGACCTCTCTCACATAGAGCAGTCCATCTCAGTCCTAGAAAAACAAGTAGACTCGTTGGCAGAGGTGTCCCTCCAGAACCGCAGAGGCCTTGATCTTCTTTTTCTCAAGCAGGGTGGCCTATGTGTGACCTGGGAGAGGCTTGTTGTTTCTGTGCTAACAACTCTGGGGTGGTGCAGGAAAATCTGAGGTTGGTACACCAAAATATTGCCAATAGACAAAGGGAGCTGGAAAACTCTGAGACCTGGTATCAGTCCCTGTTCCGTAGATCCCCTTGGTTCACTACCCAGGTGACGACCCTGGCTGGCCCCCTCCTCCTCTTCATTATAGCTCTGGTTGTGGGCCCCTGCCTCATTAATCGTTTTCTGCAATTTGTTAAGTCCCACGTAAACTCTGTTAAGCTACTATTGATTAGGGATCTCCATTACCGATTTGCAAATCCCAGTCCCCTTGATTCTTGTGACAGATCCCCCAAGAATGTGTCAAAGAATTGACACACTTTGAGAAGAAAGTGGAGAATGTTATGCCCTAACCCCCCTTTCAGCTTCTCCATCCTGCCTCAGCTTGTCCCCTGGTTTGTGTCCCCATCTCCACGGAAAGGATCCTGCCTCAGCTTGTCCCCCAGTTTGTGTCCCCATCTCCACGGAAATGATCCTGCCTCAGCTTGTCCCCCAGTTTGTGTCCCTATCTCCACGGAAATATAATTGTCTTCTTTCCCTTTACATACTTTTTTCTTTCCCTTTGCTCAGGGCTGTTTGATTTGAGTAATTACTCCAAACAGTCACATGCTTCAATAAATCCACATCTAAATTGATATCCGGATCTCACTCGCTTTTTTCAGTACAATAGGAGTAGGTATGAGGTATATGTCACAGCAGAAGTTGGGGGAAATTATCAGAATTGAGATATTTACATAGGATAAAGGCATTAAGTCATCATCCAAATTATCCCAATCTTTCTTCATACCCGTTTCAAGGAGTTGGAAATTTGGCTCTCAGAGATTCTATTTGATCTTAGTGTCTGGAGACTATATGTAGATTATATAGCAAAGACTTATATGGTTACCTGACCAAGCCCCACTCCCACCTCAGGCTAATGTTTCCTTGCTGTGTCTGAGTTAACCTCCCCACACCCTGCCCTTTTAAAAAATTTAAATGGAATGATTTCATTTTTGTAGGGGACTGTTTGGTAAGAAAATTTCCTCTATCAATGTAGATCCAACTGTTCTGCAGCTTACAATCCTTGAGGCTTGCCTGGGGGCCATGACAGGTTAGTGCTTTGCCCAGGGACACAGAGTGTTAGAGGAAGAACCTAGATCTTCCTGTCTCCAAATTGTCTCCTTGACACTATGCACCTTCTTTAGATTGACTCTTACCAAGCCTTAGCTGAAGAGACCATGGTTTTTCATTTCTCTGCTAAGTTCTCCCTGATAAGATGGGCTTACTATTTGACCCCTTAAGAGATCTCAGAAGAGAGTTTTTCTTCTTTAATGGGACCTGAAAAAATATATTGATACATTCCCACTGGGCACCATAAACAAAAAGCTGTGAAATACAGACTGCACAGAAACCTTGCTGAGATCAGAGAAACTGTATTCAAGTCATTTGACATGACCCCATTTCAGGTATTCTTGACAGAGAAACAGGAGTGGTTGGCCATTTCTTTCTCCAGGTCATTTTACAGGAAACTGAAGCAAACAGACTTAAGTGACTTGCCCAGGGTCTCACAGCTAGTAAATGCCTGAGGCCAGATTTGAACCCCGGAAACAAAGTCTTCCAGATTCCAAGCCCAGTGTCGTATCTACTGCAACACCTAGATACTCCCAGGGAAGTCACTTAAAGTCATTTGATTTCTCATGATTTTCCAGTTTTTCCATAATGCTAACTCCTCAAAGGTTATCTCCAGTTTATCCTGTATGTGTCTTGTGTGTCTATAGTCACTTTTATGTTGCCTCTTCCATTAGACTGTGGACTCCTTGAGATTAGGGATTGTTTTTGTTTTTCTTTATATTCCCAGCACTTAACACAGTGCCTGGCAAATAGTAGTTAAATAACTGCTTTGTTAAATTGACTTGAATATTTTATTTCTATGCTTTGTCATGGAGTAGAGGTGATCTTACTGTTTCAGACTCCAAGGAATGTCAGCTCTAAGGTCCTGGTGACATATTTTGTCTGTTTTCCAAAGATCAGCCTAGCTAAGTACTTAGAGGCTTATCCTCGGGGGTCTGGTCAGCAGGTTGATGAATCCTTTGGCCATGGGGACCCATGGAACAATGAAAAACACCAAACCATTCTGCTTAGCTGCCCTTTCTGTTGCACAGTGACAGTGGCAGCTTAACAGGGAAAGGGGCTGTGGGTGCCAAGTTATTCGACTATTTTTAAGCATTAATTTGGCTGCTGGAACTCCAAATGCAACACCTTTATCCAGTAAACTGAGTATATGTTCTATTATATGAATTGAATTTTAGCAATCCTGACATTTTTGATACAAATGCAACTAGAAGACAAAGAGAAATTTCAGCTGAGTGGACAGATGGCTCACAGCTCTTCCTTGGGAGACAAAAGAGTTGTTGTTATTTTTTTTAAATCACGTATCCAAAGGCAACAAGAATCATAATTTCATGGGATATTCAGTCATCTTGTATGACTTTGAAGATAGTTGAAGCTTATGGGCCAAGATCTGTCACAGGATGAGGAGTTAAAGAAATACTACAAAGTCAATGAGGCTACCACCATGCCCTTAAATAAATCAACATAGACTTAAATACTCAGTGACTTTAGTGCAAAAGTGGGCATGGGGGAGGATGATAAAAGAAAAAAATTGGAAAGTATGACACCAAACTTAAAACTGAAAGAGGTCGATAGCTCAAAGACTGTATAGGAGCCTTATGTTTATGTAGAGGATGTCCTAAAAGTCTTTGTGTAGTTTTAATTGCTTTAATAGCTATTTAATAATTTGAATTATAAAGCAATAAATAAGAATATCTAATACTTTAATGATTATTTAATAAAATAGCTTAAAATTGACAAAGACTTTTAAGATACTACATATTTTGCTCAAAAGGTGAATCAAAAGACCCTAGACATAGCAAATAACATACACCCTCAGAATAAAGTGAAATTATCTATATTTTATTAGCTATAGATATAGATATTAGACAGATAGGAAACCACTAGTTGCTAACATAGCGGTCATATCTGAATCAGTGTCTATATACAGTCAGACCATTGATTTGTTAGGGCAAAGAGAAAGATCAGACTCAATGAGAAACAAGGAGAAAAAATAAAAATGAGGAGATATGACTTACAATTAAAGCAATTCTGTTTTATTTCAATAATCTATTTATGCCAAAACATGGGAAATCAATATAAGAGTAGACTCTGATGTAGACTATGACCATTTCTTGAGTAAGTTTAACCAATATAATTAATCACCGCCATAAAGGGTAGAAAAGGTTTTAGTCAGAAAAAAACCTGGTCTCTTGCTGGCAGAGAGATCTTGATAGCCAAGGGCAACACTGCCTTAGCATATAAACTGTCTTGTAAAATCTTACAGAGGGTTTTAGCAGAAGATTGTGAGCAGTATTATCTCATGAAATAATAAGAAGAAACAGAAGAGGAAAAAAAAATTGAAGAAAGCTTAAGTGGTCTCCAAAGCATTAAGGATAAAAATGGAAGGATAATAAATAAAAAGATTCATTCATTCAACAAGCATACACTGAGTAGTTACTTGTGCCAGACACTTGCTTAGGTCCCAATGAAACAAATACAAAAGATAAAAAACACAAAATAAAAAGTTGCCTTCAAAGAGATTAGATCATAAAAGAGAAACGAGATTGGTCACGAGTACTATTACAGGCTATTTGCTCAATCAGAGACAGTGGCACCATTACACCTGGACTCTTAACAACGTTACGTACTTACGTGAAGAAGTAGGGATGGCACTAAAGAAAACAAAGATAAGAAGGACACCGAGATTATACCAAGTATGGAAGAGACATGCTATAGGCTATTGGTTCTCAAGCTTTTGGGTTCATGGACATCATTTGCTGTTGTTCAGTTGCTTCAGTTGTGTCTTACTCTTCGTGACCCCATTTGGGGTTTTCTTGGCAAAGATACTGGCGTGTTTTGCCACTTCCTTCTCCAGCTCATTTTACAGATGAGTAAACTGAGGCAAACAGAGTTAAGTGACTTGCCCAGGTTCATATAGCTACTAAGTGTCTAAAGCTGTATTTGAACTCAGGTCTTCCTGACTCCAAGCCTAGCACTCTATCTGCTGTTCCACCAAGCTGCCCTGAGAATATCATTACTGTTTTACAAATTATTGAGGAGAACCCCCCAAAGAGTTTTTATGTGGGTTATATTTATTAATATTTATCAGGTTAAGATTGAAATGTCTTTTATTATTATGAAAAATTTTGACCTTGTGGACCCCTGAAACCACTGTTATTGGTAAAACAGTTTTGAAGGCATTGGGAGATTGATACTCAAGATATCTGAAAGGTGATACCAAACACTTGAAAAAAAATCAAAGACGTTATTACTGTCTACACTGATCGTGCGCTCAGAGATGTACAGAGATAAAGGATGGTCCCCAAATTAGAGCTGCCCTGGAAGCTACAGCCATATCTGATTTCTGGGCTCCTTTATCCCTGTCTGTATCCTCTCAGAGCTGCCTCAGTTTCTTTGTGGTCTCCTACATCTCAGTGGCATACCTTTGGAAGAAGATTTACACTTGTACTATAAATAAGAAAATTCTAGTAGCTACCAATATAGTATATCTATTTTCTATCAAATGAGATAAATGCTTAGCACGATGTCTAGCATGTTTGTTATTATTGAGTCATTCAGTCACATCCTATCCTTGAGGACCATAGCATCCATGGGATTTTCTTGGCAAAGATACTGCAGTGGTTTGCCATTTCCTTCTCCAGTGAATTAAGGCAAACAGAAGTTAAGTGACTTGCCCAAGGTCACACAGCCAGTAAGTGTCTGAGTTCACATTTGAACTCAAATCTTTCTGACTCTAAGCTCAGTGTTCTACGCACTGAGCAATCTAGCTGCCTCTATATACTAAGAGCTTAATAAATGCTTGTTTCCCCTTCCCTTCTCTGCATAATCTTCATGGCAGTTTGATATCCACGTACTGCAAGCATTATAAGACATGATAAAAAGAGAGAAGGTCAGTTTTCGCATTTTACAGCAGAGCACTTTTTTTATAGTCACACAATTGACTAAAAGTTGTAGAGCACACAAGATTCCACTGTGCTTATTGTTTGTTGCCTATGAAAAAGCATTTGATTTGCTACAGCAAAATTACAGGCTTTCCTCTAGCAATGTGTCTCCTATGCATATATATCAGATGCATTGAAATATGAACAACAGACTTCCCTCTGATTAGTTGCTTCAAGGAATGCATGGAGTAAGGAGAAGCATGCTCTCCAGAGGTGTTTGCCGTGTGCAGGAAGGACGTCCAGTACAGAGTCTAAATGGAAACAGAATTCCCTATGGATGGTGACATGTCCCTCAGATATATGCTTGTGAATGACTTAGAACTTTTTGCATCGAGTGACAGAATATTGCAAAAAATACTCGATGAAATCCATAATCACTCAGAGGAGTTCATCCTAATTGTACACAGAGGACAAATAAAGAAGACGAAAAATACCTGTGTTTTCGGGCTGTGATAAGCAGAGGAGAAAGCTGGTCCATTAACGCCTATATCTTAGGACAAAAAGTGAAGGTGAACAATAGCTCTCCCTCTTCACCTCTGCCTACCGGCTTCCACAGCTTCTTGAGACTCACACCATCCGCCGCGTCCTGGGTCATCGCCATTCATCTTGACCTTTGCCTTGCCGCTGGGCTTCGGTGACTCTGGAGGACAGAGCGAGGTTGATGACTTTGCACAGCTCCGCCTCACTCAAATACACAAGTGGAGACGTCACCTTCACGGTGTCATTGATCTTCGGGAATGAAGGATGAACAGCACCTCACAGGCCAATATTTGCCTTTGGCCAGAGCCCTTTCCTAGTCTCTCCTCATCCTCCTACCTCCACTGCTAGTGCTTTTCCTCAGAGATTATTCTACCTTCCATTTATGCTCTATGTGTATGTTTCACATGTACATAGATCTTTGCACACTGTTTCCTCCACTCGAATGCGATCTCCTTAAGAGCTGCCTTCTTTTACATCCCTAGCACTTAGTGCTGTGCCTAGCACATAGCAAGCACTTAATAAGTGCCTGTTGAATGACATTGACCCAGGATTATCAGAGCTAGCTGGATAGCCTTTGGGCAACTGAAAAGTTCTTTTAATGACCTCCAAGTTTCTCTCTGAAACAAAGGGCTATCTTTTAAATATTATTTTAGGGGCCACCTTATATGACTGAGAAGTGTTAAATATCACAGCCTCGGAAAAATTAGAGTTTTGGATCAACCAAAGGATGATAGAGAAAAGCCTAATGAGTGAATAAAGGCTACAGTGTATCATCAATGAAGAATTGCACCAAAGAAATGACATAAATGATATAAAAAGGTATGACCAGAAAAGGAGGTGGGCTTAACATGCAACATAAGGGGTCACTGATGGACACAACTATCCATACAACGTCAAGAAATCTTGGGGAAGTATGCCTCTATGTGTGTGTGGTAGATTCCTTGGGGGGAAGTTATGGGAAGATAGAGACAATGGTCACACAGCAAAGAAAGGTGTAGATCCAGGCTTGTGCTGGAGGTCTGATTGTTAACTTTTCAGTGTGAACGTTTACACCTGGAAAATCAGCAAATGCTATAAGTCAGAAATTGATTTGTTATTTGTTGATTGTCTAGATGTAAGAAAGTGATAGAGAAAATGTTAATAATACAGATTAAAATTAAAACTGTATCATGTATACATTTTTCCCCAAAAAAGCTGGTTAGCAAACATTTATCAGCATGTTCCTTTGTGAATGTCTTGACATCTGCATCCCGGAAAAGAATACTGACACCAAACGGAACACAGACCTATGAAAATATCAAAGTCAGTTTTATGGAAATGTTTCAATATAGTTTTTTTGGGGTGGTGGAGATAAGAACAAGAGTTATGATACTCAACGTTAAATTTAGTAGTAGATGATTGGGAAAAAAGAGTTGGGTAGATTTGGGCAGAGACAAATGCCTAAAAATCGAAGGAACATTTCCCCCCTCACCCTTTCTTTCTTCCTTTGCTGTTCCTGTTCTTTTATTCATCAAAAAACACCAAATGATTCACTCAAGTGAATCCACACCCACCTGGGCCCATACACTCACTCACTCCCCCTAACTTTACAACAGTTCATCCTTCATTTTCGAAGAAGACCACTGACAACACAGGGTGATGTCTTGACTTGCACAAATTAGATTTAAATGAGACAAAGTTGCACAAAGTTATCAGCCTCGCTCTCCCTTCCAGAGTCACCGAAGTCCAATAGTAAGACAAAAGTCAATATGGTTGGCGATGGCCCAGGATGCAGCAGATTGGTGTCTTAGACTTCTAAGCACTCTACAGCACCTGCTTCAACCACCTTCATGGCCACTGAAACAAATTGTTCTCAACCACCTATTCTGCCGGGAGGAGTCTTCGCATGTTTGAGGTAGACACTCCAACTCACTGATGGGTTTTAGGCCTGTAGGTTACCCTTAACTTGGTCTAGTTTGTCTGCCAAGATGGTTTTACCAGGGTGTGGCTGCTGTGCGTGCTACAGCTTTTGGGAGTCACAGGTGAGAGCTGGGTGCTTGATGGACACCCAAGGTAGATGAGCAGCCCTTAAAAGGGTTGAGTAAACCCTCATTTCTGAGGTGCTAATCCTCCTTGAATCTTCTCTTTTATCAAACTTCTAACTCCACACCCATGGCTGTCTTTCAACCAGCAGATTACTTCAGCTCCGATAGAATACTCGGCTCAGGTTCAGGAAGACCTGGGGTTCCAAACCCTCCTCTGTTAGAGCGCTATGTGAGTTACTTAGAACAAGCAATAATTGTGAGATACTTTCATTTTGTGACAGAAGTGGTCAGACATGTGCTTCTACTGATAATAAGCTGATACGCTTCAGAGTGTCTGACCTTGCCCCCACCCCTACCCCAACCTAGTGAATTCTCTATCAGTCAAATGATGGCTTTCATGCCACAGATTTCATAGCTCTTTGTTGTTGTTGTTGCATTTTTAATTTGGTGGGGTTTTTTAAAGAATGGATATTACTCCAAGGAAATGTGCAAAAGGTGTAGCTCTTAGAGAGCACACATCAATAGCTATTAAAGATATTGCTGCAGCATCTGTCAATGGGGAAGTTTCAAGGCTCATTAAAGATGGCAATGTAATAGAATCAATTGCACCAAAGCACAAAGGAAAATGGGATTAAAAATGGAAAACAGCACCAGGAACTGACAAACTTGTATGAAATGAGCCTCATCAATGTGCAGAAAATAAACCAAGAACTTCAAAGGGACTTGACAACTGGAGGATTTGTTGCAATTCCTCTATAGGGTGGCATAGCATATGCTTCTCAAAATTAGAACAGTCAGAAGACTAGTGAAAAAAAGATAACCATTGCTATGAAGGGAAAAAAATTGATCATCACAGGCAATCCAAAAATAAAGTCTGTAGTGCTAAAGACTACAAAAGACATTTTTACTTAAGAAACTCACTTTTGCATTCAAGGCTATCTCTAAGCGGTTGCAAAAAGTCCTGGTGAGTCTATAAGGGTCAGGCATCTTCATCAAACTATAAAATATCCACCTAAAAATGTTGGGAGGATTTTTACTTCCAAGGGGCCAGAAAATCTTGTCCACATTGAGAGAAAAATGAATTCTGATAATATATTGATATGCAAGAAGCAGAATTGTTCCAAAATTACAGAAATTCCTGGATGGAGATGTAATATGGTAACATAACCTTGTACCATGTGTTATGAGAAACTAAGAAATTCATCCTAAGATATGAAGACAAACATACTTGAATAGCCTTCAAAACCATCTGATTGAAGCACTGCTGAATACCTAAAGGCTATAATCCAAACTAGGCTTAAGAAATGGACTGTTTTTCAAAGGCATGTTACTACAGTATGATAAAAGTGTGGTTTCATGAGGGAGAATTAAAGAATGTATGTCATAATAGTATAAATTCAATGCTACACCATGTAAAATGCATCTTTAACAAAAAGACTTGTTGTATGTAAAAAGTTTTTTAGTGTAAAAATTTGTAAGGTTATTGTATAATAAAATTATTTTATTTTTTCCTAGTTAATTTGCATAACACTGCTCCTAACTATGTGACCGTGGACAGGTGACAATCTCTCTGAATCTATTTTTTATCAGTAGAGATAACAATACTTAAAGTACTTACTTCTTAAAGTTGTGATGAAACCAAAAAGAAGATACAGTATATAAGGCACTTTAAAATTTCGAAGTACTACATACATGTCAGCTATTATTATTACTTAGTATTATAATATTTTCTTATAAAGTATTATTACTTTATTAGAAATATTGAGACTATCCAACCTGAGCTCCCTTATCTCCCCTTCTTCACACCTTAATACATTTCAAATTTCCCCATCTTATCCTCTTTCTTTCTAGTTCCAGAGGGTAAGGTTGTTTTCCCTTTCTTCACCAGTGTGAACTCCACCTATGCTAATAATCCCATACTGTCCTATATGCTCTGACATCTTGTTTCATCAATTCTTCTTTTTCCTTCCTTTCTCTTCACTTTTGTTCACTTCTCCTCCTTTCCCTCTTCTCCTCTGATCTCTTCTCCTTTATCCTTTCCTTTCCCTTCCCTTCCCTTCCCTTCCCTTCCCTTCCCTTCCCTTCCCTTCCCTTCCCTTCCCTTCCCTTCCCTTCCCTTCCCTTCCCTTCCCTTCCCTTCCCTTCCCTTCCCTTCCCTTCCCTTCCCTTCCTTTTCCATCTCTGCTTCCCATTACTCCCTTTCCTCTCTTCTGATCCTTCTTCTACCTGCAAACAGGCATGTGTCTTCCCTATACTAAACATAACCCTCCCCTGATCCACCCTCAACATATGATTTATTTCCCTTGAAAAGGTAGTCCACTGTCTCCACTTTACCATTGGTTTCCATCCACTTCTCTCCATTGAAATTGCAACAATGACTTTGTAATTGTAAAATCTAAAACCCTCTATCTCAACAATTAGGCATCTACTAGTCAGTCTTCACATGCCCAATAATACCTAGCCAATCACAACCTTTATCTTGCTACAAAACTCCTCCCACTAAAAATGGGGCTCATAGCCACTGTCTTTCATTGTATTCCAGAAATCTTGTACTTTTTGATACTCCTACATTAACCCTCCCCTCTCCCCTTTCAGAATTAAAAGCAATTGCTCCTTTCCCAGAAGCTCCCAATGTGATGAAAATAATTTTCCCAAGCAATTGGCAGCACCGTTTACTCTCTCCCCATCATTGTCCTGCAGCGTCAAAATCTTATATATCCACTGACTTATCATTGTCTCATCCATCTACTCATATGTATCTTTTATGTATCTATTTATATACATGTTGTCTCCACCATTAGTATATGAGCTCCTTGAGGGCAGGGACTGTTTCACTTCTGTCTTTGTGCCCCACAGTACCTGACACATGGTAAGGTTTAATAAATGCTTATTAATTGATTGATGCACCCTGAGCATAGCCATATCCTTTCTTTGAACTTTCTTTTCTCCTCTACCCTGCCCTCAAATAGAAGCTAAAAAAGTCTTAAGCCTGATTGCTAACCTTAGCAATTCATGACCAGCCTTGCCTGATTATGGGCTTCAGTATCCCTGACATCCTCATAATGCGCTGTGACAGTCTTTTGTATTGATGCTCAACCATATGCCCTTGTTTAATCTTGTAGAAGTTTCTCTTAAAAAGCTATGTTGTGACTAATGTGGAAATCTGTTTAATATGATTGTACATGTATAGCCTATACCAGATTGTACAGCCACAACAATTCTTTAGACAGTTCCCTTTATGTTTCTCATTGACATTATTTGTGTTTTTGTCATAAGAATTTTGTTCCTGAGAGTATCTTGTCCTCCTTGAGCCAATCCCCCCTAAAGAATTCTAAGCTATGGTATGCTACCCAGAAGACCCTACTCTGAAACACTTTGAAAACCATTCTTTCTAAATCTACAGGGCAGATTCGGCTATGCTTAACTTTTCTTTTATTATTTATCATGAATAGAGAGAGGGCAGATTAATTTCCTTCCAAGAACCTCATTTCTACTTCACCAAATAGCTAGTTACAGGTTTTTCTTTTTAAAATCATTTTTCAATTTTCTATTATAAACTTAACAAGCATCGGCAAAGATTCCCATTGTTTAGAATCAGGTTCAGAATAACAGCTCTTTCTCAAGATTTCCTCCACCTTTGGAAAAATGAATTTTCATCAAAGCAAGTCACACATTTCCTGCCTATACTACTTTTGGGGAGGAGAGAGAGAGAGAGAGAGAGAGAGAGACAGAGAGAGACAGAGACAGACACACACACACACACACACATACAGAGAGAGAGAGAGAGAGAGAGAGAGAGATCTGGCATATGTTTAGTTGAAGTATCATCACTACTATAATTCATTCCCATTATCGTTTGCTTCTGGAACTTATAACTCATCAGATATTTCTTCCTTCTGGCTGGGCCATCTGTAGTCTAACTCCTATTCCACCCAGTACCCCCAAATATTCTCCACCATGTTTTCCCACTTTGGTTCCTGGATTTCTTTACATGAGTGTATCTTCTTGACATACAATGATGTTACCTCCTATTACATTTATCCAAACTATTCTTTTGGAATCAGATATACCCTTTAATTGCCATGTTCTAAGCATGTCTCACTTCCCACCAGGTCTCCAATATGCCTAAAGGTTAAATTTAAGTCCTTGCATTAAGAATTTTAGTTCATTTTTTAATCTATATTTTGTACATTTGCACAGAGACCCTTGGTGCTCTGAATATTTTTGCTCCTTCTCTTAGTAGCTATTGTGTCATACATTTTCTGATCTCTTAATAGATATTCTTCCTATGTCATCATACCTGCAACTCTCTATTATATTTGAATTGGTAGACGTATGTGTGCAATTTTCTTCCACCCCCTCTAGAACCCTTTTAAAGCCCTCCTTATCACAACCATAAGTCTCCCTCTAGGCAAATACATTTCAACAACAAAAGTATCAGATGTGCTCTGTTCTTATCCAAAAGTCTGCCTTTTTTTCTATCTTAAGATGGTTCTGAGATCCAATCTGGTTATCTAGCACCTTCATCTTAGCCAGCTGTTCCTTTTCCCAAAGCTCTTTCTTCACCTGTGCTATAAGAGTGGGTGTTCTTCAAGGCTCTTTCCTTGGCTTTTTATCCGTTACTCTCTAAATATACTTCCTCGGTGAACTCAGCTATTGTCTTTATCCAAATGACTCCCAACTGTACATCTGCAGCCCTGACTTTTCCCCTGAGTTCTAGTTATGCATTTAAAAAACCTACCTGCTTGATATGTCCCTGTGGACCCATGCACAGGTAATTTTAAAGAGAAAGGGGTGAGGGAATTAAATAGGAAGGAAAGAGGAAAATTTCAACAGAAGAGGGAACATGTTAATACCTGTGTGAAATATTAAGAGATGATGTGAGAAATTTAGCCAGGTCTTAGATCCAAAAATGTTATCAAAAGTTAGTCTTGCCTTGTTTTTCTATGTCTTAGCTTTAGAAAATTAGTGGTTTCCCTGGATCTTATTAGAAAAAAAGCAGTATGTTGTTTAATTTGCACTGATGGCACATTTGATCTTGTAAAAACTATTAGCATATACTTCTTTAAAATACTGTTTTATCCTAAATTGGGTGGGAACTATCCACTTGGCTAACTATTATTGGTGAATTTTATTTCCGGATGGTCTCCCCTTAGTTAAATGCTACACAGTATGATTAGATAGTCTAATTCTGCTGGGAAAAAACCAATAACATGTAATGTATCCCAAATCCAAACATAAATGAGATTTTCATTATCCATTGATTATCCATGCCACTGTTCCCTACCATTAGCATGGACAATTGAGAGCTAACTATCCATACCTACTATTTTAGGGGCTCTTGTTAGAATTAATGCCTCTTTCACCAATTGACAAATAGTCAAAGGATATAAAGAGGCAGTTTTCAAAGAAAGAAGTCCAAGTTATCAATAACCATATGAAAACATGTTCCAAATCCCTAATTATTTCTGAAATGCAAATTAAAGCAACTCTTGAGTTTCTACCTTATACTCATCTGATTGGCAAAACTGACAAAGAAAATGTAAATGGTAGAGGGGTTGAGGGCAAGTAGATCCATCAACCCACTGTTAGTGGATCTGTAAAATGCTTCAGTCATTCTGAAAGGCACATTGGAGCTATACCCAAAAGCTGCTAAACTATCCGTAATACCCTTTAATCCAACCATGGAGCTAGACCTATATTCCCAAGAGGAAAAAAAATGAACACAAACATTTCTAGCAGTTAACATTTATAACATTAATTAATTATTAATATTAACACAAACATTTTTAGCAGTTCTTTTTGCAGTGGCACAAAAGTAGAAACTAAGAAAGTGTCCATCAATTAGGGAATGGTTGAACAGATTATAGTATTTCAATGTAATAGGATACTTTTGTGATATAACAAATGATGAAAGGGATGGTTTCAGAGAAATCTGGGAAGAATTGTATGAACTGACATAGAACAAAGTGGGCAGAATCAGAATGGGAACATTTTAAAGACAAACAACTTTGAAAGACTTAAGAACCCCATCAATATGGAGACCAACCATGACTCCAGAGGACCGAAAATTAAGCATGTTATCCACCTCCTGGGAAAGAGGTAACAGATTCAGCAAGTATACATTTTTGGGCATGGCCAATGTGGGAATTTGTACGAGGTTTATTAAAAATATTTGTTGCAATGGGTTTGTCTCTTATTCCCCTCTCCAGACCCCCATCCCTCAGTCAGAGACTGGGAGAAAGAAGGGGGAAGGAGAAAAAAAAATGCTTATTCATTGAAAAAAAGTTAAAAAAATTAGAAATAAAGGTCAATTTCTTAACTGAAAGAACCATCTGAACCAGAAAACACTGATGAACTGGAGACGGCAGGTCTCTCTCACCTTCTCGGTGGCAGTAAGAAACCTCAAGGGAGTCAAAGAAGAGTGATTCCTTCTGCTATAGGCTTGGAATTTCTGCTCCTACAGAAAGGAGCACTGGGTATCTACACCAGAAAAGGGTCCTATAACACCCAGGGGAGCCAGAAAGTAATGAAGGAAGCAGCTACACTCAGCCCAGCAGCTTCTGAACCCAGTGAGGAGCCAGCTTAGATGCCAAACAACCTGTATGACTCAGCTGATCTGTCTAGCCAAGATACCTCATCCTATGGAGGGGCAGAGCTAGCTGTGATGCCCATCCAGCATAGGTGCAGTGCTCAGTGAGAAGCCAGCATGACCTAGCAGATGAGTGACTCATTGACCACCCGCACCGACACCATGAGACACTACGTTGTGGGCCAGAATCCTCTCCAAATCACGGCTCCCAAGCCCTTGTTTTTGTGCTTCATTTTATTGGTTAGCTAGAGCGCACGTCTTGTCAGAGCAAAATGTTTTAAAAACTTTCAGTTCACTCTTCCCAAAATGCACACATCCTAAGGAGAGAGGAAAGGCATGTGAATCAAAATTGGGGGAAGGGAAGAATCATTTATTGAGTGGCTACTATGTGCCAGGACATGGGAAGTGCTTTACAGTTATTATTTCATTCAATTCTCACAACAGCCGTGGGAGATGGGTGCTATTATTATCCCCATTTTACAGTTGAAGAAACTGAGGCAGACAGAGTCGATGACTTGCCTAGGGTCACACAGCTAATAAGTGTCTAAGGCCAGATTTGAACTCAGATCTTCCTGATTCTTGGCCCAGTGATTTATCCATTGCATTATCTAGCTACCTCTAAATGCATGGAGCAACATTTGTGACCAGTGCATTGTCATAAAAGGATATCTCTCCAAAACTTAGAATTACGAGACCATAGTGCAGCAGTTAGCATTTGGCTCCTAGACTACAATCTTCTTGAGAGCAGGAACGTCATTGTTTTCCTTCTTTGGATCCATCATGTCTTGTACAAGGTAAGTGGCTAATAAATATTTGTTAGGTTCGAATTTGTTGAATTGATACATCTGTTGAGAAGAAGGCTTCTATTAAAGTAGTGCCTTTACCAGAGCTGCATCTCCTCCCACCCCACACTCATGGCCAGCTGTTTTCAATTGTTGTTATCAACAAGTCTCTGCCCCCTACAGCTCCAGATTGGCTCTCATCTGGATGAGAGATGAAAAGACAGAGGGGTCTGAGAGAACAAGCCCCCTTGGAATCCTTTTGTGTTAGCTGAGGGTCACATGGTCTCAAGGACACTGCTTCAGACCACGAAGGGTTGAGGAGTATGGGCAAAGCAACATCAGGATGGCTTGGCCACTGGGTAGACTGGTAGTAGATCAAGAAAGGCATTGATTTTTTATGAGGAATTCACAGAAGTATCTTTTTGTTGTTGTTTGTGACCCATTCAGAGTTTTCTTGGCAGAGATACTGGAGTGGTTTGCCATTATTTCTTTCTCCAGTTCATTTTACAAATGAAGAAACTGAGGCAAACAGGGTTAAATGACTTGCCCAGAGTCACATAGCTAGTAAGTATCTAAGTAAGGCCAGATCTGAACTCAGGAAGATGAGTCTTTCTGGCTCCAGGCCCAGCACTCTATCCATCTTCCACCTACCTGGAAAGTATCTATGTATAGGTCAGTAAGGGGCTAGCACAACAGGGTTCTCTGGAGTCTATAATCCGGCAATATCCAATAGCTGTCCAAGGGTTTCTCTTGCCTTTTAAATTAAAGCATTCAGGCTTACCTGTTTACCCGTAGCCTTCCTGGACACTCCTTCTGACATGTCTCATCAGACTTTTTCACTGTTAATATTGTTAAAGATGCCTTATTTTCCCCAGTTACTCCTTGGGCATTATGGTATGGTGAAGAGAAAGCTAGTTGTGGAATCAGAAGGACCCGTGTTCAAATGTTGCCTCTGACACATACAGGCTGTGTGACCTGGACAAGGACCTTAACCAACCTCTAACAGGCTTATGATAGCAGACTGTTAAATTTATACTGTGCTCATTTATATCTCAGAAATTAGCAAACACTGCAGGGCTTGATTTATTATTTTGTTCATTGTCCAGACTTAAGGAAGTGATTAAAATATTAATAATGCAGGTTAAATGTAAAAGTATGTTAAACAAAATTTTCCCCCAGAAAGCCAGTTGTTAGATTTTTTTTTTCTTTTGGAGCAATTAGGACTGAGTGACTTGCTCAGGATCACACAGCTAATAAGCGTCAGAGATTGGATTTGAACTCAGGTCCTCCTGATTCCAGAGTGAAGGCTTTATCTACTGGACCACCTAGCTGCCCCCTAAAAGCTGCTTGTAAAACATTTGCCAGCATATCCCTGCATTTAACCTCCCAGGACTCTAAGCAACTTTCTAAGACTTAAAAGTACAGAAGTGGTGTTGATTTCCATTAGCAGAGGAATTTACCTCATCTGAGAGTTCCTATACCAGTGAAATCACATATTTCTCTCCCAATCCCAGCTATTGCTGGGCAGAGAGAAACCTTAGAGTACTTACTCAGACATAAACATGTGGACTGAGCTGAGGTCAACCATCAATAGTGACTCGGTGCCTGGCCAGTTATCGACCACCTGAAGAACCATCTCTGAATCTTTCCAATCCTACAGAAACTGATGAAGAGAAGAAACTATTTTCAAAGGGACTCAGCTTTTCCAGAGACTTGCAAAATGAGACCATTTCACCTGGACAAGATTATAACAGGATG
>CM053622.1:358641644-358673673 GCA_028646595.1 Phalanger gymnotis
AAGGAAGGAAGGAAGGAAGGAAGGAAGGAAGGAAGGAAGGAAGGAAGGAAGAAAACCTGCTACCAGCTGTGGTACATGAAAATTCCATGCACTCTGAAAGCCTTTCTCTCCTTGACTTGGGGCTCTGTGTTACCCTCCACGGAAGCAGAAAGAAGGGCCTCTGTCCCCCAGCACAACTGCAGGCCAGGGACCTGGGCCCTGGGAGGAGCATCAGTGGTGTCCTGCAGCGCCATTGCCCCGCTTCTGCTGGTGAGCTGCTCTTACAGCTGTAGCAAACTTGCTGAAGCTACAGCTTCCTAGGGACCTCAGATTCAGCCCTAGAAAGGAGTTTCCCAGGCTACCTAATTCACCCAGCTTCCCTGTTCCCTTACAGATAAGGATGTTAGGGCCTAGAGAGGGAAAATTACTTTCCTAAGGTCACACAGGGTAGTAAGCAGGAGAACCTGTCTTCTGAACTTCAAACCCAAGTGTTCTGTAGGACACCCCTCCTCATTTTCAAGTATATTCTGACTGAGGAGCTTTCTTTTGATTGATGGGGGAACTTAGAGTGGGAGCCAGATTGATTCTGGAGCTGGGCCTCTAGTCTGTTTCATCTTCATTTCTTCTGTCACCCTCTGAGGTTCAGGCAGGGGCCTTAGTCATAATGACAGTCTTTGCTACAAGAGTTATATGCCTGCTTTTCAACCTGTCTTTTCCCTGTTCCCTCTAAGTGTGAACTGCAGTGGAAACAGCACCAGACTTGTAACTAGTAAGCCTGGGTTCAAATCCCACCTTAGATACTTGGCTGTGTGACCTGGACAAGTCACTGAACCTCTGGGTGCCTCAATTTCCTTATCTGTAAAGTGAGTGGAGTTGGACTCGGTGGTTCTTAAGAGGCAGTAGCGGTGTAATGGGTAGAGCAGTGAGTTCAAATCCTGCCTCAGATACATGTTAGCACTGTGGTTCTGGGCGAATCACTTGATCTTCTCTGAGCTTGTTTCCTCGGTGGAGTCATAGCACCTTCCTCACAGGATTATTGTGGGGACCAAATGAGAAAGGAGGAACACACACACACGCACACACACACACACGCACATGTACACGCACACTCACATACATGTGCATATATAATACGTACATATATATATATTTACAAAGACATATGTATGCAAATGCTTTGTAAATTTGAATGTAAATAAATAAATAAATGTTATTATTATTATCCTTTCCCAGATCTAAATCTACAATCTTAAGACCTGTGACTGACCTCAGCTTTGGGCTTTTTAATCACCTGCTTGTCCTAGCTCCTTTCACTGCTCACAATTATGCAGTCGCTGACCATTCACCTGGATCCAGAGCCTTCTCCTACCTTGCTTTTTCCTTCAATCAATGATGTCCTTGACACAGGTTTGTGCTTTCTGATCTGGCTTCCCCTCCTACTTCTATCATGGCTCCCTGGTGTCTGTGTGTCTGTGCATGTGGCTGTACGTGTGTGTGTGTTTTTTTTTTCCTCTGGCTTTTTCCCAGCCCTGGTTGTGGGAGACACACTTTCATTTCTGTGGTTTTTGACTAGAACACACAAGGTAATAGGTTCACCCAACCCCAGGTAATATTTTTTTAAGGCTTAAAAGTACAAAGCAAGAAGGGAAATGGGGGGCAGGGAGGGAAGCCAAAGTATTGGACAGGCCAGGTTGTAAATGCGAGGCTTCTTGCTGGGTGGCATGCATGTAAGCCCCTGACCTTTTCAACTTGACTGTGGTTGTGTAGAAACAGCTGCAGCGTCTTCTGGGCTTGGATTTTAGAAAGACCAGTATCAGGCTCTGAAAACGCTGGTCTGTGAAGCTTCCAGGGATGGGAGTGTCATGCCTTGAACCCTTTCAATGTTGTTTTTTGACTATGAAATCCCCTGTTTGTCCTTCGCAGAGATGACTCCAGCATGAGTAGTCCCTGGTTAAGTGACCAGTATCACACTGTTTCAGAACTGCTGGGGCTTGGGGTGCCTTATAACAAGGAGGAAAAACAAAATGCCAGAAGATTTGGGAAACAGCTGGGATTGGTCATGTTTTGTTCATTAGCTAGCAAAAATGGCCAATGATTCATTTCCTTTCCATCGGGCCAAAAAGTTTCGGGGACCTCGTTTAATATTCAGGCTGCTTGTTCTGAACCTAAGAGCTCTCACGCTTTAGTCTATGACTAGTCCTTCTGTTTCCCCTGATTCTTCCACTTTTATGCCCCTCGGTCTTGCTAGATATAGTTTATTGTCTTAGAAAGCTCCCATTTCACAGAAGAAGAAGCCAAGGCAGAGACATAATAATAACTAGCATTTAGATTGTGCTTTGAGATTTGCAAAGTTTTTAATGTATACATTTATATGATATGCATAAAGTCAGGACTAGTTAGTTAGACCCCTAGTTAGTCTAACCCCTAGGTTAGACCCTAACCTAGACTAGTTAGTTAGACCCAGGACCGGAATTCAAGTCCCTTAACCATACTCCCAGACTCAGTGTCCTCATCAACAAAATGGGGATTATCTTAGCACTGACTTGACGGGGTTGCTGTGTAGATAAAAATAAGAGAATATATGTAAAGTACCTTGTAAATATGAAAGGGCTATGGAAATGCCAGCTATTTATTATTATTGGCTATTCTTCGTTCACCATGTAGTTTTCTTTCTACCGCTCCTTGCTGCTGCTTCCTTCCAATGCCAAGTGCCTATGATACCCAAACTCTGCAAAGAATAATCCCTGGCTCACTTGTCGGCTTCGGGTCTATCTCTTCCCCTCCCACACCCTCCCTGTACCTAGCCTTTCTACCTTTTTTCAGATAGACAGATAGAAACTGTCCTATGGTGGGTTATTGGTTTGGTCTGGACTTGGGATTTCATCAGCGTAGGGAGCTCCCTGGTAAGGAAACACCCTCGAACTAGTACAGATGGTAAATGATCTACAACTTACTAATGTTGTCTTTGTATGTCAGACATAAATGTAGGTGCTGGGAAATACTGTGAGCCAGAAAGAGCCTGATTATAAACAGAACAAAAGCAATGCTCTTAAGTGTCAAAGGGGCCTGGAAACCAGGATTTATGAGAGATCAGAAAAAATTGGGGAATCCATCTGAGAAAGATCTTCAAGTATCAGAACTAAGGAGGATCTAGCAAATATATCAGTGTATCCAAGAAAATGTGCCTGGAGAATAATTTTGGCATAAATAAGGAAATGATGCCTGGACAACCAGTCCGATATGTCATCATTTTCTCAAGGTATAAAAGAAATAGCTCTCAGTGGCTTGGGGTCAGAGGTGGGGAGGGGAGACCCAATTGAGGTCTTAAGTTGGACTGCACCACTTATGTAATACATCTGTAATTGGCTTCTCTGCCCATTTTGTAATCTATGTTTCCTTGTCAAGTAAGCTTTTGTCCCCTAATGGATTGCTGAGAACAGTGTGTTGTGTGATTCACCACAAAGGTAGGATGCCAAGGATGTTCATTCCCAAGGCCAAAAAACAAAAGGGAGACCCCTCCCCCTTTGTTATCTAGCAACTAACAAACATGAGGGACCAGGTAATTTATAGAATCATAGATTTACATCTGGAAGAAACATTAATTATTATCTAATTCAGCACTCTGATTCTATAGCTGAGGACACTGAGGCACTTGCCCAAGGTCACACAGATAGTAGTCTGCAGAAGTGAGATTTGAATCGAGGTGCCCTAGACCCTGAATCTTTCACTCTTTCCACTGTACAACAGGATTACCAACCCAAACTCCTAATGCCATGGTTAGACGGTTGCTATCTAATGATGTGACCTTTCCCCCCTCCCCCCTCAGAAGAATCGACTATTTCATTCACAGTTATTACTCTCAAAAGCCACTGGAAACATATAGAACTTCGGTCAGACATGATGTCTGCCATATTGGGGCATCAAAGGGTCACCACATGCTGCATAAGCAAGAAAGAAGCCATGGAGGATTTTCTAATTCCCTCCAGGAGGTTAATAAAGAGAGGCTTGTTGCCAGAGAGTATAGGTAATGAATGTCAATTAGCACAGAAGGCCGCTCTCATGTTACCAGGCCTAATGCAGTATGGAAACCATTCACAGCCCTTTGTATTACTGTATGAACAAAACACATTTTGCACCTGTCAAATCATCCTGTTTGCCCAAAACATTAACTGGGCCTTCCTTTGTTCCTTCTAAACACTCTTAATCCTGCATATTGCAAATGTATTACCAGGTCCTTCTCTATTTTCTTTTCCAGGGCCCCTATTGTAGCTATTAAATAAATGGTGTTTTTCATGAAAACAGGGATCATAAGTGAGCACCCACCCTCAGCTCTTTTGGCTGTCCCATCCCCATCTAGCCACCGAGTCTACTGTGAACTTTCTTCTTTTTTTCCCCTGACAACAAGATAATGTATGGGCAAGGTCAGTGGCTAGAGAGCTGACCTTGAAAACAGGAAGACTGGGTTTCCTATAGCGCAGACTTGCTGTGTGACCCTAGGCAAGTCACTTAACTTCCCAGTGCCCTAAACAACTCTGGGTTACCAAGAAGGTGTTGACCTGCATTAGTAGAAGGAGTTTCTCCCTGTGGGAGTTTCTTTCATCAAAGAAATCACAGTTCTAGTCCCTTCTCTGTAATAATTTAAAATTGTAAAATTCCCTTCCAATTCCTAAAAAATAGAAGCCAACGTATTATGCTCATTGATTACACCAGGGCCTCAAACATATTATGAAATGTATATTCAACATGAAAAATGCTATCTTGTCACCTCACGAACCTAATCTGAAATTAATATGTTAGTTTTAATAAAAATATATAATCAAAATAATTTTGCATTACTGCTTTAGAGTTTAGAAGGGCTTTAGAGAATGATGTGGTTGGCCCACGTCTCTTTTATAAAATGAAAAATGTAACTTCTCATAAGCATGTTGAAAACGAGCAGAGAATGCAGAATCATTCCATTGACGTTGGGGTTGAGCTCTAACTAGTAGATATGAAATAACTATCTATAAATAATAATAATTTGGGGGTAGCTCATAGGATTGGACTGAGTCCACATCAACAAAAGTGCTGAATGGTTAGCCCTTCTGTCTGTGGAGATCTCTAGGCTTAAAACCTCATTCTTTTCTTTATCATTTTATTTAAGGTCTTATTCTCTTATGGGGATAATTCATTCTAATGTCTAACCCAGGTCTTCATTGAAATCCAGTTCCTCCTATTTAAGATCTCAGGGAGACAAAGATAATTCACAGACTTCCCCTCCAGACCAGACCTATGCCTAAGGGCAGTAGCCAAATTCCTCTGGGCTAGAAGGGAAGGAAGCTTGAGTTCTTATCTCGACTTTCCCCATGACTAACAGTAATCTTGGGTGAGCCCTGTGCCTTTCTTGAGCCACCTCCTTTTCTGTCAAATGAAGACGCAGATGAACTCTAATGTCCTTTCCATTGGTTCATTTTTGCCTCCCTAGTCAAACATCCTCCTTGGTTCCCTTTAATTTCCAGGAAAAAAATACAAAATTCTCAACCTGATGCTTCTGACACCTACCTATCTTTGCAATCTTATTTATATTATACATTCATATGTTATACATTTATACATTATTGTTTATTATACATCCTTTTATACGTTCTCTCTTCCAGTCAAACTGGGCAGTCTATCTCTTGCCTCCATGCCTTTGTACAGGCAGTCCTCAGGCCCAGAATGCACCCCACTTCCCTCTGCCTTGTAGAGTAGCTAGCTTCTTTCACAATGTGGCTTAGATGTCAGTCTCCTTCACAAAACATTTATGGATCCCCCTAGTTGTTAGTTTTCTGTCCCTTCTGGAATAACTGTATTATTTTGTATTACTAAAGACTTGACTAATCCTTAGGATGGGATCAGAGCCCATAACAAAGGCTTATAATTCATTTGGTCCATCAGTCAACAAATATCTTTATAAACCTTTCAGTGCCCGGTACAGGGTTATTTAATGAATGTAATAAGCTCTTAAACAAATGATTGCTGGATTGAATTTATGAAGCCTTCACTACCTGCAGAGGGATAAATTTTCCCAATGATATGGAACATTTACTTATTTCTGGAAATGTTGTTTACAATGCCTTCACCCCGGTAGCACATCAGCTCCCTGAAGGCAGGAGCTATGTCATTTTCCCAGGCGGGAAAGGGTGGCTCTTTATATTCCAGAGCCTAGCACAGTGTTTTGCCCAGATTAGGCCTTTAATGCATGCTTGTAAAATTGAATCAAATAGTTGAGGGCATTGATATTTCTGTTAATAAAAAAGGCATTTTAAAAAGAAAGGCCGAAGCCAACATCTTTTCTCCTTCATTTTCTCCCCCATTTTGGTTATATTCAAAGGAACAAATGCAGCTCATGTAGCTTTTGGTGTAGATCAAGCATTTTTCACCTTTTGTGTGTGTCCTGGAGCCTTTTAGCAGCCCAGGGAAGCCTATGGACCCCATCTCAGAATAGTACTTTTAAACACATACAATACAAATATAGAATTACAAAAGAATTGCAATTACAATTATAGTCATATTGAAATAAAGATGTCATTTTTCCCCTATCCAATTTCACAGACCCCCTAAAATTTCTATTTATGAACTTCCTGGGGGTCTGTGGACCCCAAGTTAAAAATCACTGAGATATATCAAAGCAAAGACCCCAGAAACAATCAGCGCTATTAAGTCATTCTTTTTTACCATTTGCTGTACCCTTGGCTTTTCATTCATATGGGATCATAGATACAGTGTTGGAAGGGATGTTAGAGGCTGTCTAATCCATTTTACAGATGAGGAAACTGAGGCACAGAATATTAAATGACTTGCTCGAGGTCACACAAGTTGTCAGTAGTGCATGCTCTCCAAACAAAATTGGAAAGTTAAAGAAAAAAAGACAGTTGCCAAGTCATTACCACAATTTTTAAAAGGAGCTTTATAACACCTTTTACAGATTTTGCTAAAATGGACCTAAATTTCTTGACTATTTATCTGCTGCTGCTAATGAACAGAGAAAAGAACTGAGGCTGCATAAGTGGACCGTAGATATGTGAACTAGAGAAAGGTTGGTTTGCTTGTATATCTTGAACCTGATGGGGTTGGGGAAGGGTGAGATTGTGTGTGTGTGTGTGTGTGTGTGTGTGTGTGTGTGTGTGTCTGTGTATGTGATTGTGTGTGTGTGTGTGTGTGTGTGTGTGTGTGCGCGTGTGCATGTGTTGGGGGAGGAGATGTTGTCAAAACCACCAGGAGAGCTTAATGCTATCCTTAGTCTTTGGAAATTAGTTACTACACCTGAAAATGGAAGGTTTTGGTTTAGATGGTCTCTATGGTACATTTCAGTTCCAAATCCTGTGATGCTGATATGATCTAAGTACTATTATATCCACATTCCCCATTAAGCTATGCCCTATGCATTCTTATTTTCTGAGGAGAAGTCAAGCAACTTTTTTAAAAAATGTAAATTTTCAAATTTTTAATTTTTTTTTAAAGTTTAAACTTAAATTATTTATTTATTTATTTTTTGTTAAGTCTCTTTATTTTCATTTCAGTATCTATAACTGGGACAGAGCTTTTTGCCTCAGAGCAGCTTACATCTGGAGGGGGCAGGGGACACTTTTTCCCAGCTGCTTTCCTCTGCTGTGCCATCATCCGCAGCCCTCTGCTAGACCAATGCCTCACAAGATGACTATCTTTACTCTGTCATCTGACCCTGGGCAGCTTGCACACTTGGTATTTCATTCACACAGGATCACAGATAGAATGTTGGCAGTAAGATTCCTTGAGGGTCTTATTACTGGGGAGCTTCTCTCCTGGAACCTCTTTTCTCACCTTCCCAAACCTCTACCTTCTGCCTTACTCACCTCACCCTGGGTATTCCTGGGCACCAAGGGTTCAGATGGGACTCCCTAGAGCAGGAGCCAACCCCTTTCTCAGCATAATATCCCCAGACTAGGATGGACTATCCCCTCCCCTCCTTGTTTCTCATATTCCTCATAACTCCCTTTCCCCCTCACCATCCACCAATCAATTCTCTTAGAGATTATTGCTGATAACATTCCCCCCACCCTTATCCCCTTCACAGGCACAGTTCAGTGCCTGCTTTAATATTGCTTTTGGTCCTGCCTTTGTTTTGTTCAAAGAAAATCTAGCTGCTGTCTACTTCACAATTGAAAATTTCCAATCGATCTTTCTACAGGAAAGACTTCCCAATAGGGTCAGGCAATTTTTACAAGTCCTGGCCAAAGGAAATGTACCTGAAGTATTGAGGTGCTAGACTATAGAAATGACCTCTTCCATTAGGGAATAAGAGAGAATTTTGCATGATGATTTATAAACTTATCTGCCCTCTATTAGTGGACTGCTTTCACTGAAAATTCTGATTAGTGACCTTGGCATGGTGGTGGGAGTTTGCCCACCCTGCTTTCATCTGATTATGTAAATCATAAAGTCTTTGGAACAAGCTACTTACCTGCAGTCCAGGACACTTCATCATGATAGGTGATGGAGACAGCTTTAGAGATGGATTCTTCTCTTCTTGTCCTATTCTCTTTGATTGTGCCCTCATTTTATTCTTTATTTCTTATTTTTTAATTTATGGAATAAATTCCTTTTTTTCTTTTTTAAAAAAAAATTGTCTTATTTTTTAATTCATGGAATTTTTTTTCTTTTTTCTTATTTTTTAATTTATGGAATAAAATTTTCTTTTTTCCTTCTTTTTTAATTTATGGAATAAATTCTTTTTTTCTTTTTAAAAAATTTTCTGATTTCTTAATTTATGGAATTTTTCTTTTTTCTTATTTTTTAATTTATGTAATAAAACAAGCATTTTCATAACACAGTCCAATAAAAAAAGATGATTGCACATTAAGCTGCAAATCTACTATGCACAACTTGCTATGCTTTTCAAATATACAACAAAATTATTATGTAAATTTCTTTTTTTAATCCCTTCCCCTTCTCCCCCGCCCTAGAGACAACTATCATTAGACAAAAACAGGTATATATTTATGTAAAATTATTCTACTCATACTGCTATTTATCCATTCTTTCTCTGGATGCAGATAGCATCCTTCTTCATATGTCCCTTGTAGTTAATTTGAGCATATATAATAGTCAAAATAACTTACTCACTCGAAGTCATTCTTAAAATAATATTGCTGTTACTATGTACAATGTTCTCTTGGTTCTGCTCATTCTACTCTTCATTATCTCACACCATTCTTTCCTGTTTTTCTAAAATCATTAAACTCATCATTTCTTATAGCACAGTAGTATTCCATCACAATCATATACCACAACTGGTCCATCCATTCCCCAATTGATGGTACATTTCATTCTAAATTCTGTGATGCTAATACGATCTAAGTTCATGCAATTTCCAGTTCTTTGCTACCACAAAGAGAGCTGCTATAAACATTGTAGATCATATAGGTTCTTTTCTTTTTTCTCTAATCATTGTTGAAAATAGATCAAGCAGTGGTATTGCTGGGTCAAAGGTATAGGCAGTTTAATACTTCTTTGGGCATAATTCCAGATTGCTCTCCAAAATGGTTGCATCACTTCACAATTCCACCAACAATGAATTAGTCAACCAATTTTTCCACATCCCCTCTAAGATTTGTCACTTTTCCTTGTATCATTTTAGTCAATATGGTAAATGTAAAATGATATTGCAAGGTTGTTTTGATTTGCATTTCTCTAACCAATAAGGATTTAGAGCATTTTTATATAACCGTAAATTGTTTTGATTTCTTCATTAGAAAACTACCTGTTTATATCCTTCGACCATCTCTCAATTGGGGAATGACTCACATTCTTATAGATTTGACAAAGTTCTTTATCTCTTTTATATATGAGACCTTTATCTGATAAACTGTCTATAGAAAATTTCTCCCAGTTTTCTGCTTTCCTCTTGATCTTGGCTACGTTTCTTTTATTTGTACAAAAACCTTTTAATTTAATTAAATTGAAATTATGCATTTTACGCCTAGCCTAACTTTGTTCTCTATCTCTTCGTCATTTATAAATTGTTCACCGATCCATAAGTCTGAGAAGTAATATGTTTCATATTCTAATTTTCTTGTAAAATCTCTCTTAATATCTAGGTCAGATATCCATTTTGACCTTATCCCAGTAAATGATATAAGACATTGGTCTATACCCAGTTTTTGCCATACTGCTTTCCAGTTTTCTTAACAATTTTTACCAAATAATGAATTCTTATCCCAAAATCTTAAGTCTTTTTACTTGTCAAATATAAGATTATTCTGTTTATTTGCTGCTGTAAATTGAAGTCTACCCTATTCCATTTTTCTACCTTTCTATTCCTTAGCAGGGACTAGGTAGTTTTGATAATTACTGCCTCATAATACAGATTAAGATCCAATACTGCTAAACCTTCCTTGATACTTTTTTTTCATTATTTCCTTTGATATTCTTGACTTTTTGTTTTTCCAAATGAATTTCATTATTTTTTCTAATTCACATTCAAAATTATGATTACTATTTGTGAATTTCCCTCCATTGTATTTTTACTCACTATTTTCCTTCTCTTTTCATCTTCAATTTGTTTTTTTTCTCCAACTCTCACCCTTTTTCCTGCCCATTCTTTTTTTCAGTGACAATTTCCTTCATATGGATGACCAATAGCAGCAGGCCAATCACTTATTAAAATTTGAAATTGCTCTTTTACTCATACACACACACACACACACACACACACACACACACAGGCCCCAGGGTGCTGTCAAAAGTGAATTAACTTTCTAATTATTTGTGAGGCTAGGATAGCTGTTAGCCCATTCAATGTAGTGCCTGCCAGTGGCCAGTAAGAAGGCTGAAGATAGGGAAGTAGAAGAGTGTCTGGTCTTTCCAAAGAGGCCAGGTTTTGCTCTGGAAGCCTCTGTACTCTGTCTGAGCAAGACTTCAGACTTAAGAGCCTAACTACCCTACTGAGATGTTTGCTTAGATGTTCAAAGAATAAGGTTGTATTTCTTGTGTGAAATGAACACCGCTTCTGGATCCACCTTCAGGAAATGGAAATAAGACGGGCATTCTAATGTGAGCCTGAAATGGTGGCAACTGCTCAGTCTCCAGCACGATTTGCCTTTTAACATGATACCCTCAATTATTTCATCATCGCCGCAGAGCAGCAGATCACAGCTTATTCTCATAAGCACAAAATAGTCTCCTTGAGTAGATTATTTTTTTCCTGAGCCTGGTCTTGATATCCTTTCACCTGCAAATGGAGTAAAAGATAATGAAATGCCAGGTGACGAGCCAGGGAAACATTCTCACCTCAATCATGGCTGTTGTGTTTGCACTGCTTTTAAACAGTGCTAGGGACACATTTAATCACCAGAACAAGAAACAAATCTGTTTCTAGTTAGATGGAATTATAGACTGCCAGAACCAGAAAATGCCTTGGAGATCATCAAGCTCACTTGACACACGAGGAAACCAAGGCACTAAGAGGTTACCTGACTCTGCAGAGATCACACAATGGCTTTAGTGGCAAAGCCAGAACCAGAATTCAGGGATTCTGACTTTTAACTCAGGACTCTGATCCTTGGTATGAGGTCAAATGTTGGCAAGCCCTTAAAGCTTGCATGCATGCATTCATTCATTCATTCATTCATTCATTCGTTCGTTCGTTCATTCATTGTCCATCAGTCAAAAGTCTCTGTAACCCCTCAGGGCCTAGTAGACTTCTTCAATATGGGAAGCACTTAAACAAATGTTGCTGTGTTGGGGGTGGGGGGAAACCCCACTATGTGCAGGGAGGTGAGATTTTCCACCGTTCTTGAGGCTCAAAAGCACAGGGTTTTAGAATTTGTGATTCTAAAGTATGACATTAATGGCAGTGAGGTATGCTAGAGTCTGGAAAACCTAGCTTTGATGCCTGTCTCTGACACATACGGGCTGTATAACCTTTAGGATACCAATTAAGTTCTCAATGCCCCAGACAATTCTTTAAGTTACAGAGAAGTTGTTGATTTGCATTGGTGAAGGAAGTCTCCATTCTGAGTGTTCTCTATGCTGACCATACCGGTTTGGAACCTTCTCTCCCAATCCTCTTAAGAGAGTATAATATTAAAAATATGTAACATTTATGTATTATTAATATAAGTACATGAGTAATATAATTATTTGAGTAAATTTAATCTATATGCATATATTAATGAGTATTATATTAATTTATATTTTGTTATTACTGTTACATTCTAATTAATGTTATATATTATGTTGTATATACTAATATTATAATTAAATATGAAATTAATATCATATATTAAATATAATAATGTGTTTGTCCTTTGTTTTCAAAGAGGATCATGACATCAGGAAAATGATGACATGACTTGCAGTTGACTTCTCCCTCACACAAATACTAAATGATTATATTACCATAACTATATATTTAGTATTTAGTACTTGTTAGTACTTAGCATTAGTACTTATTATCAACAATTATATTAATAATATTCATCTGATGTGATCTTTTTTGTCGTGTATGCTTTTCGAGTAGAAGCAGAGCTTTACAGTATATATATTTAATGTATATATATATGTATATACATAATACCTAGCATTTATATAATACTTTAAAGTTCATAGAGAACTTTACAAATATTATCTCTTTTGATCCTTTCAACAGCTCTCTGTGTGGCTGCTGCTATTATTAATTCACATTTTTCCAGATGAGAAAATTGAAGCAAACAGAGATGAGTGATTTCCTCAGCTCACACAGCTAGGTAGCATCTGAGGCCACATTGGAATTCAGGTCTTCCTGACTCCAGGTCCAGCACATCTGCTGTGCCACCATCTACCTGAAAGACCTGGGTTCAAATCCTGTCTCTAACACCTACTAGCTATGTGACCTGGGCACATCATTTAACTTCTGTGTACATAGGGTAACTCCCTAGGATTTATCTGTAGTGATTTATGTTGAAAATCATAACTAGGATAGCATGCCGTCTTAGGTGGGGAGTTGGGAGGAGAGGGAGAGGGAGAAAATTTGAAACTCAAAAATTCATGGAACTGAATGTCATAAACTAAAAATAAACTTAAAAGGAAAAAGATGAAAACAAATATTAAAAATTGTTTTTACATGTAATTGAGGAGAAAATAAAATATTTTAAAAAAGAAAAAAAAAAGAAAATCATAGATTATTCTCCATTGTCTTTGGCAGAAATTATTTCAATCTGTCCTATATCTGAACAGAATCTTCTTACTGATCTTTCAGTTCCACTTTGGTTCCTACATCCTGTGTACCCACAGGCCTTCATGTTCATCCATTCACAGCGTTAGAGCCTATCCTGTGTACTCCCTCCCTCAGAGACACAGATGCCATCACGAACAACCTTTCCAACCAAACTGAATGGCAGAGTTAAGAATATCTATCATTAGTGTTGACTTCCAATATTAAAGATCCAAATCGGCATGCATCTGGTACACTTATTCACTCATTCACCGCCTCTCCCCTTCCCTTATTTCTAGGGAGTCTCAGCATTCCTCTTTCTCTCTAGCCCATGGCCCCAGACAAGAGGCCTAGCTAGCTTGGGCACTACCACCACCACCACCACCACCACCACCACCACCACCACCACCACCACCACCACCACAGAGTTTGCTGGCACCTCCCTGGCTTTCCCCATTCTAGAACAAAATCCAAACCACAGAGCTCCAGAGAGCCAACATTGGTGTCCTGGCAATAAGAATGGAACATAATAATATGAAAGTTCATTGCTTCTGTAATGACCCAGTAGACTATACAGACCATGTTTCTTAGTTTGTGTTTCCAGTGGATTCAAGGGAATCCAAACCTCTTCTATGGGTTGATGGCTTTGGACCTAGAAAGCCTAGGTTTAAACCCTTACTCTCCTACTTACTACCTCAGTGACAAATACAAGTGATACCTTCTCTTTGGGTCTCCTATTTCTCATATAAAATGAGATGATTGGGTTACATCAAGAATTCTTGACCTGAAGTCTATGAATTTGTTTTTTTTTTTTGATGAGTATTTCAATAGAACTGGTTTCCTTTGTAATCCTGTGTATTTTATCTTATCTATTTGAAAACATTATTCTGTGAAGGGGTCCATGACCCATTGTTGAACCAGATTACCAAAGGGGTCCGTGAAACAAACAACAACATAAAAGATTCAGAATCCCTAGATTAGGTGATATCTAAGATCTCTTCTAGGTCTAAATCCTATGGAACTGTGATCTCTGCTGCTCAGGCAGGTGCTTTTCTATTTTTCATGTTTGAAGATTGAGAACACTGCTGCTTGGCATTACAAATCTGTGTGACTGCAAACAACACATGGCTCTCTCGTGACCCTGATGTGGCCTCTGATGTTTTGGATGCCATCCTTGGTCTTACCCATATTGTCAAGAGGCAAAAAACTCTTGTCAGATTCTTTAGACCCCATGTCCTATTTTGATTTTAGAACTGTTTTCGTTGCATAAAAAGCTATTTTGAGCATAGCTTATTTTTAAGGTAACTGAAAGAAGAAGAAAAAAACCATTTCTTTCAGTGGATCTTAAGGGCTTATTACCAATTTCAGTTAATTTGAGGGAAGCTCCTCAAAGCTGCCTTTAATTTGCCTAATTATTAACACACTGTGTCAGCAAAAAGGACCACACTTTCTGGCTCCTGCACTGTGATTCTATATCTATAACAAATGAGATGGATAGAACAATAGGCCGTTTGGCTCATCATCTGACTTTGAATAAAATTGTTTAGACTGTGGTCAATGAATACTAGACAAAAACACAAAAACACTTCCAATTTCACTTTATGTAAAGTCTCCAGAACGCTTGGCTGCCCCTATCTTAAGCAATCAGACAGTCCAGGCTAAAGTTTGGGTTAAATAAAACCAATATGCAAATATTCCTAGTTCTCTGGTTGTGTTATTAAACATGTGTGTGTGTATACTTAGCACGTGTGTACCCCCATTTAGATCTTCCTCCGTCTTGCCTTTCTCCCTGCCTTTTGCTACAAAGTGAACCATTCGGCAGGTTGTACATACCGTTAGCCAAGCCTCTGACTTTTCGGAATCCTCACTGCCAATTCTCCCCGGGTTCCCTTGTACCTCGCACCATTTCCCAGCTTTGGTTTCACATGATCCAAAGTGCTCTCACATGAAGCCAGGAGAATCTGCAATTCAGCGCTGTGGAAAATGTGAAACATCCGTCCTAGGATGCATTTTTCAAATCTGGCTCCGTAACTGAAACTTGGCTGGTTTGCAGCCTGGCTGATAAGGATGGATGAGAGACGAAGACTAAGATGTCTCCTCCCTGTCTCCCCAACGGAATCTAAGCACTGATCTTGGAAGTGACATTTAAAGGGGAATAAGTGATTAAACTGGACAGTCATCTGATTTTCTACCCACTTGTAATCACTACACAAATTGGAGCTGCCTGAATGCTGAGATTGAGAAAAATGAAATGAGACTTGATCTTAGGCTCCAAGCAGGTTGCGGTCATGTGAAGAGCTCTACTGTGGTCAGGAAACATTTCAGTCGGCTCCCAGTAGAAAATGGCCGCATCCATCTACAGTCAGCCTACAGTCCTTGGGCCACTTCTGCTGATTTTCTTTCCTAGAGTTCCTTCCTTTTGACCTCTAAGGGCTAGGAGGACCGTGTGTACTGTTTTCATTAGTTTGTGGTGTGTCTGCTTTGCCTCCACAGAGATGGAGTGGCGTGTCTGTCCATGGTCTCACAGACTTGTTTGATGACTCTGCGATAGCTCCCCTGCGAAGGATGTGGTGACAAGCCTTTCCGGAAATGCTCTGCGCACAGTGGCCACGGAGTACCTCAGAAGACATTGAGACTGAGTCACAAGGACTCATCGGGAGGGTGGCTCACTTTCAAAAAAGTGTCCTGATGGCATTGTACCAATATTATCAAAATCACTCAAAAAACAACCAATCACAATTAATTAATCCATTAAGCATTTGTTAAATATGTTTATGACGTGCTAGGCAGTATGGTATAACAGATAGAAAGCAACGTTAAAGTTAGGAAGGTTTCTGTTTGAGTCCTGCCCCTAACCCATGCTGGTTATGTGACCCTGGGCGAGTCACTTAACTTCGAAAGGCTCTAGTCAATACTGCACCACTATAAGTTACAAAACAGTAGATATTTCTTTCTTTCCTTCCTTCCTTCCCTCTTTTCTGTCTCTTCTTTCTCTCTTTCTTCTTCCTTTTCTCTCTCTTCTCTTTTTCTCCCTTTCTCTCTTTTTCTCACTCCTTCATTCTTTCTTCCTTCTCTTCTTCCTTTCTTCCTTTTCCTTCTTATTTTTCTTTCTTCTCTTTCTTCCCCCTTTTATTTTTCTTCTTTCTTCCTTTTTTCTTTCTCCTTTTCTCATTTTCTCTCTTTTCTTCACTGTTTCTTTCTTCCTTCTTTCTCTTCTTCCTTCCTTTCTTTTTCTTTCCTTTTTCCTTCCTCCTTCCTTTCCTTCCTTCCTTTTCCTCCCTCCTTTCCTTCGTCCCTCTACTCCTTTTCTTCCTTCCTTTCTTTTTTCTTTCTGTTCTTCCTTCTTCCTTTCCTTCTCTCCTTTTTCTCTTTTTTCTTTCTTTACTTTTCCCGCTTCCTTTTCTTTGCTCCTTCATCCTTCCTTCCTTCCTTTTTTCCTTCCTTCCTTCTTTCCCTTCTTCCTTCCCTTCTTTTTCTTTCCTTCCTCCCTTCCTCCCTTCCTCCCTTCCTCTCTTCTTTCTTTCCTTTCTTTCCTCCTTTCCTTCCTTCCTTTCTTTTCCTTCCTATCTTTCTTTCCTTCCTTCCTTCTTTCCTTCCTCCCTTCTCCCTTTCCTTCTCTTCTTTCTTTTTTCTTCCTCCTTTTTTCTCTTTCTTCTCTCTTTTCCCTTTCTCTTTTCTTTACTCCTTCATTCTTTCTTCCTTCTTTCTCTTCTTCTTTCCTTCTTTTTCCTTCTTATTTTTCTTTCTTTCCTTCTTCCCTTCCTCTTCCATATTAGGAGGAAGAGAAATATTAAAAAGAAAGATCCCTAGTTGTAGGGGATAGGATGATAGCAACAAATGAGGGAGAGAAGGCACAATTACCTTATTCCTATTTTTCAAGAGTCACTGGACGAATTACTTAACTTCTTGGGGGTCCGGGTGACACTAAGACTCTAAGAGCTGCTGATCTGCTTACATCAGTAAAATGTCCTTGTTGAGAATTCCCTCTTATATCAATAAAATCACAAATATAGTTTTAAAAAAAGACACTAGGCACTGGGAGTGTAAATACAAAAGTGAAATAATTGGTGGTCATTGTTCTTTTTCTATTCACACCTATGATTTCATTGATATGGGACTCTTTCCACAAAAGGTAGAAAGTAACTTGTCTCTGTCATCTCAGACCATTCCTGAGGGGCCCAGGAAGTTAAATGATTTGCCTAGGGTCATCCAATTAAGTTGCCTCCTGATCTACTATCCCCTGCCTCTTGCTGTGGCTACTCATAACGTTTTGGAATATTAATATAAAAGAAAGATAGTGTTGCACTAAAAGAAAAAATTTTACTGGATAAAATGAGTTAATTGAAAAAAAATCACTGGAATTATTTTTTTAAGTACCCACTCAACCTTTTAGTGGATTTCAAGATTAGGAATTTTAATCCTTTTGAAGTGGAAAAAAATATGCCTCTCTACAGTAATAGCTTTTGAAGCATATTTCTCCTTGGGCTAATAAGCCTCCCCTTGACATTAAGAAATAGGCCTTCTCCTGAAGGTCAATGACTCAGGGTTTCTGCAGACCCAGAAAGAGGAAGAAAAATTCTAAAGTCCTCTATAATTACAGCGCCTCAAGCAGTATTGATTAGCAGAAGTGTTCCTATCACACAATAAAGGACAGCTTGTATTTTCAGTCTCTTGTTTGAGAAGTTGTATTTTTCAAGCCAACAAGCGTTCATTAACCACCTACTATGTGCAGTGCTAAGCACTGGGGAGACAAAGATAAAGAAAGGCAAATACAGTTCCTGCCCTCCAGGAGCTCACTTTGAATGGTGTGACAAAATGAAAACAACTATGTACTTACAAGATGTATAGAGGAGAAACTGGAAGTAACTCGGAGGATAGCAGGGAGGGGCTGGCTCTGGGAAAGGCCTCCTGGGTCATGAAGGAGGCCAGGGAAGCCAGGATGTGGAGATAAAGAGGAAGAGCATTCCTAGCATGGGGAATGACAGTGAAAAGGTCCAGGACTCAGAAGATAAGAGCTTCATTTCCAAACCAAGCAAGATAAAGTTGTCAATGCAAAAACTAAAGATTGGAAGAAATCTTGGAGGCCATAGCAAGAGGACACCTGGCCCCTGCTTATTGACCTTCTATGAAAGGAAACTCACAAGCTCCCATTCCAATGCTGGTCCTCTCTAATTGTTAGGAAGTTGTCTTGTAAAACCATAGTGAAATCTGCCTGCCTGCAATGATCACAATGCTGATTCTTTCTCTGCCCTACAGGATAAATCAAGACAAAACCTATATCCCATCAATAAGATAGCCCATTGAATATTTGAAGACAGTAGTGTTGTTACCCCTATGCTGTCTCCTCCTGTCTCGCCACTGCCTCCCTCCCACCCTCCCCCAATCCCTGCCATTCCACAACCACTTTCTTATAAGATTTCCTTCAATTGTTTTTCAGTCATGTCTGACTCTTCATAACCCCATTTAGGGTTTTCTTAGCAAAGATACTGGAGCGATTTGCCATTTCCTTCTCCAACTCATTTTACAGATGAGGAATTTGAGGCAAACAGGATTAAGTGACTTGCCCAGGTTCACACAGATAGGTGTCTAAGGCCAGATTTGAACTTATGAAGATGAGTCTTCCTGACTCCAGGCCCAGAGCTCTGTGCACTATGGTGCCACCTAGCTGCTCTTTTATAGGACAAACACTCCCAAGACTAAATTTAAGCAAGTCTGTTTACCATAGCAGTTGCTGTCTACAGGTGATCCAACTTATGCTTGAAGGTGACAGGATGGGGTTGGAAGAGAAGAAAAAAGAAATTTACATGATAACTTTGTGGTACATTTAAAAGGCGGTATACTTAAAAAGAATAGTAAGTAATACATAGTATATATTATATAACTTATAATATATAATGACAATATAGTATACTTAATAGTATATGATATATAAGAGTATATCATACACTTATAATATACTAATTATATTATATAATATATACTTATAGTATGCTAAAAGTATATTATATAATTATTATAATAATATACCTAACAGTAAGTTGTACATAATAGATTTGCAGTTTCATATGCAATCATCTTTTTTATTATACTATGCTATGGAAATGCTTGCTTTATTCCATAAATTAAAATAAGATAATATTTTCCCCAAAAAATATGATGCTTAGAACTGGGCACAATATAACAGATATGGCATGAGCCAGGCAGAATACAGCACGACTCGAAGCCACCCCATCTCCCTTTTTCAGGACATTGGGATTATATTAGTGCAGACTGATAGCAAATTAGCTTTTTTGGATACTTATCTCATTCTCAACTATGTCCCCACAGTAGTTTTCCAATGAACTCCTCTCTAATTGTATCTCCATGTTCTCTGTTCAGGTGATTTTTAAATCTTTTATCGGAGGCCAGAAGAGGTTAAGTGACTCGTCCAGGGTCATACAACAAGTAAGTGACCAAGGCGATTTGAACACAGGTATTTGAAACTCCATGTTGCCTTTAACCTCACCATTCCAGTGAGTCAAGTTCTTCTCGGCTGCCGGTTCTCTTATCCAAGGTGTTAACTATTCCTTCTAGCTTCTTGGCATCCATTGATTTGTTAAGAACGCCATTTATACTTTCATCCAACTTGCTGATTAAAAAAAAACAAAAAACCTTTACCAGAATTGAGACACAGACAGAGAACCTTGTGCTCCAATGGAGACTTCTCTACAGTTCCAGTCAATCCTGCAGTTCGCCCCCTTTGGAGCTGCTCCATAACATTGTATTGCATTTCCATTAACCTTTCTTCTTTTTAATAATTATACCACACAGGGATTTATCTGATGGCTGTACCTATGTTTCAAAAACCTACAAAAGCACATACTGCATAAGGAACAGTTCTGGGGAATGTTTGACATTTCAATTGTAAGTCATACCCGCCTGAAATATCCCTTTTCTTTAAAACACAGCCTAATTTCTTTCAGTCTCAAGTGCATGGATTGATGCTAATTTGTAGAGCCATATAAAGGCTTTATCCATTCGGGATTCATGCCAGGTGTCCTTGTGTTGCTTTGCTTAGCTTCTTCTTGGTGTCCTAAAAAGACTTATGATTCATGATTCAATAAGACCCAATAGAATGCTTGTTCCTTGAGGGCAAGGCTCTTTAGCGGATGTCTTTGTGTCTGTAGCACCCAGCCCAGTGCCTGGTCCATAATGCCTAGAATAATACATGCTTATTAAATGAATAAATGCATAACCCAGGATCTCATCTGTTGTTAATAAGACAGTATCAGTGCATGTAAGAGAGCGTGTAGGAAGTGGTGTAATTACAGCATAAGAAAGCCCTGAGGAATGAATTTCAGACTTAGCTTATAGACTTGACAAGTTGACAGGATCTGAAAAGCTTCAGAGAGTAGTCTCCTGACCCATCTTTGGGTGTCATGACTGGTATGTAACATGTGAATGTACCAATTGAACACATGATTCTTGGAAGGCCACAGGGCTCTCTGTCTGTGGCCCAATTCTGGTAAACATGTTTCTAACAACTTGGATGAATGTACAGATGGTATGCTTATCAAATTTGTGGATGCCTGAAAGCTAGAAGGAAGAGCTAATATCTTGGATAACAGAATGGGGATCCATAAAGACCAGGATTGAATGGGATGGTATGGCCAAAGGCAATGTGGCACAATGGATAGGGTCCTGGACATGGAGTCTGGAAGGCCTGGGTTCAGATCTTTCCTCAATCATTTGTGTGACTCTGAACATATTTAATCCCTCTAGGCCTTGAATAAAAGATTAAAGGGGCAAAAGGGGAGGAAATGTTTGAGTATCTACTATGTGTCAGGCACCATGCTAAGTGCTTTACAAATATTCTCTCATTTAATCAAAAAAAATCAATCTGATTGAATGTCAAAAATCCTGACTGAATGAGAAGGAATGCAATCTCATCAAACCCGATTGAAGCCAGGAGCTGTGGAGGCTCAGGCCTACATTCCATTCCCAAGTCATCATGCTGTGGGAGAGGAATCAAGGCCTCTCTCACTGAACGAGGCCTGGAGTGGCAATCAAAACTTTGAATTTCTTGCTTTCGATGGTTTGAGGCTTAACTTTCTGAATACTTGAACATAATTACATGTGGCTTTTAAAAAAGGCTTTAGACAAAGCAAATCATCTCAGGAATGCTTTCAAAGATGTATCGTTCCATGGGTCTTGTGCCCTCATCCCCTCAGATCTGGCAATACCTTTAACAAGGGTCCCTCATGAATTCCCAGATTTTTCTCTAATAAAGAAGTAAAAAATCTGGTAAAGTGAAATTTTTCTGGATCCATGATGTCCAGACTCCCCAGAATTTTCAACTCTGACCTTCTCTTCCAAAATTCACTTCCTCCCCTCATCAATAATACCCATAAATACATTATTTATGTTACTCATTATAATGAGCACTGGTCCATGTACCTAGGGCTTGGTAGAAATTTAGGTGAGTCTAAAGAAAAGTGGGAGTTTGCAGGAATATAAAGGATATTCTATACTACCTTAGATCCCTAGATTGTCCCCGACGGTGAACAATATGTATATAGAAATCTATGAATTGGGTTCCTCTTGTGATTCCTGTTTCATCTTCCCATGACTCAGTCAAATTTTCTGTAGGCCATTGCAACCTCACTACCCCATTCCAAACCACCCCTTCCATTCATGCCCCTTCCACCAACCTCAACGGTATCTAGTCCATTAGGATACTTACAAGATTCCCTTCTGTGAGCCCCGTAACGCCTAACTTAAACCACTAGCTTATTACTTGTTTGTCTGAACTTCTTCGGGTTACTACGAACAGTAGGATAATCTAGATAACGCCACAAAACAGCTCCTTCCTACCTTTCCAGTTTGCTTGACTCCCCCTGCCCCTCCCACCACCCTGCTCTACAGTCCAGCCACGCTGGCCTGCTGTTCCTCGCCCATCGTATACACTCCGTCTCCTAAGGCCCTGCCTTTGTACTGGGGGCCCCTTCATGCACAGAAGGCTCTCTCTCCTCACCTCTGCCTTTTAATTTCCCCTGACTTCCTTTTCATTTAGGTCCAATCCCACCTTTCATCTCCGCACCCCCATCTGTCAATGCCTTCCCTCTGAGATTGCCCACCATCTACTCTGTAACTGTCTTACAGCTATGTGTCTGGTTATTTGTTTCTCACGTTAGAATGTAAGCTACTGGAGGGCAAGGATTAGTTTTTTTTTCCTTTGTATTCCTAGTACTAGTACCTGATCTATAGTGACTGCTTAATAAATGCTTGTTGACTGGCTGCTTAACGACTGGAAATGGACTACATGAATCCCTGACACATTCTGTGTATTATCTCTCCCTCATGTGCATATTCTGGTAACTGTCCAAGTGCACTGTCTTACTGTACATTCCCCTTAGGTTGACAGGCAGCCGGGAGGTGCTGAGGGCAGAGCACTGTGCCTGGGGTCAGGAAGACCTGAGTTCAAATCCAGCCTCAGATACTTAATAGCGGTGTGATCAGGGTAAGTCATTTAACCTCAGTTTCCTCAACTGTCAAATGGGGATAATCACACCTACTTCCCAGGGTTGTTGTGAGGACCAAATGAGATAATATTTGCAAAGTGCTTAGCACAAGGCTTGGCACATGTTGTTGAGTCATTTTAGTTCTGTCTGACCCCATTTGGGTCTTTTTTGGCAAAGATACTGGAGATACCATTTCCTTCTCCATTGGCACATAGACGGTGCTTAATAAAAACTTATTCTCCTCTCCTAAGTCCATCACCCCAAAGAGCAACAGGAGATGGCGCTGGCTGAGACGGAAGTGGGGGGAGAAAACAGATGATGATGTCAGTAAGTGCGCATTTATTCAGTACAGATTTTTCAAACAGAAATATTTGAAATTGAATAGAAATGTTGAAATGATCAGTGTTAATAATTTTGGAAAATTCTTTCAAGGACAAGGTGCTTGACGATATATGTGTCCTAATGCTTTGCCTTCTTGGAGTGTATATCATTTGTTATTAGTTGATTTTTGTCTCTTGTTTCCGTCTCTCTGCCATTTGTTCCTTCTCTGTCTCTGTTTTCTCCAGAAATGTCATTAGATGGCTGCAGACTCAGGAAGCAGTGCAAGGGACATGTGCATCATTACAGTCAGCATTATAATTGTTATTGAAGGTGAGGGGTGTGTGCTGCTATGCAGAGTTAGTGTGGCATCACAAATAGAAGCCTGGCAAGGAAATGTGTGTTCAAAGGCTGCCTCTCTCACTAGCAGTTGTCACCAGGCAATCCATTCAACTTGTATGTTCCTCATGAAACTCCCTAAGACTTTTTAAAAAATTAATTAGGTAATTAATTTTTAATTTATGGAATAAAACAAGCATTTCCATAACAGAGTATAATAAAAAAGATGATTGCAAATGAAACTGCAAATTTATTATGTGCTATTTGCTATTCCTTTAAAATATATAATAAAGTAATCTTATAAATTTCTTTTTTTCTTCCCTCTCCTCACCTCCCCCCTACCCCCAGAGATGGCTACCATTAGACACACACACAATGTGTATGTATGTGTATATATATATATATACATATATATATATACACATATATATGTATATATACATATATGTATGTGTCTTTGTGTATATATACACGTTATGTATGTGTATATATATATATACACATGTGTGTGTGTATATATATATATATATACATATACAATTATTCTATACATACTTTGATTTATCAGTTCTTTCCCTAGGACCTTTTGACCCAGGAGAAAGAATTTCGGATTTGGAATTGGGAACCTGGGCTCGAATCTTTCTTATTTCCTACCTGAGTGACCTTGGGTAAGTCATTCATCCTTTATAAACATTCATTCACCATCTATAATAACTGCCACCATTTATAAAAAGGTTTCAAAGTTTGTGAAGCCCTGTATGTATACCATGTCATTTGTCCCTTACAGAAATTCTGAGAAGTCGATGCTCTTATTAGTGACATCTTACAGATAAAGAGTTGGAGGAACAGAAAGCTTAAATGTCTTGTCTAGGGTCACACAGCTAGCAAGTGCCTGAGACAGGTTTTGAACCCAGGTCTTTCTGACTCTAAGTCTAGCATTCTACACAGTATTCCACTCTACCTTACTAAATGAGAAGGTTGAGTTAGACCTCTAAGGTTCCTCTTTCTTCTCTGACACATGATCCTGAGATTCATTTGTTAAGACGCAGCTGGGTCGAGATCCGTACCAGTCAAAGTACATCCCACTCTGAGGAAATCACTGATCCTTGCATATTTGTGTATTGGCATAGTTTAACCTACAGCTTTCTTTCTTAAAAATTAGTTCCCAGAACAGCAAAGCCTTACTTCAGGCCATTTTCCTAGAACAAGGAGAAGCAAATTTGACCCATATTCAAACAGTATTACTGCTTCTATGATCCTATTTCTCAAAGTCAGAGAACTGATACAAGTTCTTAATCATGAGTTTCCTTAAAATGATGGTCACTTGATTGTTTGCAGAAGTAGATGATGGGAGTCTTACTTTGAGGCAAAAGGGCCAAGACCTACCTTTGTCTTTATCACTTATTCAACAGGTACTTGATATGTGACTACTATATTCTAGGCACTATGTAAGTTATTGGAGATATAAGTACAAAAATAAAAAAGTTTCTGGCCTTTGACACTTTGCATTTTATTGAGGGAAATAGCATGTACATATATATGTATGTATGTATGTATGTATGTAGAGAGATGGGGGAGGGAGGAAGAGAGGGAGAAGAAGAGAGAGAGAAAGAGAGAGAGAGAGAGAGAGAGCTCATATTAGCTCTAAGATTCGTTGTGCCAATTCCCATTCTCACAGACCAGTTGTCCTGGAACAAAATTAAATCTCTCCCTCAAGTTTCTAGGGAGACTCCTGAAGAATTAGAAGTGGTTCTCCAATGTCATCACTTTGAGCCACCGCTGATGTTCTTCCCTACAAGATTATCAGCTAAGACTTTTTTTTTAATCAGCCAGCCATAAGTGGCTTTTAGAAAGGGGTATTTACTAAGGTGGCACAATAGAACAATGGGTACAAAACACATCCCCCCCCAAAAAAGAAGGCTTATCACATACTTTTCCAGAAGCACATACAGAGTCTAGGGGAAAGTGAGCTCAAACTTAGAGAGTGCATGTGGTCAAGGGGTAATTCACAGTCCCTGGTCACTGGAATTCCTTTCCTCCTATTTTTAGTTTACTCAACAAGTTCCCTTTAGACGTGGCTTAGTTTCTTTTTGGGGATCCTTGCAATATGATAATTTTATATCCAGGATTTCCTTGGATCTCAATGTAGACAGTGCCATTAGCTGACCTGACAATGCCTCTAGGTCATCAAAGCTAATATGGGAAGTATAACATGAGAAAATATTTGTAAAGACTCTGCAAATCTCCAAATATTATCCTAGCTATTATTATTCTATTATTCTCAATTCTACCTATTATTATTGCTATTATTAAATATAACATCCTTCAGTTCCTGCAAAGCTTGGAAGGTCTTTCTCTAGTCAAAGGGGCTGGAGAAGGATAACTATGCCGAGGCCAAGGCTTCTCTTTCCTCTCCTCCTCCCCTAAGCAGATCTTTATTTATTTATTCATTTATTTACTTAATTTAATTTAATTTTTTAATTTATGGAATAAAACAAGCATTTCCATAACATGGTATGTATGATAAAAAAGATGAAACTGCAAATCTGTTATGTACAACTTGCTATTCCTTTTAAATATACAATAAAGTTATCATGTAAATTTCTTTTTTTTCTTTCCTCCCCCCTCCTTCTTAAGGGTTTTACTGGGCGCCATGCTTTATCCAGTCCTTTTAAGGATTCTCTTCTCTACTCACTTGATAATTTATAAAGGATCCCTGGGGCATCACCAAATTTCTTTAGCCTATGAACCCTTCCTGAGAAGCATCATTCAGTTCCAGGTACCTTTTACACTTAACCTAAAGCCTGTTTGATTGGTTATTTTCACCTGATTAAGAGTATCAGACTGTATTAGCAGTTATTTTAAATGGTGAGGTTAGGTGTCTTGATTAAGGCAACCAACCCCTGCCTTTGTGTAAGTGTATACAAAATAAATACATAAATATAAGATGATTTGGAGGGCAGCTGGGTGGCACAATGGATAGAGTGCCAGGCCTGGAATCAGAAAGAAATCTTCATCATTTCAAATTTGGCCTCGCATACTATCTGTATGACCGTGGACAAGACATTTAACCCTGTTTGCCTCAGTTTCATCATCTATAAAATGAACTGAAGAAGAAAATAGAAAATCATTCCAGTATCTCTGCCAAGAAAACCCCAAATGGGGTCAGTAAGAGTGAGACACAACTGAAAATGACCAAACAACAACATAAGATGATTTTGCAGGGGGAGACACTAGCATCTGACTGGATTGAGAACTTACCTATTACCTAATAAAGTGATACTTGAGCAGAGTTGAAAGAAATTAGAGATTCTAAGAGGCTGAAATGAGGCAGGAGTGCATTCTAGACATGGAGGACAACCTGTGCACAGAGGCTAGAATGTTGAATGTTGCATGTGAGAAACAGGAATAAGTACGGCTGGGTTGTAGAGGGCATAGAGGGGAGTAATGTAACATGAGGTCCGAGACATCGGTTTACTGTTTGCCAAACCTCCTTCTTGCCTTCAAGCTCAGTACATGCATACAGATCATGAATATTTTATGACTCAGAAATACTTCCTCCAGTCCTCTAAAGGAAAAGCTGCACTACCTTGAGTGCCCATCACTGCAGCCATGATGGAATCCCCATAACACTTTTCTTCAAGCCTTTTTTATTCAAGCCTTTTATTCAAGTGTGAATACAGTGACCTCTCTGGATCTGTTCAGCCTCCTGCACCAGAACAGATGGAATAAAAGACAACAACTGGAAAAAATCAAAGGACCTTGGTAGGGAACGCCAGATTTATTTGCAAGCCTATCCCTGGGGCTGACGCTGCTATGAAAGCCAGGACACCTGAACCCTTCTAAGTTGTGTGCTATCTGACTGATCAAGTCTGTTTTGACTTAGCTGGTGGACCAAGCATTTCTCTGTTCCAAGAACTTTCCAAGTTTAGGGCTAGATAAGACCGATCATGTTGAAGTCAGTCTAGCTACCTCCCTGGGAACAATATCGAAGCAGAGAGAAAACACATTTGTTTGTTTCTTTGGTTTTTCTTTTGGGGGTTATCTCCTGCTAGTCACTGAAGCCTGCAGTGTTGAACCCTGCTGTTTCCATGGACTAGAAGAGTAGCTTTCCAAACTAGAAAGTAGATTGGTGGCTTCAAAGGAAGTGGGAAGAATCTCAGATGGTTGTCACTTGGCTCAGGTTTAATTCCCTACTGTCTGGTGGGTTTCACCACCTGCTTCTATTGGCCTGGCAAATCACTCCAAGTCTCTGGGTTTCATTGTTCTTCTCTGTACAGTGAGGTGGCTGGACTAGATAATCCTACAGTCTATAATCCTATATATACTATATAATCCTACAATCCGACCTTCCCACAGTGGGGCACAGAGACTCGTTAGCGACAAGGGCTGTTCACCTCAGGAGGAGGAGGCTAAGGCATCAAGTCAGCAGGAATAGACTCTTTCTCAGGAAGCCAGTTCTGAGCACTTGTGACAGCTTGGGTTATGTCTCAGAATGTTGGGGCTTAACCTTAATGGCAAGGAATCCAGATAATTCTTAGGAGGTCTCCTTTCAGATCACAGATTTTCACTGCTGAAGAATAGTTTTCAATGGAGCCCACATCAGAATTGTAAAGTGCAAAGTGCATGTGCATCGTGTGTGTGTGTGTGTGTGTATGTGTGTGTGTGTATGTGTGTGTGTGTGAGCGTACTCTGGGGCTGCTGCATGAAGGTCCCTCTATACCTGCTCTCTTGCCGTTTTTGCCCTGATGCTGCCTTCCTTGGTACAGTGACCATAGTGCTAATCCTTACATGTAACAAACAGGAACTAAGGCTTCCATTTCCTCCTGTATTTCAGGGGGCAGTGGTCACGGCTCTTCTGCCTTGGTATCGGCTCCCAAGCCATGGAATCTGCAGGGGTAAGAATTCCCCCTCTTTGGACTCCTTGGCTACAGGTATTACGACAGTGAATAAAATTTTTAAAAAATACACCTAGAATTGGTGGTGGAGAGGAGACAATGTCTCCTTAATTCAGGTGCAGGACCTTGATCTTTTCCCGCTTGGAAACATCAAACTTCTGCAGGATGGTCTTCAACCCCATACCTTTAGTTCTTGATACAAATGTGTTGAAAATTAATCCTCTAACAAAATGATGCTTCACCTTTTGGTCCAGCCCTGACCTTTAGGACCCATCAAAGCGGGGAGGAAGGTGGCTACATCAATCATTTCCAGGGGCTGCCCATGAAGCACAAACCTTGTAAAACGAGACCTTGCCCTCTCTACAGCAAGCAGACATCACACCTTTCACAAAGGGAAGGCTGGCTTCCCTAAGAGAGGTCTAGTTAAGCCAGAGGGAGGACTCAGCATTCAGTGTACAAGGCTTCCCCCAGACTTCCAGATTGGGCTTCAATCAATGTTTGGCTTGTGTTCTTCTCACTCTCATGCATGAAGTCTCTAAATAGGGACCAGGGTCCAGTTAAGATGAGGGGAGAAAAACGAATCATTGTTTTTATGGTGTAAAAAGCATAAGTGATGAAATCTAATAAAAGTTCCCATTCAGTTTAGATAGTAGAAAGAATTAAATTGGTTGGAACCCAGATGAAAGCTCATTAAACTTGCATCCACTGTTAGACAGTTGCAGATAACATCAGAAAAGGGTTTTTTTTCTGGGATGTCTTTGTTGCTGCTGCTGCTGCAATCACTCGGGTGAAATGAGACCATATCTCACTACAGAATGAGAAAATCAAGCAGAGGTTGTATTAGAACTGATATCAGAGCGTTGATGGGGTGGGGAGGGGGGACAATCCCCCAAGGCTCCAGCATAAACCCAGTTTAGGTGAACACATGTTTTCAGTATGAGCTCACAAGACATCCTAGCAAATTTCTCCATCTCTAATTGAGTTATATGGTCATGATGTGGCACATCCCCTTCAGATAAAGTCGAGCATTTTCATCTTCTAGTTACATAGACTGGTATCAGGTCACAACAACTGTGGGCAAATGTCAGCTCCCAAGTATGCCACTGTGGGCTGAGCTGTGCATGTTCTTAATTAACAAGCAAGAGCCTAGGCTGTTCGGTGGGGCAGTTCTCTAGCTCTCGGTGGGTGTGGGGCAAAGGAAGGAACAGAGGCAGTAGACAGGGCTGGTCTGTGCTGTAGAGGACAGGAAGACATGACTGAGGAGGATACCTGAGCTTGGGCCACTGATCCTATGGTGCCCTGTCTCTGCCTAGTAAGGAATTTCATATTAGGGACTAAGGAAGAATGACTTAAATTTATTTAAATGGTTAATTAATTAAAAGGTTACATTTAGGTTCAGTTAATAGAACATTTTGATATCCTAGCTCTTCCCTGCACTGGTTCAATAACCATTTTTTTTTAAAGGCTGTGTCTCCCTATCTCACTGGAAGTATAAAGGTCACCCACAGGACCGATCCCTCCCTACCCTTAGGCGCAGGATCTTTGACCTACTCTGTCTCTGACTTCAGAAGCTTTGCCCACTTTAGGCAACTTGGTGGTTCCCCGCTCCCTGGAGACTCACCATATCAATGCTGAACTTAGTATGGACAGTGAATATATACACATATATGAATGTTTATGTGCATCTGTGTATAAATATGTACATACATACATATATACATATACATACACATATGCACACACACATATATACACACACACACACACACACACATATATATATATATATTCTTTAAAAGCTATGGAAGCCAGGCGTGGTGGCACATATCTGTAAATATGCACACACACAATATATACACACTTATATGTGTGTGTGCACATACACACACATTCATAGGTATGTGCCACAATTCCTGGCCTTGGCAGCTTTTAATAGAGAAGATATAAGGATCTATAGACATATATACGCTTTGTCATCGCTGCTGCTATTGTTGTCATTCAGTCATTACAGTCGTGTCCAACTCTTGTTGGCCCCATTTGGGGTTTTCTTGGCAAAGACACTGGAGTGTTTTGCCATTTCCTTCTCCAGCCCATTTTACAGATGAAGAAACTAACTTTAGCCTAATTGCTCTCCCTGTATACAGCCTCTTCCTTCTCTAATCTATCTTAACTCCCCCTTAATACTCCTAAAATACACACCTGGACTTGTCCTCCTGTGCAAAAATACTCAGTGGTTCCCTATTGCCTCTCTACAAACAAAACAAAACAAAACAATAAACCCAACTCATCAACTTGGCATTTAAAGTCTTCCACAATCTAGTCACCATGTACCTTTCCAGACTTAGTTCATATTGCTCCCCTTTATTCAAGCTGCATTCCAAACAAACTTCTATCCTAGTTTGTACCTGGAATTAAACATTCCATCCCCTGTCTCCCAGCCTTTGCAAACGCGTGGGATGAATTCCCTCCTTACAGTCACCTCTTAAAATCTCTGACATCCTCAAGATTCCTATTCCTTACCTCCTTCAATTCTCAAATGAGAAGCTTTCCCTAAACTCCTCCCTCTCCTTCAAATTATCTTATATTTACTTATGTGTGTATGTATTTTGGAGCCACCTCTCCCCAGTAGAATGGAAGTTCTTTGAAGGCAGGAAACATTTCCTTTTTGTCTTTGTACCCTTAATGCCTTGCATAATGCCTTTCCCATAGTAGGCATTTAATTAATGTTTATTGAAATGGATTAATTCCAATTCCAGATCTGGTATTCTTTCTTCTGCCCTAAAATAGGGCATGACCCATGCTGGGTATGTATATATACCTGATAAAGGAACTTGTTTATCTTTTCATCTCCTTTAGTAAACCCCATAGGCTTGCAAAGAGTAACTGGCTTAATAAATGTTTGTTGATTTGATTTCTACCCTAATCCATACAATAGTGTATGTGTGGTATCTTTGGTATTCTAAATCTGTTTTAATAAGTTCATGTGGACTTTCCTTTTTCGTTCATGCAACAATTTAGGCATGTTTTGAGCCGGGCATCAAGTGGATGGAACCTGGCTCTACTGACCACCACAAAAACATGTGTGATGGCTGGGATGTGACTGGCTCGGTAATATTTGTCGATACCACCTGTTAATAATCCAAAGGGATGATGTCATTGTTGGCAGGGCCCAGAAAGGGGAAATCAGAGGCAAGCAGCTTTTGTTGGCTCTTTTAGGATAAGAACCAACCCCCATTTGGGTCCTTGACTTTGGCAATACAAACGGTACCAAAAAGTCCTGAAAGCCCAGAATCACCACCCTATTCCCCATGGTCAAAGGAGGGTATTTTTCCTCTATCCAAAAAAACCTGGGTCAGTTTCTCTCTTACAGAAAGCCCTTAGAATTTTGCAGATTCTTGGAAAAGCCTACCTGGGTTGGAGATTTATAACGTATTTATGAGATAATTAATTCTTGGGGAGATATTCTTTTTCAGCTGAATGACCTCACCCCATAGGGGAGAGATTGAGTCAATTCTAACTCTCCTGAGTCCACCTTGGTTTTGGATGGCAAAAGAAGGGTGTGGGGAGAGACTTCATGGTACCTTATATTACAGAGTAATGAAATAAACTTGGTGCCCCCTAGGACATTTAAGCCTGTGCAAATGGTAAAATGTACTCCAACTCAGATTTTCATTTCCCTGACTCTTGCCCAAACTGGGGCCAGGGCTAGGATTTCAGGGTGAACCAAGCAAATGCATTTACTATAAACACAGACGAGTCGTAGCCAAATGGAGTGACCTAGTTGTCCTTGTTCTCTTTCTTTC
>CM053622.1:358674173-358697934 GCA_028646595.1 Phalanger gymnotis
TCATTCACTTAGTTCAGGAGGAAAAGTCAGTACCCTGAACTTCAGAGCAAATACAAACAGAAATTACAAACAGAGAAAATAACACAAATCAACAGACAGGCTTCTGTCTGACCATAACAATATATACATTGTTACCAGAGAGAGAAGCACCAACATCTGGGTTTTCAAAGCCAGGAGGCTCCTTAACAGCTACCCAGAGTGTCATCTGGTGAAATCACAGGAATGATATTCCAATGAGTGAGCCCCCAAAACAATCAGAACATATATATAGATATATATATATACACATACACATATGTGTATATATATATATTTATGTACACACACATACACACATATATACATATATATAGTACATACATATATATACATACATACATACATAGATACACATAGATACATACATATATGTATATATATATATATAAATATACATACTTCTTCAGGGTCAGAAGGTGTCACAACCATGTCACTTAAACTCATGTGACTTAGGCTTTCTTTTGACTTAAGCAGGTCATCAAAGACTCTTGATTCAATCAAAGACTCTTCGTGGATAAAAACAATTTGTTCCAACGGCCATGAAGGCCACTAAAGAAGGTACTATGGAGTGCTTAGAGCTTGGTCAGACATTGGAGATGCCAAGGTCACCTACTGCATCTGGGGCCACAGTGAGTCATCTTGACTTTTGTCTTGTCTCTGGACTTTGATGACTTTGGAAGAGAGCGTGAGGTTGATTCCTTTCCAGAACTTTGCCTCACTTAAATCCAATTCATGCTTGAGTCAAGATATTGCCCGTGATATCATTGGTCCTCTTTGAAAATGAAGGACAAACAAGAGCAGGAACAACACAACAGTTACGTATGTGAGTACATATATGTATGTATAGATATGACACAACAAAAATAAACTCCCTTGGAAAATACTTGCATCACAAACAATCAGTATCACTGTAAGCTCCCTGAGACCAGCAGCTGTTCCATTTTTGTCTTTGCATTTGAGGCACCTAGTATGGTGCTTGATATGGGCAACGGTTGGTACAGTGGGGCCTCAAAGCCAGGAAGATCTGGTTTTAAGTCCTGCCTCTGACGTAGCCTGGCTATGTGACCTTGGACAAGTCACCTCCCCTGGGTGCTGTGGGCAATTCTCTAAGACTATAAATTGCAGAGAAGGGCCTCACCTGAATAGGTAACGGGAATTTCTTCCTCCATGAATTGCCCATATCAATTAAATCATAGGTCCAGGCCCTATCCATTAATAATTGCTTGTTTGTTGATTATTTTCCTATTAATACTTTTATTTCCTCTACTGAATTCATCACAAAAAGTAAGAATTATTTGAAACTGTTGTCAGGAGGATTTAGAAGACAGTGGCTTCCTCCTTTGTTCTCCAGCAGCTCTTAGGAAAAACCACATGTTCCTACGGTGCCGCTCTTATTTTCTCTTGGTCCCCACATCAGGTATGTCAATCACCTAAAGGAATATTTCAGGTAGTCTGGGATGACTGGGATTTGTCAGACCTGGCCTAGATGAGGAGTTCATAATGATGTAGCATGCTGCCTCTAAAGAAGTCAAGTTCTTTCCTGGGTTTAGGAGAGCTGAAGGGTATCATGAAGCCTCAGATTCTTCCAGCCAAGTGACTAAGAAATATGTCAGGTTCTCACCAAAAGTCGCTCAGCACCATGCTCTTCCCTCTGTCCCCATGAAAAAGGTATGCTAGGAGGAGACAGAGAGAGAGAGAGAGAGAGAGAGAGAGAGAGACAGAGAGACCGAGAGAGAGATACAGAGAGACCGAGAGAGAGAGACACAGACAGAGACCTCAGAGAGACAGACAGAGACAGAAAGACAATGAGACACACAGAGACAGAGGAGAGCAAGAGAGAGTGAGGGTGGGAGGGAAGAAGAGGAGGAGGAGGAAGAGGGGAAGAGAAAAGAGACCACCCTGGTTCCTCTGACTTTGACCTTTTCTGGAGTCCAAGTTTCCATACTACTTCCCAACTACCTCCTCAGCCTTCACCTTAATGAATTCTCCCCACCCCTTCTAACATTCTTTATGTCTTGATTTTGCATTAGACTACAGGCTTCTTGAGGGTAGGGACCATTTTGCTTGCTTGTATTTATGTGTATCTCCAGAGCTTAGCACAGCACTTGGCACAGAACTTAGTAAAAACTTAATAAATGCTTTATCTGAATCTATCAATGGGCAGTTAGGTGGAACAATGAGTGCTGGGCCTGGAATCAGGAAGAAAAGTTATCTTCATGAGTTCACATCTGGCCTCAGATGCCTGCTGTGTGAAATTGGGCAAGTCACTTCATCCAATTTGCCTCAGTTACCTTCTCTGTCAAATGAGCTAGAGAAGAAAATGGCAAACCACTCCAGTATCTCTGCCAAAAAACCCCAAATGGGGTCATGAAGAGTCAGACATGACTAAACAACAAAGTACCCTCTCTGGCCAAACACAGCAATTCTTTAGTGCTACAGCCCTTCAAATACTTGAAGCCAGCTGCCATATCCCCCCTCTCAGTCTTCACTTCTCCAAGCTAACCATGCCAAATTTCTTCCAGCAGGCCTCCTATGGCATATTCTCAAGGCCCTTCAGCACCCTCGTTGCCCCTGCTCAATCACAAGGCTAAGACCAGGCCAGATTTGCTCTTTTCAGATGTTAAAACCTGGTTCTTGTCATGAGCTAACATAGACAGCTATTTTGATACCCATATTAGATGTCTTTGGCCAAGCAAAGCACACATATTATTTACCAGGTTAATCTAGATGATGGAAAATAGCATAAAACGTCTTTTGCCATATGGGAAAAGGGGTGAATGTGTTGACATGTGAACTTGTGCCAGTTCCACAAAAGGCTGGAATTTCAAACCTTTCTCCTACCTGATGCGCTGGCTGTCTCTGATCAAGATTCTTCTCTCCCCATAGCCATCTTGACAGCACATCTGTGCATCTCCTTTCCTTTGTCTATTTTAGCCTTGAGAAAAGCATATTCTGGGACAATTCTCAGATCTGCCTTGTGTCTCGACTGTTCCAAGAAATATTGCTCAACAGTCCCATCACTCCACTCATTCTCTGTCCTGCCCTCTTCCCCTGCTCTCCTATTCTACTTCACTTAGCTCAAATGAGCTAGGGAAGAAGGGCCTGGGAGCAAAAACTGCCTCACACACAGAAAAATGGTTGGGGAGTCAAGCAATCTCATTTCTTTTCCTGGCTCAACTATCAAGTCACTCAAGCCAAGCCTTCAAGCATTTTATGGTAAACGTGGACTATGTCCTTCATATTATGTATCTGCTGGCTAAAAAACACTTAGCTGGGTTGCAAGGATGTTTGGGGAATTCAACGCATAATTTGTCTAATTGTCTTGACCTTCTCAGGTTTTAGCTAGGTGTTGTAGTAGATAGAGTGCTGGGCCTGGAGTCATCTTCATGAGTTCAAAGCATGAGTTCATGGAGAACTCATCTTTATAAGATCAAATCTGTCCTCAGACACTTACTAGCTGTGTGACCCTGGGCAAGTCACTTAACCCTATTTGCCTCAGTCTCCTCATCTGTAAAATGAGCTGGAGAAGGAAATAGCAAACCACTCCAGTATCCTTGCCAATAAAACCACAAATGGGGTCATGAAGAGTCAGATATGACTGAACAACAAATTTGACCTTCTCCATAGGGGAAAGTAGATGCTGGGTAAGAAAATGTTTCCTATCCCTTATGATCTATAGGAGACATTTTGGTGCAGTATAGAGTCTGCTAGATTTGGGGTCAAGAGGATATGGGCTTGATCCCCAGTTCTACAACTTACTATGTGCATGACCAAGTCACTTCACTTCTTAAGGAATATTTCTCATGTGTATATAATCCTATTTATTACTTTGTCCCCATTGTTGGAGATTAATGACCCATGTCTGCTACATGCAAAGTTAGGGAGCTGGACTGTAGGACCCCTAAGGTTCCTTCTGGGCAGGTAAGTGGTGCAAGGCTTATGGAGCCGGGTCCGAAGTCAGGAAAACTCATCTTTCTGAGTTCAAATCTGGCCTCAGACACTTAGTAGCTGTGTGACTCTGAGCAAGTCACTTAACTCTGTTTGCCTCAGTTTCCTCATCTGTAAAATGAGCCAGAAAGGAAAATGCAAACCCCTCCAGCTGGAGGTGGGTGCTTTCATTATGCTCATTGTATAGATGTGGAAATGGAGGCAGACAGAGGCTAAGTAACTTGCCCAGGGTCTCACTACTAGTAAGTAGACCAGTTGAGATCTCAGGTCTTCCAGACGCCAGGCTCCAACACTCTATCCACTGAACCATTTAGTTGTCCCTGTAATCCCCATGCTTCTCCTTCTAATGCCATCGTGGTATGCTTTAAGTTCATAGTGGTATGCTTCAAGCATACCGCGGTATGGCTGCAGACGGAAGGGAAGCTGCTCTGAGCAGGACAACCCCCATCTCCTCCTTTCATCTCGATCCCTCATTGTTAGATGTGTTTTTTCTTTTCCCTTTCTTTCTTTTTAAAATTAACATTCTATCGATGCCTTTTTTTTTAAAATGTCACAGTCATTTCTGAATATAAACAGCACTCTGTCTTCCAATCCCACACATACCCAGTGAGAACTCCCTTGTGACAAAGAAAATCTGTGCCTTTTCCAAGAAGTGATTTCTCGTCTTCTTAATCTAGTATAGAAATGGCTTTAAGGAGGTTACAACCAAAGAACGATCGGAACGTATACTTGCTTTTTTGTTGTTTTTATCATTATAAAGTGATGCTTCATTTGTCCAGTATCATTTAATAGAGGAAGGGAAAACAAACTAAGATATGATACATGCACGCACACACACACACACACACACACACACAGAAGGTGGCAAAGAGGATAGAGTGTTGGTCCTGGAGTCAGGAAGACCTGAGTTCAAATTCGAAGACATTTACTAGCTGTGTGGCCCTGGGCAAGTCACTTAAACTGAAGCAAACCATTGCCTCAGTTTCCTCATTTGTAAAATGAGCTGGAGAAGGAAAAAGCCAAACTACTCCAGTACCTTTGCCAAGAAAACTCCAAATGGGGTCACAACGAGTCAAACACAATTGAAAAATGACTTAAGAATAACAGAATTTTCAGATAACTAAAACTATCCAGACTGAGATTTGGGTGATTTAAGTGGGGCATTAAGGCTGAAAATTTCTTTAAGTATTAAATCCTTTCTGATTTTAAAAAATTCAAATGTATAAAATACTTGGAGCAGCTAGTGATACTGTGAATAGAGTGCTGGGCTTAGAGCCAGAAAGAGCAGATTTGAAATCTAACCTCAGATACTTCTTGGCTGTGTGACCCTGGGCAAGTCACTTAACCTCTCTTTTTCCTCATCTATTAAAATGGAGATAATTTTAGCACCTACCTCCAGGGCTGTTGTGAGAAACAAATGAGATACTAATTGTAAAGCCCTTAGCACAGTGCCTGGCACATAGTAAGCAGCCTGTAAATGTTTGCTATTATGATTATTACCGGTATGATTACTTCTGTATCTTAGAGCATACTAGACATAATTTTATAAAGCTTTTCTTTGTGACTGCAGGTCATCATTATTAATATCTATTATAATGTATTATGTAAACAGTGATTCCTTCCAAGGACATACATTTAAGTACATAGAGCTGTTTTTCCCTGTGGCGAATGACCCCTGGCTGATGTGCCGTTGTTGTTGTTATTGTTTTTTTTAATTCATTCCTTGTTTTTGGTCTTTGTAATGTATACATTCTCTTCTGTCTCTTCTCTTATTGTAAGAGGATCAGCTGTCGCTTACTGCTGCTGCTAAAGTGCATATCTCAGAGACCTGCTACCCCTTCTAAGGACCGTAATACATTATGAAAGGAGAAACAAGATAGTCAAGTTTACCAAAATTGGGGATAGAAGCATGGCATAGTGTCAAGGAAGCTGGATTTGGTGTCAGAGAATCTGGGTTCGAATCCTGGCCTTGCCAATGTGCTACCTGTGTGACCTTGAATAAGTCACTTTATATCTTTGGCCCTCTCATTCTTCATCTGTATAATGAAGGTATTGGCCTTAGGGATCCTCCCAGCTCAAAATCCATACTTTTGCAACACCTGCAGGTGACTGGTACCAGGGAAGGTACTTGATCCTTTGTCCTTCCTCCTCCCTTCTGTCATGGTGGCTAATCTAGGTTTTGCCTGTGTCCACCCCCATCCCCTTCCCTTTGATGGAAAGCTGGTCTATCGTCTAGCGGTAGAACAGAAGTGAAAATAAAACACTGGAGCCTTTTGCAGTCTACTGTCAATACAAAGCCCCATAATCAAACATGGTGGAGTTCAAGTGACTCTTCCTTGTAACAATAAAGTATGTCCCTTGCCAACCCTTCAGGCCCCCCTACCTCCAGAAATGTTAATATCTAGAAAAGAAGAAAACTGTTTCTCCCTGCTGTATAGAATGCAGCCAAAAAGCAGCTTAGAGACTCTGGTCGGTGCCATGCCCTGAAGGTCAACTGACGACTTTCTGGTAATGAAATTCAGTGGGAATCTCCATTGCCGTGTGCTCATCACCAGAATGGCACTGGGCCCTCTGCCTCCAGGTTGTTTTCTTAACTTCCAAAAGCCATTTATTGGAGACATAGCCTCTGTTTCTACAGCTTTGCAACAACAGGATGGAGCTAATTAGTTCTCATTTTGTCAACTCAATGCCAAACGACCAGTCTAGCTGAGGGTTTTGGAGAAGGGGACTCCTGTGATAAGAGCTGCATCTTAAGGACATTCATTTGACAACTGAGTGGAGGATGGGTTGGAGAGAGTGGAGGATGGATTGGAGAAGAGAAAAGTAAGGGCAGAAGGATGTCTGGAGGCTATTACAGAATTCTGCGTGAGAAGTGTCAAAGGTCTAACTACATGGTTGGAAAGAAGGGGATGAGGATCAGATATGTTACAGATGTGGAAGACATGAGACTTGGCAACTGATCTGATAGGGACCAAGGGGTGAGAAAGAACAAGAGGACGACCAGCAATATCAGTGCTGGGCCACCATTGCCTGGGGTAAGCAGTACCAACTAGAACAGGCATCGAGAAGTATAAAATCCTCCCTCAAAGCCTGTCATTTCTAATGTGAATGAATACAAAAAACAATGGATACAAATTAATTGAATGAGAAGGAGAATTAGCATAGACCTAGGGGACGGAGCTGGAAGGCACCTGAGAGGCCACCCAGTCCAGTTCTCTTAACACAATACAGTGGCACTCTAAAGCTTGGTATGCCGTGGAAACTTCTTGACTGACAGTCATCAAAGCATTTTCACAACTGAAAATTGGAGGGACAGTGGAGAAGATGTTATGATTCTGTGTAAATAGTTTATTAAAAAGATACTCGAGTTAAAGTTAAAGTTGTTATAGCTTGTCCTGTATAGAGGTCCTACATTTGGGTGCTAGAGCTACTATTTCTTGGCTCTATGATATCTAGGAAGTTACTTAAATTTTCTTAATTTCAATTTCCTCATCTGTGTAATGGGGACATGCATTGAGGACCTCATAGGGTTTTTGTAAGGAAAGTATTTTATAAACCTAAAAGTTCTATAAAACATGATTTATTGTCATAATACATAATAATAATGATGATAAATTGGTAAGCATTGTATGGGGCATATTTTAAAAGGCTTCCCTGGATAGAGTTGCTTATTTTTAGAAGCAAATTTTTTTTTTTCAGATACGGTGCTGGATGAAATTCCCCAACCTTTCTGGGAAAAGCAATTATGGTGGGTTATTTTCTTTAACCCACCAGAAAACAAAACAAAAAAAGGGATAATGGCCCCTGGGCAATATGCTACTTTTCCATGGTGGCCTCCTCTAAAAATATCAGCAAACAATTTTCTTCAAGCAAGGTTACTATGCCAATTGGAGTTCTGATACTACTGCTACCCTAACTTCTTTACTTTATTTTTTTCCATGAAATAAGAAAAGAAGAATAAAGTTCCTTTCCCTGGCAATAGTGCTTTCTCCATTTAACAGAGCAAGGACTAAGCCTCACTGCAAAGATATTTGCTCCACATAAGTTTCTAAAACAACCATCCAATATTTAACGGGTGCTAACTATAGAAGTGCGCAAATGACTCAGGACAGAGTAAAATGGTTAAATTTATTGACTTCAATAGTAAAAGTTACAACATTTACATCGTCTAACAACTTTTAATATGCAATACGTCCTTTTGCTAAGTCTGTCAATTAATCAGCATTTGTTAAGTGCCTACTCTCTTCCAGGTGTCGTACTAGGGACTTCTGATTGGTTGGTTGTTGTCCTTCTGTCTGGAAAAAGAACAAAATGACATCATTACGTTAGAGTCAAGTCACAACGTGTCTGACTGTGGCTGATCAGACCAATACAAGCCCAGAATGCTCACCCACAGGTCGGGCACAATTAGTCCATGTGAACATTTGGGGTGGATTCTGTATATTTGCACATCTAGCTCTTCTTTTGAACTATTTGAATTCTGCTTTGCTCATAGAGCACACCGTCTTCTCTGCTGAGGGCACACCATGCTGGGTGGTCCTATGCTGGTGTCTCCCATGTCATATAATCAGTTCCAAAGTTCTTAAGAGAGACCCTGAGAGTGTCCTTGTGTTGCTTTTTCTGACCACCGTGTGAGCACATGCCCTGTGTGAGTTCTCCATAAAACAGTCTTTTTGACAAGCATAGGGAGATTGGGGATAGCAATAAAATGAAAGAAACCATCTCTACCCTCAAGGAGTCTACATTCTAACAGAGGGAGAAAATAAGGAAATATATGAGCATTTATAGAATAAATACAAAATAGTGGGAAGGGGGACACTAATGATAGATGGAATCAGAAGAGGCTTCCTATAGAAAGTGGCACATAAGCTATGTCTTGAACAAAGAGAGAGATTCTGAGACGGAGGTAAGGAGTGAGCTTATTCCTGGAATGCAGGATGACCAGCAAAGTTGGAAGATAGTATGTATCAGGAGAGGAAATGTGAAAACACCAATTCAGCTAGATGGCAGAGTACAAGGGTTTATTGAGTTGACAGTGATGTAGTCAGATCCGCACATGAAGAAAATCACTTTAGCAGGAGAATAGAGGTTGGACTGAAAGAGGGAGAGACAAGATAGGGATATCAATTAGGAGGCAGTCACATAAATCAAATTGGAGAGATAATTTGGAGAGAGCAGTTCAAGTAAAGAGATAATGTTGGAAGCACAATTGTGAAGGATTGAGGAGTGAGTGAGAGGAGAGGAAGTGGAAGGAGTTGATGTAGACAGCTTTTTCTATGAGTTTGACTAAGAAAGGGAAGAGGGACATAGAATGATAGCTTATTTACAAGATTTGGTATTGAGTTCACAAGATTTTGATATTTAATTATTAATTCTTCAACAGTAAAGTATACTTTTATTACAGTAGATATTAAGCAGACCTTTGATAAACAGCCCACATTTCCATGTCTAGCCTCGATTAGAACATAAAGATTTTTCAACAGAGTTTAAATTAGGCAAGGTCCAAGACCATCAATGCATGTCTATCTTCATCTCTTAGATACATTCTTTAACCTTTTATGATGTGTGGTATGATGCAAGATAATTGTTGCAATATTCAATTTCCATTTGGAAATTTCCATAATTCTAGAACAATTTTGTTTCCCAGTGTCTCAATGTTTTTATCAGAGTTCATTATTCTTTCAATGGAGAACAAGACTTCCACACCTAGCAAAAGTAAAAAATCCCCAAACCATTTTTGGATGGATGTTTTACATCTAATACAGATGCCCAGATCTTGTAGTCTCACCTGGAATTTTTCTGACAAGTTTCAGTATAGCCTGGAATTGAAAAAAAATAAGTTCCATAAGGAAAAAAATTACCTTTTCCAATCATTAGTACTCCAGTCTTTATGTCATCTTGCCTGTGACCAGAATTTTTTAACCTCATGGCAATAATTGCAGGTTCATTCACTCATTTGTTCATCTCACTGTTCTTCCAACCCCAAGAAACTTATAGCACATTTTAGGAGAATAAGTTATAACCTTTGTAGTACCCCAGTCACTTGGAAAGTCTTTGTTTAGTTTCTAAGGGTGAATTAGGATGTTTTACAATAATAGTTTGTTAGGTCCTGGCTTTGTTTTTCATTTTTAACCACACTTTCCTCTGCACTTCAATACAACTGTTCCTGTTTCATTGTAGCCTCTAATAATCCTTGAAATGATTGCTTCTACATATCAATAGCTCCTCAATATATCTAACAGTCAATGAAGTGTGCTCTTAAGAGCTACAACTTTTGTACATTTCTATGTAGTGATATCCTTTTTTTTAGCATTTTTTACTTTTTTTATTTAATATTTGAGTTTTCAACATTGATTTCCACAAGATTTTGAGTTACAAATTTTCTCCCCATTTCTACACTCCCCTCATTCCAAGATGGTATATATTCTGATTGCCTCGTTCCCCAGTTAGCCCTCCCCTCTTTCACTCCACTCCCCCCCCCATCCCCTTTTCCCTTACTTTCTTGTAGGGCGGGATAGATTTTTATGCCCCATTCCCTATATATCTGGTTTCCCAGCTGCATGCAAAAAAAACTTTTTTTTTTTATTTTTTAAGCATCTGCTTTTAAAATTTTGAGTTCCAAATTCTCTCCCCTCTTCCTTTCCCACCCAGCCTCCCTAGGAAGGCAAGCAATTCAACATAGATCATACATGTATCATTATGGTCATGTTGTGAAAGGCTAACTATATTTCATTCCATCCTATCCTGTCCACCTTTATTCAATTTTCTCCCTTGACCCTGTACCTTTTCAAATGTGTTTGCTTTTGATTAACTCCTCCCTCTATCTGCCCTCCTTTCTATTTCTATCATCTCCCCTTTTTTATCCCCCTCCCCTTACTTTCCTGTGGAGTAAGATACCCAATTGAGTGTGTATGTTATTCTCTCCTCAAGTTGGATTCAATGAGAGTATGATTCACTCATTCCCCCTCACCTGCCCCCTCTTCCCTTCCAACAGAACTGCTTTTTCTTGCCACTTGTATGTGAGATAATTTACCCCATTCTATCTCCCTTTCTCCCTCTCTTAATATATTCCTCTCCCAAACCTTAAATTTATTTCATTTTTTTTTAGCTATCAGCCCTTCATATTCAACTCATCCTGTGCCCTCTGTCTATATTCCCTTCAACTCCCCTAATACTGAGAAAGGTCTCATGAATCACACACATCATCTTTCCATGTAGGAATGTAAACATAATAGTTCAACTTTAGTAAGTCCCATATGAATTCTTTTTCATGTTTACCTTTTCATGCTTCTCTTGATTCTTGTATTTGAAAGTCAAATTTTCTGTTCAGCTCTGGTCTTTTCATTGAGAAAGCTTGAAAGTCCTCTATTTTATTGAAAATCCATACTTTGCCTTGGAGTATGATACTCAGTTTTGCTGGGTAGGTGATTCTTGGGTTTAATCCTAGCTCCTTTGACCTCTGGAATATCATATGCCAAGCCCTTCAATCCCTTAATGTAGAAGCTGCTAGATCTTGTGTTATCCTGATTGTGTTTCCACAATGTTCGAATTGTTTCTTTCTGACTGCTTGCTATATTTTCTCCTTGACCTGGAAACTCTGGAATTTGGAGACAATATTCCTAGGAGTTTTCTTTTGGGGATCTTTTTCAAGAGGTGATTGGTGGATTCTTTAAATTTCTATTTTACCCTCTGGCTCTAGAATACCAGGGCAATTTTCCTCGATAATTTCTTGAAAGATGATATCTAGGCTCTTTTTTTGATCATGGCTTTCAGATAGTCCAATATTTTTTAAATTATCTCTCCTGAATTTGTTCTCCAGGCCGGTGCTTTTCCAATGAGATATTTCACATTGTCTTCCATTTTTTAATTTCTTTGGTTCTGTTTTATAACATCTTGGTTTCTCATAAAGTCACTAACTTCCACTTGCTCCAATCTAGTTTTGAAGGTGGTATTTTCTTCAGTGGTCTTTTGGACCTCTGTTTCCATTTGACTAATTCTGCCTTTCAAGGCATTCTTGTCCTCATTGGCTTTTTGGAGCTTTTTTTGACATTTGTGTTAGTTTATTCTTTAAGGTGTTATTTTCTTCAGTATTTTTTGGGATCTCCTTTAGCAAGTTGACTTATTTTTCATGGTTTTCTTGCATCACTCTCATCTCTCATCCCAATTTTTCCTCTACTCCTCTTATTTGCTTTTCTAAATCCCTTTTGAGCTCTTCCATGGCCTGAGACCAATTGGTATTTTTCTTGGAGGCTTTTGATGTAGGTTGTTTGACTTTGTTGACTTCTTCTGGCTGTATGTTTTGCTCTTCTTTGTCACCAAAAAAGGAATCTAAGTGTGAGTTTGAGTCTGAGTTCATTTTCACTGTCTGTTCATGTTCCCAGCCAACTACTTGACCCTTGAGCTTTTTGTAAGGATATGATTGCTTATAGAGTAGAGAGTACTTTGTCCCAAGCTTTAGGGTCTAAGCACTGCTGTTTTCAGAGCTACTTCTACTCCATTGTCACCCCAGGCTCTGTCCCAGTAGTGTTCCTCCTCCCCCAAGAACCGCCAACCAGGACTGCAATACAGATCCAAGCAAGGCACAACAAGTGAATCAGCCTTTGTGCCCACAAAGCACTCCTTGCACTCCCGCTCTGATCTGCTGCTAGATTCCTCCCACTGTGTGAGCCAGGGCCTCGGGAAGCAGCTGACACTAGAGTTCTGGAAGCAGCCTCAGGAGCTTCCTGCTGCTGCTACCACCAATGCTACAGCACCTTCTCTACCCCCAGAGCTGGTGGCCGGATCACTCTGAACTTGATCCTGCAGTTTCCCCCTAACCTGCTCTTTGGAGTTTGTGGGATGCAAAGTCTGGTAACTGCCACAGCTCACTGTTTCGTGGCCCCACAGCCTGTTCTGGCTGGCTGATTCTAGGCCTGGTCTGTCCTGGTGTGGCCCACGCTGAGCTGCCCTCCACCCTCAGCACCGTGCGATAGACTCTTCCCAGTGACCATCCAGGCTCTCCTAGGCTGGAGATCTGTTTCTCTCTGCTATTTCATGGGTTCTGCAGCTCTAGAATTTGTTCAGAGCCATTTTTACAGGTGTTTGGAGGGATTTGCAGGAAAGCTTAAGCAAGTCCCTGCTTTCCGGCTGCCATCTTGGTTCTGCCCCCTCAACATCCATTTTTAAAACCACCAAATTGAAAAACCAGCAGAAGAGAACAATTAAATGTATGTATAACACAAAATTCAACACTCAGTTGACAGAAAACTATCTAAAGGTGGTGAAACCAATTCAATCTGATTTAATTTAGATGACATTCTGAATCAGTCTCAGTATAAGTAAATATGCTTAATGATTGCTGTCACAAAATAAAACCATATCCAAATTATTGCTTGTCCCAAATAATTCATACAACATTATAAGCCTTGTATTGTGCTGAATAGTCTAGAGGATACAAAGAATAAAACCAGCAACAATTTGGAAAAAATCCAAGCTCTTCCAAGTTCCTGCTCTCAAACAACTTGAAATCTGCTTAAGGACCTGAGAAACAAATCTATGTAAAGATGATTGACCACATAAAGTGCTATGTTCTAGCTCTGTGAAACTATATTAGACGCTGAGTCAGACCATAAGTGCTTGAGGAACAAGATATGTTGAATGCAAGGTCCATTTCCTGCTCTCCAACAATTAGCTCCTAATGTGATAGTCTTATATTTTGGGAAGGTTTTTATTCCATACCTTGTCCCTATCTGATATCCTCATTTGACTTTTCTTGCTTGACCAATGGTATGGCTTAGAAAGGAATTTCCACAAAAGACTGATAGCCCTCCTGGCTTCATAGCCCCAAAAACTGATCAGCTCACTGAGCAGCAACCAAAGGGGCTGCAATTTTCTCCAGATTGATGGCTATTTTTATTGTAATACTGATGATCAGCAAAGACTCCAGTAATGGCTTTAGCAGATGTGGCCTCCCTAACACCAGGCAGCAGCGAGTGTTCCTGCCTCAAAGGGAATTGTAATTATCCGATGTTTTTCACAACCTCTGGCCTGCAATTGAGTTGTCACGGCTTCCCAGACACTGCTCCAGGCACTACAGATGGTACCGGCTGACACACTCCTGAGCATGTTATTATGATCATGTGCAAACCACATGACCTCCACTCATTTCCTGAGCCTTAAAGCGTGACACTACCACCACCAGAACCCACTCGCCCTCCCCAGTCACTGACTCCTGACCCCTGGAGAGGCACCTGTCAGGAGGATAGCTAGGTAGAACCTCAGGTGAGGCAGTCATAGAAAATGAAGACCCGAAGATCAGAAAGTGGAAACCTTTAGAGAAAGTGAGCAAATAAGCCATTTTGGGGGATCAATTTGATAGAGAGTTAATGAGATTGCAAAGACTTGGCCAAGGCTGAGACTTTTTCCCTTCCCTTCTTCTTCTTCTGGGTTCAGCTGTTTACTCTGAGAAAATCCCTGTTGGAACTAGGGCAGATCCCTTAGCAGGAACATGTTGAAGCCAATTGTAAATGATTTGTTTGCCAATGGTAGAATGAATATGTCCAGCAAGTAAAAATAAAACAATGGCAAATGCTGGACTTGGAATTGACAGACCCTTCGGATAATTAATTTTAGTTTGATTCAATTGATTTCACAAGCTTGAGAACCTCATTAATCAGGGCCTGTCACTGACTGGAAGAAAAATTGAGTTGCTTGGCTGAGAAAAGTCAACCCTTACAGCACGTTTTGCTGGAGGAACATGACTCTAACTTGGAAAGTTGGATGTCAGAATCTAGGCCTGTGAAGCTGACAGCTAACGGCTTCTGCTCTGGGCCAGGGTCCTCTAGATTCTCTGGATCTGGTCCAGTTCTTGTATAGGCCTGAGACTAAGTAAAGCTCTGAATTCTGAGTTCTAATCCCCCAAATTCAGACATCATCCCCAGGAACTTTTTTCCATTTTTAGAAGATACTGATTCTGTCCTTACTTCACCAAAAGAGAGAGAAAAGTGAGAAAGTATACGAGACAGTAGACCATGGCTAGCCAGCCTTACATGTTGCTTCAGTAGATGACAACCTACATATAGTGATTTCAAGGACCTCAGGAAAGTCCCCCAAAATTCTGGGCTGATCCATTGGGCTAGGAATTAAAACAGAAACTTGAAAGCCTCACTTGAGTTGCCTTATGTATAGACAAAGTGATAACCTGCATGGAGTGGTTTCAGAGACATCAGGAAAGCTCACTCTTTGAGATTTTGACCTCATTTAAAATATGAACAATGCTGAGATGGGTAACACTTTCAAATGCTGGTCATTCCTGCTGTTATGTGAAATATTGTTTCTAAGAGCCAATTTTAATAGGAAGAAGAAAGTAAAAATGCCAGAATCTCATACTTACTAGCTATGTGACTATGGGCAAGTCACTTAATTTCTCTTAGGTCTCAACAGTTTTCCCATCTATTATTTACTTCTATTTATTATCCCAGGATAATAATGCCTATAACGCTAACCTCATGTGATTGTTATGAGAATCAAATGAGATTATGAATGTCTTTGGCAAACCTCAATTAGAGACACTTTATCCTTTTATGACTCAGTTGCTTCATCTATAATATGGGGATAAGACTGCCCCTACCTGCCTTCCACCTGCCCCCTCCCCCATTGTTGGGCAAATAAAACGACTTGAAAGTCCTTTAACAAGTTAAAACTGTCATCAAAATATAATACTTTTCTATGAAGGTACATTTGCTTCAGGTCAGTTCGAACTGACTAAGATAAGAGGAAAAGTGGAAACCTTAAAACTGGAAGTGAACTGATATTTTTAAAAGGAAAAGTATCAGCCATAAACAACCTGTGGATTCTTGGGAGGTCTTACTTCCTCAAAGATGCAGTTGTCCTGGGAACATCAAGACACAGTCATCAAACTGCCAGTCAGTAATCCCGCAACCTGAGAGACTCTGTGTGTTTGCAGTAACAGACCCTCTAATGGAAGACACTTTATGGAGCTGCCACGGTAGCCCAAACAACCCATCGGTAACCTCAAGTTACTGTTTGTTTGGTTTATGGCCCGTTGGACTAGCTTCCTTCCCGGTGCTCCCGCATGTACACAGGCATTCAGTTTCCAATTGTTTATCAAATTGCCAGGTGTCAGAAACATGGCCTTCCTGGAAAAAGGATAACGATCAGAAAGGGAGATCGCTGAGAACATTAGCCACGGGGTTAAGTTAGACGCTATTCTTGATCTTCAAAGTGGAGAGGTTGAGGATGTCTCGGACGTCACATCGGTATACCAGACCCTGAATTAAACATACCTTCAGAGCCATAGCCAGGTAGCTCAAGTAGGATGTCCGATATAAAGATACTTCTTTCCTTCCACCTGAAGCGAGATGGCTTGCTTCCACCCTAATTCTGGTGGATCTGCTCATTGGATTTGTTCTTGCAATTAAGACAACTCGGCATGAATGCTCGTTGGTGGTTTTTAGGCACCGGGGGCTTGGAATTCTTATGGAGAAGTTCAGCAAAGAAATGAAAAGGGGAGTCTCATGAGATTTGATCCTACTAGACCTAAAGAAAATGTACCTGCTAAGTAGAACTAGGAAGCAAAGGAATATTTCTGTATGCCTGCAATTTATTTCTGAGGGGTAGAGTTACAAGAGGGCTGCATCTGGGGCAGCTTCACATACCAAGAGGCAGCTGTATAAGTAACTTTGTTCGCCGTGCAGATGTACAAACATAGGTAGCCACAAATCAAAGAACAGTTGTCTCACATGTGTTATACAGAGACAACATATAGATGGGCTATACGTATATATATATATATACATATATATATATATAAATACATGTATATATGTATATAAATATATCTATATATATACATATTTATAAGTGTGTGTGTGTGTGTGTATACATATATATGGATAGGTAGATATAAACCTAAATACACGTATTGTATTACATACTATGTTGTTATCCATATTACAATATGCTATTACAGTGATTGCAATCAGTGTTGCAGGTATGCCTGAAAAGACTGACTTGAAGAATTTTATTTTTCCATCTTGCACATGTGGACATCATTCTCTGATTTGCAGCTGCCACAGCTGTTTGAAGAATTGATAACACTTCCTGATTTATCTTCTCAGACTTCTGGTTTAGACTTTTGCGCTAAAAAGAAAAGACCTTGAGGACTAGAATCGTGGACTCTTGGTATTGGAAGGTACCTCATTTATCGGTCGCCTGGTCCATCCTGCTGGAACCTCTTCTACAAAATGTCCCAACAATTCCATGCATTGGACCGGGCAAAGACGAAGGGTAATGAGATACCAAAGATGAACCTCTCCTAGTTTCCTCTATTGCCTGGCAAATGAGAACTAATAATGTTCAGCCACATTGGTCAATACGGTATTGATGAGGCTTTAAGTGTCCATATAAACTTATGCAACTGTGGGTGAGATTTCAGAGAGATGAAGTCAAAGCTGCTTAATGTGAGTTGGATCAACAGGACAGAGGGGACAGGGCAGGGTAACGGCTCAAGTCTAACCATGGGTCAAGAAACCTCTTGTCATACTATACACAACCCGATAGTCTCATTCTTCATTTGTAAAATAAGGACGCTTGATCTCCCCTCCTTTCCTTATTACCCATGCAGAACTTAGGAAAATCACTTCATCTTTCTACACCTCCGTTTTCTCATTCCTGTAAAGGAAGATTATTGAATAGGATGGTTTTTGAGGTCCCCTACCGCTCTAAATCAATGAGCCAAGTAACTTCCAAAGACACTCCCAAGTTCCAACTAATATTTTAGGGATCTATAACTACCATTTAGGAGGTTCTGATGCTAAACTTTTCAGGCAGATGTAAGAGCAGAATTCATTAATAGAGGAAAATCTTCCAGAACATTAGACGTGAGTGGATGAGTAGAGAAAAAAAGAAAATCATACAACGATAATGACAAAGTAGCATTGGGATATCCCAGTAGAGGTCTGGGTTCAGTGAAATGTCTCCAGCTCCATTTTCCATATCATAGATTCAGCAGATCCCCAAATGCATTATGTCAGCACTTTCATTATTTAATTCTTAAAAAAACTATGTATTTTGAGAGAAATTTTATCCATGTGTTCCCGATTCATTTATACTTAACTCATCAAAATGCCATTTTGTAAGAGCCATTGGATGTCCAAGAATACCCCTGAGCCTTTTCCATAATCCTGTTCTCTTTCAACTTGAAGGTTTTGTTGTGTCTTTGCTGGACAGAACTTGAATACACAAGTTTGGGTCCAAAGTCAGAATCCATGTTTCAGAATTTGGCAAGATGTGATTCTCTGGTTCAACTGTTCAGAATTGCCCTAGAATCTCCATTCATTTCTCTGTCCTTTGGTTGTTCTCTTTCTGTCTTTCCTGCCTAAGTTATGTGTGGTGGACTGTGCGTGATCGCTGTTCCATGCCTCCTTTTCTTTTCCATTCTATTTCTCTCTTCTCCTTTTCCACCCTCTTTCCGTTGTCAGTTTCCAAGCCTCCTCCCCACGCCCACACTCCTTCTGGCTAACTCAGCAGTGCTTTAAGGTTAAACTCCCATTTTTATACTCCTGTCTTTACTCCAGGGCTGCTTTTCTTCCTGTCTGTCTGATTCTGTCTTGTTCTGTTGTCCGAGTTTCCACAGATGTCTTTGAGGTTTTCCTTTTATTTTTCCCTCCCTTCTCACTGTGGGTGGTCTGGATGCTGGACAATGTAAAGATAACCCATCCTTCCCAACGGTCTAGCGTGCCTACAGAACACAGCACTTGGCCAATGTCGTACAAGTGTTGTTCCTTCAAAGGGCTCCGTCTGCAAAAAGGTGACTCCGTTTGTCTTATTGGCCCTGCCCAGAGAATCATTTAGGACCGTTCAAAATTATCTAATGGGTCAACATGCTTTTGAAAGGGAACTATTAATAATTCCATTGCCAAATTACCTTTGATTGGTGATAAGCAGAATAAACAAAATTATGCCCCCATTAGGAGGTACTGCTCTGATGACTTTGAAAGGCAGAGAAAATCAGCAAAACTCATTTCCAGCAGGTCAGGAGTTTGTATCCGCTACTTATCCCAAATTGAAGCTGATCATTTTGAATGGTATTAATAGGAGCCCAAATGCAAATGCACCAGTTTCTGAATCTGAGCCATAGCATAGACATATGGTAGTGTTTAGGCAGGGTCTGCCCTGTATAAAATTGGTAAGGAGTTAAAGTTTGCCTTTAGGCTCCTGCCCCCTTCCAGGTGTCCAAAGTCTTCAGAGTTTCTGCCACCACCCTTCCCCTTAGGCTTGTCGAAGCAAGGCCCTGAGCTATGGATCTTTTTCTTACTGCTGTTCTTTAGATCAAAACTCACTAATGCTCTGAGTTTTGCACATGCCTATATGTGTAAATGTTGTCTCCTGGGTTAGAGTGTAAGTTTCTGGGGTCAGAGACTGTTTTTGACTTTCTCTGTGTCTCTAGCACATAACACAGTGCCTGGCACAGAGTAAGCCCTCTATAAATGCTTAATTACTTGAGTCTCAGCTTCTTAGACCTTTGCTTTACACTAATGTAGTCCCCCTTCCTCCTTTCCAGCATGTATAGCTACCATTCCTGTCTACCATATGGGAAATTTGGGGGGGTCACTTCAGGCCGTATATGACTTATTCATCCATACCAGTCTCTAATCCATGCCACCTTTGGGTAGATAAACCCAAGAGACCCAGGAATGTCATTGCCCTCCATACCAGTGGCCTTCTTTCCAGCCTAGTCCATACAGATATCTTCCCATGAGGCTGCCCTTTTGGAGATGTGACCCCGTAACTACTTCTGCAGGTGCTGGGACTCTCTTCCTCTTAGCAGTCACAGATCCTGAAGACCCAGAAAGCAAAGTTCTTAATTCTAAAATTCTTGGCTCAGTGAAATGTTTCAAAATTAGAAATATGTGATTTTATTGGTAGAAATGACATTAAAGATAATGTATCATCATCTGCCTTATTGCTTCACCCTAAGGATCATAGTACCTTTCCATCTGACTTGCAGTTGAAATCTCCTACATGTGTGGTCTTACCACTAGGATATGAGCTCCTTGAGAGTAGACACGGTCATCCCTTCTATTTGTATATCCACATATAGTAAGTGTTTAATGAATGCCTTTCATTCCTTCAATTGCTAAGAGTCTCCAAATTGGCCCTTAAGCCAGAGATACAGATATGGGGCTCCATAGCTAGTAGAAGAAGAGCCCATTTGCAGCTGGTGACTCTCTCTTGGATACAGCCCTCCAGGTTACGCTATGCTATTCCAGTGAGTTGTTGGCAAACATGGCCCTTCTCTACCCCAACACAAGGAGGCATATAGTTCAGGTCCTTGTCTGCCTTCATATCTCTTTTCCTGCTTCCTTTCCTCTATTGAATAACTTTGTGATTATTGAAAGATCCTGAAAGGCCTGAGAATGCTAGCAACAATGGTGGCCAATTAGGAAACTCAAAGGATGAGTCACATAAGGCAGGAAGCCAGATTTCAAAGTTTCCTGTGGTAGACTCGAATTGTGGCTGCCCATGCTTCAGAGGAGAAGAGCCCCATTACACTAGGTAGCAGCTAACTACCTTGTCAGCTACTCCAAGATAATATGTTCAATTCGTATTTATAGTTTAATGTGCCATCTCCCAAAACATATTTTCATTTTAATAGGGGTCTTTATATAGGAGAAATGCTATCTTAACCCTAAGGAGTGCCTCTAAGGGCAGGAATTTGAGGCATAGATTGACAGGGAACAGTCTACATGTGTATTTTCATTATTGAGCAAATATTTCTCCCTATGAATCATTTGTTTGATAATTCTCATTAAATTTTTCTCTCCCAAGCATTTTGTCATTATTGTGCCTTCATTTTTCAGTTGTGGCCGACTCTTCATGACCCCGTTTGGGGTTTTCTTGACAGACATACTGGAGTGGTTTGCTACTTCCTTCTTCAATTAATGGAGTTCATCCTCCAGGCATGTTATTGGTCAAAACCTAGAAGATGCCCACAGTAGTGGTCTTCAACAGAGTTGTAACGTGATAGGTCCAGTAAAAGATGGTGGAAGATGTGAAATTAGAGCTTGCTAACTCTACCTCCCTTCTGTTCTCTTAATAATGCTTGGGGGGTGGTTGAAGGTAGTAGCTCCCCCAAAGTCACTCTTCTCACAGCCTTTACAACAAAACCATCCAATCAAAGTCTTTACTATCAAGTGCAAATTATGATTTTGGCTTAGAGATTTATTGACCTACCATGGGTTAAGCATTATGGAAAGAGCCCTAGCTCCAGTGTAAGAAGACCTGGGTACATATTCTACTACGTACTCACTACCTGTGTGACCTTGGGCAAGACAACCTCCCTGGGCAATGGTTTGGCATCTGTAAATATAATGGCCTCTGAGGTCCCTTCCAACCCTAGAGCTATGGTTCTATGAGTCTTTACTCATTGTAGTAGGTGCAGAAAGAGATGCTAAGATGAATCAGATACCATCTCTATTCTCTCTCTCTCTGCGTGAGGCATTTGGGGTTAAGTGACTTGCCCAGGGTCACACAGCCTCTGAGGCTGGATTTGAACTCAAGTCCTCCCGACTCCAAGGCCAGTGCTCTATTCACTGAGCCACCTCACTACTCCCATCTCTACTCTCAGAGAGTTTTTTGTCTAATAGGTGAGATAAGACAAGTACCCAATAATAACAACATTTCTTTTGAAAACTATGTAGCATTTATGGGCGATGTCTTGATTTGCACATGAATTGGATTTAAGTGAGGCAGAGCTGTGCAAAGTCATCAGCCCCACTCTTTCCTCCAGAGTCATTGGAATCCAGTGGCAAGACACAGATCAGGATGATTGGACATGGCCCAGGTTGCAGTGGGTGACCTTGGCCTTTTTTTTGTTGTTTTTTCCCTTTGTCTTTTTAAGCTAAGGTCTTTCCCAGGTCTCAGTTGGTCTGAGGCAACACCCATTCAGTAGGTAAAGCCCAGGTAAAGATTTGAGGTAAAAGATGGCCTAGTTTACCTTCCTAAAAGAATCAGTCAGAGAAGGGAAGACTCTCAGAGTTTCTGGCCAGAACAGAAATAATTGCTATGTACACTCACTCTGAGCCATCAAACCCAAACAATGAGCAAGGGAGGCTTGGACTGGGGCCTATTATTGGTCAATCAGTAAGAGCCAGAGTGATTTGGATTTAAAGGCATAGTCATTACTCCATTTGAATCCCAATGGACTTTATCAAAGCCTGGTTTTCCAGAGCTATATTTCAAGAAATCATAAATGAAAACTACTGAGACCAAAGAGTTAATTGTCCCAGTTTAAAAAAAAAAAGAACAAGGATGGAGAAAAAAAGTCTAGCTTCCAAATCCCAAGATACCTTGAGAAGCATAAGTGATCAAAATTTATATTCCTTTGGACAGGGCAGCCACATGTAAGAGTATGACTCCCCATGAGGACAGAGGAAGAGGGAGAGGAAGAGGAGGAAATAGCAGCATTGCCTTCGTTCTTGGAAAGGACCCATGGCATCAGGAGGGTGATGTCTTGACTTCTAAGTGAATTGGATTTAAGGGAGGTAGAACTGTGCAAAGTCATCTGCTTCACTTTCTCCTCCAGAGTCATCAGAATCCAGAGGCAAGACCTGAGTCAGGATGACTGGAGATGGCCCAGGATGCAGTGCGAGACCTTGGCCTTTTCATGTAGTAACAAAAACAACAACTGACATCGATATCGTGCTTTAAAAATGTGTGAAGTGCTTTCCAAACATCTCAGAACAAACAACCTTGGGGGGGTTGATGATGCAGGTATTCTCCCCATTTTGCAGGTAAGGAAATTGAGACTCAGAGAGGTTAGTGAAGAAGAAGCAAGACTCAGGTCTTCCTGGCTCTAATTGCAGCACTCTGTCCACTACCTAATGAGGATGATGACATTTGTATTGTGCCTACTATGTGCCAAGCACTGTGCTAAGTGTTTTACAGATATCTCATTTCCTCCTCATTACAACACTGTGAGGTTTGTTGTGGTTCATGAGTCATTTTTCAGTCACATCTGACTCTTCGTGACCCCATCTGGGGTTTTCTTGGCAAACATTTCCTTTTCCAGCTCATTTTAAAGATGAGGAAACTGAGGCAAACAGGGCAAAGTGATTTGCCCAGGGTCACACAGCTAGTAAGTGTCTGAGTTCAGGTTGAAACTCAGATATTCTAGGTTCCAGGTTCAATGTTCTATCCACTGCTCCATCTATACCACACAAAAATATACATAAAACAAATAACTAGAAAATAAACGAGAACATTATGAGCACTAAAAAGAGGCACAAAGTGCTATGTTATTGAACTTACTGAAGAAATACATTAAATATATCTCAGGGAGACTCCCAGGAGCCAAGATGGTAGAGTAAAGCAGTAAATCCCTTTAACTTTCCCATGTTCACCTCAAACAACCATAAAATAACACCCCAAAATCGATAGCAGAACCAGCAAAAACACAGAGTCAAACAATCTTTGAGCCTGAGAAATTTGAAAGATCAGGAGGAAAGGTCCGTCTCACTCAGATAAAAGGGGAGCACAGTCCAGGACAGAAAGCCTCCCAGCAAGCCTGCAGCAATCCCCACCTCAGCAAACCAGTAGAAGATCCTGAGCCCCAGTGTGGTGAAGCAGGCAAACACCAACTCCAGGACCCCCCACATGCCTCAGGATAGCCATGGCAATAGGCAGACTCCAGCTCTGAGAATTGCCATGTGCTTCAGGGTAGGCCCAGGCAAACAGGCAGTCTCCAGCAGCCAAACCTCTGTGTGTTTCAGCA
>CM053622.1:358698434-358724566 GCA_028646595.1 Phalanger gymnotis
GGGGGGGGGAACTGACAGAAGGGAGGGAAGGTCAGGGGATATGGTAGACAAAAGCAAAACACTGGTGAAGAGGGAAAGGGTGAAAGGAGTGAGAGGGCAAACAGAAGCAAAAATAGGACAGAGGGAAATATATAGTTGGTAATCATAACTGTGAATGGGAATGCGATGAACTCTCCCATAAAATGGAAGGGGACAGCAGAGTGAATCAAAAACCAGAATACTACAATATATTGTTTATGAGAAACACCTGAAGCAGAGAGACACACACACAGAGTAAAGGTAATGGGCTGGAGCAGAATCTATTATGTTTCAGCTGAAGTAAAAAAAAAAAAAGAGTGGTAATTCTGATCTGAGACAAAGTAAAAGCAAAAATAGACCTAATTAAAAGAGATAAGGAAGGAAACTACATCTTGCTAAAAGGTTCCATGGACAATAAAGCAACAGCAATACTAAACATATATGCGCCAAGTGGTATAGCATCCAGATCCTTAAAGGAGAAGTTAAGAGAGTTACAAGAAGAAATAGACAACAAAACTATACTAGTGGGGGACCTCAACTATCCCCTCTCAGGACTTGATAAATCCAATAAAAAATTAACAAGAAAGAAACTAAGGAGTAAATAGAATATTAGAAAAGTTACATATGACAGAACTTTGGAGAAAATTGAATGGGGACAGAAAGGAATGTACCTTTTTCTGAGCAGCATATAGCACCTACACAAAAATTGATCATGAATTTGGGCATAAAAAAACTCAAAATCAAATGTAGAAAGGCAGACATATTAAATGTATTCTTTTTGGATAATGAGGTAATAAACATTACATTCAACAAAAGACAGTGGAAAGATAGATTAAAAATTAATTGGAAATAAAATAATTTAATCCTAAAGAATAAGTGGGTCAAAGAACAAATTGAAGAAAGAATCAATAATTTCATTAAAGAGAATGACAACAATGAGACAACATGCCAAAATTTATGGCATGCAGTCAAATTCTTTCATCAACACAATAGAAAAAGAACAGATCAATGAATTGGGCATGCAACTTAAAAAAAAAACTAGAAAAAGAACAAATTAAAAATTCCCTATTGAGCACTAAGTTAGAAATCCTGAAAATCAAAGGTGAGATGCATAAGACTGAAAGTTTAAAAAAGCTATTAAACTAATAAATAAATCTAGGAGCTGGTTTTATGAAGAAAGCAATAAGATACATAAGCCATTGGTTAATTTGATTTTTTAAAAAGAAAGAAGAAAACCAAATATCCAGTATCAAAAATGAAAAGGACAAAATCATGACCAATGAAGAAGAAATTAAAGCAATCATTAGAAAATATTTTGCTCAATTTTATGCCAATAAATCTAACAATCTGAATGAAATCAATGAATATTTATGAAAATATAAATTACTCAGATTAATAAATCAGGAAATAGAATGCCTAAATAAGCTCATCTTAGAAAAAGACATTGAGGGGCAGCTAGGTGGTGCAGTGGAAAGAGCATGGGCCCTGGAGTCAAGAGGACCTGAGTTCAGGTCTGGACTTGGGCACTTGACACTTTACTAGTTGTATGACCCTGGGGAAGTCACTTTACCCTGATTACCTTGTAAAAAACTAAAAGAAAGAAAGAAAAAGAAATTGAACCAGCCATTAATGAACTCCCTAAGAAAAAATCCCCAGGTGCAGAGGGGTTCACAAGTGAATTCCACCAAACATTTAAAGAACTACTATATATATACAATATGATATGATATGATATGACATAGGATAGGATATAATATGACATGATATGATATATAATATAATTATAATATATTACATCTATAATTATATAATATAATATATTAATTTATATCATATCATATCATATCATAATACCAACACTATATAAAGTACTTGGAAAAATAGGTAGTCCTACCAAACTCCTTTTATGACTCCTTTTATTATGATATGATATGATATGATATAATATAGGATATGATATAATATGATATGATATGATATAATTTAAAACAATATAGTATAATTATAATGTATTATATCTATATTTATATACAATATAATACATTACATTACATTGTATCGTATCATATCATATCATCATATCATATCATATCATATCATATCATATCATATCATATTATATTATATTATATTATATTATATTATATTATATTATATTATATTATAATACCAATACTATATAAAATACTTGGAAAAATAGGTGAAGGAGCACTACCAAACTCCTTTTATGACACAAATATGGTGTTGATACCTAAACCGAGAAGAGCTAAAACAGAGAATGAAAATTATAGATCAATTTCTCTAATGAATATCAATGCAAAAATTTTGAACAAAATACTAGCAAGGCAATTACAGTGATATATCACAAGTATCACACTATAAGCAGGTGGGATTTATACAATCTTTACAGCAAGTGTCTCTGATAAAGTCCTCAGTTCTCAAATATATACGGAGCTGAATCAAATTTATAAGAATGCAAATCATTCCCCAATTGATAGTCAAAGGATAAGAACAGACGGTTTTCAAATAAAGAAATCAAAGCTATCTATAGGCATATGAAGAAGTTCTCTAATTCACTTTTGATTAGAGAAATGCAAACTAAATGATACATGTTGGAGAGGATGTAGGATAATTGGCACACTAATGCATTGTTGGTGGAGTTGTGAATTGATCCAATCATTCTGGAGAGCAATTTGCAACTATGCCCAAAGGGCAACCAAACTGTGCATACCTTTTGATCCAGCAAAACCACTACCAGATCTATACCCCAAAGAGATGATATAAAAGGAAAAGGACCTACATGTACAAAAAATATTTATAGCAGCCCTTTCCATGCTGGCAAAATAATGAAAATTGAGGGGATGCTTATCAATTGGGGAATGGCTGAACAACTTGTGGGTTATGAATGTAAACCATTGTGCAATAAGAAATGATGAACAGGAAGATTTCAGAAAAACTTGGAAAGACTTGTACAAACTGATACAAAGTAAGATGAGCAGAACCAGGAAAACATTGTACATAGTATCAGCAACATTGTGTGATGACCACCTATGAATGTCTCAGCTCTTCTCATCAACACAATGATGTAAGACAAGTACAAAGGACTCATGAAGGAAAATGCTATCCACATCCAGGTAAAGAACTGATGGATTGTGAATGCAAATTAAAGCCTATTTTTTTCACTTACTTTATTCTTTTTTGTTTTTTTTCCCTGTTTATCTGTTTCTTCTTTCACAATTATGACATATACAGAAAAATGTTTTACATGACAGTACATGCATAACCTGTATCAAATTGCCTACCATTTTTAGAAGAGAGGAGGGAGGGACAAAAATTTGGAACTCAAAATCTTGTAAAAATGAATGCTAAAAGTTGTCTTGACATGTAATTGGGGGAAAATAAACTGCTATTAAAAATGGCAAAAAATAATGTCTCTGAACACAGTACAGGGAAGGGAGCCCCATGCTCCTAGCCCCTGGTGTAGCGCTCAGCATTCATTGGGTAAATGTTGACTGACTCTTGAGTTTGCTCAACTCACAAATAAAAATGTTTATCAGGATAACCAAAAGTGAAGATGTTACCTTACGTCCTCTTTTGTTACCCTGAACCTGACTTTGGACTCATGATAATAGCAACAACTAGCATGTCAATATAGATTTTTAAGGTTTGTAAAGTGATTTACCAAAGAGTTATCTCAGTTGATCCTGTTGACTGTGAGGAAGGTGCTATTATTCCCAGCTTATATATGTAGAAACAGAGACTGAGAGAGGCTGTGACTTGACTTGGGTCGCACAGTTCGTGTGAGGCAGGATTCAGACACAGGACTTCCTGATTGCAAGTCCAGCACACTATGAGGTGTGTGGCCTAGCTGCCTTGGTCCTTCTAACATCTCTCCCTTTCTGTGGTCTCTACCAACTTCATAGGGCCGGTGGGTTCAGTGGCCCACCCCCTGCCCTGCTGGAATTCTTCTCTATTGCAAATAGTAGCATCAGGCTGTGGGAGTTCCAGGTGCAGAGGAGATGGAGGCCATGTACCATCTGGTCATGAAATACAGAGAAAACTGTCCTTTGAAACAATGGTCTCATAGGAGAAGTTGGAGTCTACTCATGGGTCTCCTGCTTTCCCAAATCTGTCACTGTAGTTCATGTAGAAGAAACACAGAGCAACCCAAATCTGTCTCAGCATGCAAGAACAGGCTTCAGTTTAGTGCTCTGGCTACACAGACAGGAAGTACTCCATAAGCCTTGTCATCCCAGGCCAGCCCCAGGGCCCACCCAGCCCATGAGTTTGACTCTGACCATTACAGCATGAGACATGCTGTAGGAGCTTAAGACTAGCCTCCCAGAAGGCAACTTGTAATATTCAAGGGAGATATCCCTAAACAGCTTTGTTTCCCTTAGTAACTCACTATGGATTTGTCCCAATGGTTCCCCACCCCCTTTCCAAAATGAAAAAGAGCTGAGAAAAACAAAAGGCTTAATTTTTGCTCTGGTTTCTCAGCATTCTCACTCCTAAGAACTTATACTGGTTCTTGTACACATACATACATGCACACACATCTCTCTGTCTAGAACTGCAGAACTACTCCTTCAATCTGTTGCCAAGTCTTGTTTTGACCTTCATGATATCTCTTTTCTTGTACAACCTGCCACTTTGGTGTAGGGCCTCATTACCTCATGCCTGAACTGTTGCAATAGCCTTCTGGTTGGTCTTCCTACTTCAACCCTCTCTTTACTCCTGTCTATCCTTCAGTCAGTGGCTATAATAATAAAAATCTGCCATAAAGAGAAACTGAGTCACAAAGTTCTGGGCATGATCAATTTCACACTGCTAAAGTGCTTTTCCTAAAGCTCATCTGACCATGTCACCCCCCTACTCAATCAACTCCAGTGGTTCCCCATTACCTTCAGGATCAAATATCAAATCCCATGTTCGGCAATATAAGCGCTTCATAACCTGGCCCCTTCCTATCCTGCCAGCCTTATTATATATTACTGCCCTCCAGCTACACTATTCTTCTGGCTGTTCCTCACACATGACATTCCATCACCTAATTCAGTGCCTTTGAAATGGCCATGTTGTATACCCTCAGTGAAATGGAAGCTTCTCAAGGAAAAGAATGTGTGACTTTTCTATTTGTATCTTCAGCAACCTTTGCATCCTTCTTATACTTTATTTTCCCTCTAACTTCTAACTTGGAACTGTTTCACTGACTACCCGATCCTGGAACGTGGCTTTCTGAGATTCCTGCAAGACTAAGCTGAAATCTCTCCTTCTGCTAGAGACCTTTTGCAGTCTCCCCCCTCCCCTACATCCCATGTTTTTCCTTTTCTTTCTGCCCCCACGCCCCAGGGCTTAGACAACTGCCAGGGGCATGCAGTGGTGTTCAACTGACTCTTCCTGACCCCATTTAGGGCTTTCTTGGCAAAGACACTGAAGTGGTTTGCCATTTCCTTCTCCAGTTGGTTTTATAGATGAAAAAATTGAGGCATTCAGAGTAAAATGATTTGCCCAGGGTCACACAGCGAGTAAGTGTCTGAGATCACATTTGAACTCTGGTCCTCTGGACGCTGGGGCTGGCGCTCTATCCACGACACTATCTAGCTGTCCTCGTGGTAAGTGCTTAATAAAGACTATTGACTGGCTGACTTCTCCTCTAGGGTTCCAGACTTTCCCCTTTCAAGATCCTTCTCTGACTTTCTCTCCTTCTTTTTCCCCTTCTCCCTTTTCCCTTCCCTCTCCTCTTCAGTAATCTAGCAACAAGGCCTCCTGCTGAATACTTGGACTACTCTCTTAGCAGTAAGTTGAACTGGTCTAGGAGTCAGGACTACTTGGTTTCCCCAGTCGGGCTTCAGACACATATGGACTGTGTGACCCTGGGTGAGTCATTTAACCTCTTGGTGCCCCAGGGTAACTCCCTAAGACTTCCATTACCAGGGGGCTGGTGCTTGCTGAGATGCTGTTACATATAAAGTGTGGAACAGTTGCTGATTTACATTGGTAGAAGGAGCTTTTCTTAAAGGCAACTCTCTACACTGTTCAACTCACAGAATATAACTTAAAAAAAGGGCTCAATTACTCTAAGTTCTGGGGTGAGGTCAGTCTTTGTGAGAAGTCTGACCTCAGACAGTTACAAGCTAAGTGACCTTGGGCAAGTCACTTACTCTTCTTTGCCTCAGTTTCCTCATCTGTAAAATGAGGATAATAATACTACCTACCTCACAGGGCTGTTGTAAGGATCAAATGAGATAATCTTTAGAAAGTGCTTAACACAGTGCCAGGCTACACTATTTGTATAGTGTAGATACTATGTAAATGCTAGCTGTTTATTATTATTATTATGACTATTATTATTAGGAGGAGGCTGAGGGGCTAGAGATAAATTCCACTTGCTTAACAACTCTGTTCACATCTCTTTCTTTCATTTACTCTACTCCAGCACAAATAAAATCAGGGGCAAGGAACACTGACTTAGAAGGTGCTTCAGGATCAGATGGAGAAGTCCAATTCAATAAACATTCATTAAACATTTGGTTTTGGTTTGAATTCATTTGCATGCTAAACCAGAGAGGAAGTGCTCTGTGTCAGGCACTCTGCTAGGCACAAGAGATTGAAAGAAGAAAATGAAATCATCTGTCTTCGAGCAGCTTACATTCTACCAGTAAGGAGAGGGCATACAGAACACAAATGGGTAAATAAACTAAGAATACATGCAAAGTACTGTAATTTCAAGACAAACAGAGTGCTGGTAACTAGGAGGGACAGGAAGGAACTGACAGAAGACACAGTAGCTGAGTTGTGGTTTAAGGGGTTCTTCATAGGAGGTAAAGATGGAGTTTACTCCATACATAGTGGACCCCTTGGGCAAAGGCATTGAGACAAGGATTAGAATACATTATGCAGAGAAGAGCCAGTAACCCAGTTACCCTGGAATGGAGAATTGCAAAGGAGTATATCTAGGCTTTTTTGTCTATACTTTAACGGAAACCTTTTCAAGCTTTGAGAGTTTTCCTAACTAGATTGAAGATCAGGCCTGTCGTTCAGTTGTTTCAGTCAGTGTCTGACTCTTCATAACCCCATTTGGGGCTTTCTTGGCAAGGAGACTGCAGTGGTTTGTCACTTCCTTCTCCAGCTCATTTTACAGTTGAGGAAACTGAGGCAAACAGGGTAAAGTGACTTGTCCAGGGTCACACGGCTAGGACAGTCTGAGGCCAGATTTGATGAATCTTCCTGACTCTGGGCCCAGCACTTCATCCACTGTGCCAAGTTATTAATATTTCTAACCCCTAGGGGGATAGAAACTGCCAGAAATGTCCACCCACATTAGAAAAAGAGACTCCTTGGCTTAGGAGATGTTTTTTAACTTTTAATAAGCACATGTTGAGTATCTAATTCACATATATCATTGTATTAGGAATTATTTCAGTAAAAGAAAACAGCTAGAGTTTTTGCTGGCTAGAATATAACACTAAAGCAATGGGATTTTGCAGCTGACAGATAAACCTAATAAAGGCAGGAATGTGGGCTAGGCAGATGAAGAACAATAACATTGCTTTTTTAGTTTATTTTTGGTTTTGGTTTGAATTCATTTGCATGCTAAGCCAGAGAGGAACTTAAAAATTTCTTGCCCTATATCAGATAGACGTCTGGGATAAAAGACCATGATTTCTGGAGTGGAGGGCAAATAATAATAATATTAGCCTGGTTTGGGGTACTCTTACAGACTTAGCTGGGTGTAGTAATCAAGACTAAAAAGCTATCAGCCTGCCCTTAAGAAGAGATTTTCTAGTCACTATACCCTTGCAGACTAAGCCAAGATGGTCAGCAGGTGTCTCTAAAGAGACATAGCCCAGGATCTGGTTACTCCCTGGTTGGACTAAATATAGCAACTCCTCTGGGCATGTGGTTCTGTTAGTCTTGTAGGTCACTGCTAGTCTTGTAGGAACTCCTAATGACTAAAGGGTGTGTTACCTCAGCTGGCCAGTTCTGTGCTGAACTCATAGTCTTGTGGTGTCTTCTAGGAATGGTAGTCCCTGATGGGCATTACTGCAAGGAGTCTAATGGTTGCTAGCTAGGTATGTATTCTTTGCTGGTGACCAGCAAAGTGAGCAGCATCTCTTCAGGGTTGAGGGCTTGTTGTTTTAGCTCTAGTCTACTAGGGCACAGTGGCTAAAAAACCTTTTTCTGATAAGAAGCTGCCAGACTCCTTATTTATAGCCATCACAACCAGCTAACAAAAGTCAGGCAAAATGCCTCTAGGCTAAGATTAAACCTTTTTCTTTTGGTTTCTTATGTCTGGGATGGAGCTCACTGATCTCTCTGGTTTTACACATGAATCTGAATCAAAATAAAAGGTAAGCTTTGGGGTCTAGGTTCTATACCCACCCACCCATCCCACATTCTGCCTTTAATATGTATATCTGCGAGGAACTCTACTACTTTGGTAATATAATTTATTTACTTCTTAAAAGTTTTAGTGATGTGTTATTTTTCACATTACAAACGGTTATAGCTTACTCCCACTCTGTGACTTCTCTTATAACAAAATAAAGCAGTTAAGTAAAAATAAAAATACAATGACCTCATCTGAAAGTACATCCAATATTCCACATCTTTAGCACTTCAACCATTGTATCTAAAAAAATTAATATAATTCTATTTTCTCTTCCTCCTACCTTATTAAAAAAAAGAGAAAAGTGAAAAACAAATTCCTTATAACAAATATACACAGTCACACAAAATAAATTTCCTAGTTAGTTATATGAAAAATATACATGTCTCATTCCGTACCCTAAATCTATCACCTCCCCGTCAGGAGGCGGAAAGTATGCAGTGGGATACTGGCAAATGTTTAACGACTGGCTTACTGAAAAAAATGTATGAACAACACACTTATAAGCTTGATCTGTATCACTAACATGTTCTCATCACTTAAGACAATCAGCAAAACAAGCCCTGATGTGTATTATTTGCTGATTTTTGAGGTCTAAATTTCTAACAATTAACTTACTAGAGCTGGCTCAAGCTGGCCCCAGCACATACCTGACACGTTTCTTCATTGGTTCTCTGGAATTATGAATGATCATTGTATTGGTCCTCTGGAATCACAGATAGTCATAGTTTCGATCATAGTTCTTACAGGTGCTAGATTTTAGTAAGGGAGAAACCTCACTGTCTCCTTACACTGACTTCAACAGAAGTAGATATAGATAGAGGTAGAAGAAGAGGAAACGGGGAAGGTAAAGGTAAGAAAGGGAACTGAAGACTTTCTTTATCTAGTCCATCCCTAGAGTCTTTACAACTCACCAGAGAAGGATCTGCATTCCCCTTCACCTACAGCAGAGAAAGCCCGATATTTATTAAGATTAGTCCCGTGCTCTTGTTCCTGTATCATAACAGGGCTCCCACTGTCTGGATTTTTTAGCTGGAGAATAGATCTGTAATGGGTCTGGGTAATCCTCCTGTCCTCTTCGTTTGGTAGCCTCTTGATGGATGCATTTTTCTATAATAGAATTTGAGTCCATCACACAAGATAAGACGTTTTGATTAGGTACATGAGTGTAAACTGAAGTGGGCTCCCAGACTTTTTAGATCCCCTTTTTGGCATGTCTGATTGTGCCGATCCAGCCCATCAAAAAACAGATCCCAACATGAGAAATCAAGAGCAAGGCCTGTGTTTTCAGGTTAAATGTAGTTAGTTTAAATCCCAGCATGATGCGATGAAGTCATCTTCTATCTCTGAGGGGAATTTGGTTCTTTTTAAAGAGTGTGATTTAAGGCTACAGAGCTAAGCCTAAAAATGCCAGTTTTCTTATTAAAAAGTTTTGAAGAAGAATTATTCCTGGGAGTGATAATTAGAAAATGAACTTTTTTAGTCCAACCCTCCTCCCCCCAGCAAAAAAAAAGGGGGAAAGAAAAGGTCAGTGGGACCAAATATTCAGCAGGTTACTCATGGAGACTGGCTGCCTTGATGAGAGGTTAGCACAGCAACTTGGCAACCCTGAGATGTTGTGAGCTCTCCTGAGCTGTGATTTCAGCTGGAGAGTTTGCAAAATTAGAAAACACCTGGAGAAAATGACCTTTGAAAGCAAACTAACAATTGGAAACCAGCCTGGAAAAAAACTCAAAAGAAAAATGTATGTATCTCTGTGTGTGTTTAAATCATGAAAAACATGACTGTTGAAATGCAGAAAACAATTTTCCCTAAATAACAATTGTGCTGGAGAGTTGAATATTCCATTTCGTAGCTCGGTTATTGACCATAACACATTTTTCTCTGTTATCTTTGTTTACCCAGTGCCTAGTCCAGGACCTGGTACATAGTAAATGCTTTCTAAAAGCATCTATTGAAATTAAATTAATTGCACTAACACCTCCTTCCTTGAGATTGTTGCTCTGACATCCCAGGGCGCTGTACTATTTTGTGGATGAGGCAGAGAGAATGGAGCTGACCTCCCTGGAGCTATCAAACCAAGTCAGTGACAGAACTAACAAAGGCCAGGCCTGAACACGACTGACTACGTATCATGTGGTACCCACTTCCCTACCCCCATCTTGCTTTGGTGCCTCTGACTCTTTTGATAGCTGCATTTTCCCAGGTAAAGATTTATTGCAAACTAGTTGGCCTTCATTGCTCACCTACAAATGCACTTCAGAAGCTGAGAAACTAAAATACTTGGACCCCAGGGCTGCTTTTCACTCAAACTAGCTGATGTTCAAATGCCAAGAGAGATTTTCTGTGAAAATAAACCCAGTAGAAAGGAAATGGAAGGTAAAGGAAGATAATACTCAGTTTCTTTTAGACCAGACATCTTTTAGGCCAGACTTTCTTAACCCAAGTCCATGAACCCACAAAAGTTCAATGAAGATATTTTAGGGGGTCTGTGTATTTGCATAGGAAGAAAATTACAGCTTTATTTTCACTAATCTCTAACTAAAAATTAGCATTTCCTTCCATTATGAATCTAAGCAACAAATCATTATTTTGAGAAGGTTTTGACAAGCTTTACCAGACTGCCAAAAGAACCCATGACACAAAAAAGATTAAGGATCCCAGTTATAGGTCCTGAGTGTGTGGATTGATGCTTATTTCCTTGACTGAGTTTCGATACAGCAGTTTCTGTTCGCAAAGAATTTACTAATATTTTTTAAAGCAAAAGGAAAAAGTCTATATCATTGCAGGATGTGAGATGTGTATGCCATCTTCTGGATCTTATGATATCTCTGAAAGAGTGAACAGATTATATCCTGTTTTTACCTAGCTACAGCATAACTGCATTTTGTTAATGGAGAAACTTCATCAGAGAAAGTGTCTCAAGCCTCTGACCTTGGACCCACAGATTGATTCTCTCATTATCTTACTCTGGTCTTTGATGGATTATCATTTCCATCTTCCTCTTCCTCCTCCTCCTCCTCATCACCATCATCATCATACTGTCATTTTCACTTTCCATAGAGGTTATAGCGATGTACAGAATGAAACATACATTTTCAGGTGTGGCCAATGTGTTGATGCATTTTGTTTAACTATATTTGATTTGTTTGTTAGATGGGAAGGCCTCTATGGGGACAGCATTAGATGAGTTAGTGAAAAATAACAGCAATGCAATTAGAAAAGAAAGAAATTACTGCCAACAAAACAAAGAAATATACTGAAACAAACAAAGAGTAGTTCAGTGGAGAATGATGCAAAGAAATGTGACAATTTTGAAACTCAGTTATTAAATTTAACATATACTATTAAAAACTTCCAGATTAGTCATGAAAAAAGCAAGAAAATAAAGCGAAAAAAACATGCTTTAATCTGTACTCAGAGTTCATCAGTTTCCTCTGGAGGTGGATAGCATTGTTTCCATGGGTCTTTTGGAATTGTCTTAGATCATTGTAATGCTGAGAAGAGCTAAGTCATTCACAGCTGATCATCACACAATGTCATTGTTACTGTGTACAATGTTCTCCTGGTTCTGCTCATTTCACTCAGCATCAGTTGATATAAGTCTTTCCAGGTTTTTCTGAAGTCTACCTGCTCATCATTTCTTATAACAGAGTAGTATTCCATTACATTCATATACCACAACTTGTTCAGACATTCCCCAGTGGATGGGCATCCCCTCAATTTCCAATTCATCCCCTCAATATCCAATTCCTAATTACATTTTAATCGGGTTCTAGCTGTACTAGGAAGGAATGTTGAGAGGCGGCATGTTTGATACCTCTGACATAGGGAAGAAATGACAGAGCTGGGATTGGAGGGTAGGACCTCCAATCCTAAATCTAGAGCCCTTTCTACTTTTCATGGCCTCCCATATCTGGATGAGTGAGGCCTGGGTAAGGGAACCTGGACTCCTCTGCTAGGCTCCATGAAAGAAATAAAATTTAATGGCTGCATCAGTGAAGAAACAAAGAAAACATGGTGACACAGCATGAGAGATGAAGGCATGAGGCTCTGTTGGTCAGATAAGACTAACTTGCTTGAAAGAGATTAACATTTTACATAGACTGTACGTGCCGTGAAGTTTCAAAGACAATTTATGTCTCTACATTTTGAAGCATGGTTCCATCGGGAATTGTTTTCTGTTATTAGCTATCTATTTTGCTACAAGAGTTTTATTTTCTTTGGGGGGATGTGGGAGAAGGAGATGAGGCAGAAATGAGAGGAAATAAATGTTTGTTAATTGAAAAAAAAGTAAAATAAACTAAAAGGTATATTAAAAATAGCTGGTCTCTATTTTTAAATTTCAGTTGGTTACAAGGAATCTAGTTTACTACATTTTAGAGTCAGAGTGTGTTTCACAACTTGATCCAAAAGGGAACACTAAGAAAGAGAAATGGGCAGTTACATTGTCTGGGTCACTGTTGTTGAGTCGTTTCAGTCATGTCCATCTCCATGACCCAATTGGGGGTTTTCTTGGCAAAGATACTGGAGCGGTTTGCAATTTCTTTCTCCAGGTCATTTTATAAGTGAGGATCTTAGGCAAACAGGATTAAGGGACTTACCTGGGGTCACTTAGCTAGCAAGTATGTGAGGTCAGATTTGAACTCAAGAAGATGAGTCTTCCTGACTCCAGGCCCAGCATTCTATCCACTGTACAGCCTAGATGTTTGGGTACCAATGATTATTGACCTCACAGGAAGGGATGTCACAGTGATGTGTTCTGATATACACAAAGAAAAGCAAGTGACCATATTAGGAGACCTAGAGCTGTCTCTAGCTTCCTGGAGGTGGCCTGAGCAGAGACTTTCAAAAGAAACCACTGATAGGAGACAAGCCTGGCAAGTATCTGGGGATTCAAATTCAGCACGTCCTGCAGAGCAGCTCAACGGCTTTTTCTTTTCATGGGAAAGACATCATCCTTAATAGTTCCAGCTCTCTGGGCTCAGCTCCTTTTTTCCCCTAGTTTTACTCTCTTTCCTCTGCCAGCCAAGTTTCTGGGAGAAAACAAACATCCACCTTCATGTGCAAAGAGAAAGAAGGAGCATTCATCCACTCATCTCTTTCTTTTTTGGCCACTTTTGCTCCCAGGCCTAAGCACGGCATGTGTATCAAAAATATGTCTAAGGCATCTGGCCTCAAATCCCACCATCTGTTGCAAGAAAAATGGGGCTTTAAAACTGGCCCTCTTCAGAGTGGGACAGTGCCAAGTTGAATGGGGCCTCCCAGGTAGATTCTCTCTAGAACATGTAAAGCATACAAGACATATTTCTCAAGGACAGGGAAATGTGCTCTTTCCAAAACTCAACTAGGATGAAGAAAGTCAGAAAATAAACATTTATTAAGTTCCTCCCATATGCCAGGAACTGTGGTACAACCCTGAGAAGTAGGTATCATTATTACTGATAAGTAGGCATGATTATTACACTCATTTTATAGTAGAGATAACTGAGACAAACTGAACTTGTAACTTGCCAGACACAGCTAGGAAGTGTCTCAGGGTATATTTGAACTCAGGCTTTCTTGACCCCGGGTCTAGCACTCTAGTCATTGTGCCACCTAGGCATGAAGATGAGAACTTAGTCTTGTAACAGCAACCACACTGACATACTCAGGATGGCTACTAGCAGAGGTTCTTTGATCGACTTTTCCAAAGAAAAGCAACTTTAAAGGGGTCAACAATCTTACTTTAATTGAATATATATACCATTCACTTAGTTCAGGAGAAAAGTCAGCCCCCTGAATTTCAGGGAAAATACAAACAGAGATCACGTACAGAGAAAATAGCACAGATCAACAGACAGATCCAACCATCTGACCAAGGCTATACATACATACATACTATATACAGTTACCAGAGAAACATCAACACCTGGGTTTTCAAAGCCAGGGGGCTCCTTAATGGCTACCCAGAGTCTCATCTGGCCAAATCACATGGACACTCTTCCAACGAGTGAACCCCCAAAGCAAAACCTCACCTCAGAGTATATATTCCATTCTCAGAGCCAGAGGGTGTCACAACCCTCGTGACTCAGTGCCTAATTAGAAATTAGCAAAAGGTGTGACCCTTCCTACAAGCAAGCTTCCTCCAATCAAGCTTCCCTTAATAGACTCCACATGAGGCCTATTAATGGGCAGGAAAGATCTTCCCATTCTATTAACCTTACAAGTCTCTTAGTCTCTTTTCTTGTCTTAAAGTCAGCCCTACCTTCCCCATCATTACCACTTTTAATCCTTCAAAGGCCATTTATGCTTTTTAATGTCTGCATCTGTTACTGAAGTGTTATACCTACTTGCATGTGGCAAAATATACATGTCATGAAAATGCACTGTTTGCTTTGGCAGGTTATAAAGAAGGGATATAATTCATATACAAAGGTAATTGGGCCCATTGTACTGTGGTTAGGGAAATAACTTGGCCTTCTAGCACATCTTCCATGTGTAGTGTTTCACTCTTAAAGATTCCCAGTGAAGGAGGTTCCACAATCTACCCCAGTTACTGGCTAATGGGGATGGTGGCTCTGTTCCTGATTTGATGCTGTCCCTTGGGTGTGTTAAATAGCTTCTCTCTACTTTTTTCCCATATACAAGTGAGTGACAGAATACTTGTGATGATGTCAATCTGTAATAATGCTGACATTCCCAAAGGGCTATCATGGCAATAATAATAAAAATGATCAAAAAGTTATTTAAAATATTAGGTGTTACAGATAAGCTATAAAACTTATACTAGACACATCATGTAATCTTAGTATTTCAAAGATGATTCCTCGAAACTTAGGTACTTCTAGAGAAATTTAAGAATTTATAACAACAATGTTTAAAGCTTATGGACCTAAATTTTTACACTGATAATATGTTTTAGGCAAATGTGCCATTGAAAAAGCCAAAAATATCATCAGCTTTCCATTTTCACATGGTTGACCATTTGCAGTTTTTGGATTCACTAAACCATCTCCTACTTCTCTCTTCCTCTTCTTCTTTTTTTTTCCCTGGGTATCTCTTTCTTCCTGTTTCCTCTCCTGAACTTACTTTTCTCTTTTTCCTCCTCTACTCATCCTCCATTGTTCCCTTTTCCCCACTCTACTTTCTCCTCTCCTTTTCCATGCCCATTCTAATATTTCCCTTCTTCCCTTCCTCTTTTTTTCTTCATTCTCCTTTCCCCTACCTATTCACTGGCTTCTGCTCATAACCCTTCTCCTCCTACCCTAGCTCCCCTTTTCTCTCTCCCTTCCTACTTTTTCTATTTCTGTGGTATTCACTGGCCCCCTGCCCCTAGCCATTAGTGAGGGCTCAATAAGTGTGATTGACTGAAACATTGAAAAATCCCACAATTCTAGAGGTTATATCATGATTAAGATAACTGAGGACTAGGGGAGCTAAGAGAAGGATGATTTTTCTACAAAAAAGGAAATCGAGAGTATACCCTGGGATAACATAAAAAGAAATGGGTGATAATTCAGAAACCTTAAATTTCAATGTGAAACAAATTCTGACCATCCAAGAAAAAAAAGACAATCTCTTGTCATAGGTCAGGCAGAAAGGAAGGCAGGTGGGAGAGAGAATCCCCCTGACAGGGAAATGAGAGCAGCTTCCTAGCTTTCTATGAAATGGAGAACAAGAATAAGGCTGAGGGAGAGCAAAATATCCTTGGGGAAGAAAACCAAGGCAGGTTTCTTAGCTTTATGCCCTCCAGGGAGGATGGGAAGGCTGCAGGTACAGTGGGGAGATTGTTAAACAGGAAGCAGGACCACAGAACAAGGGAAGCATATGCATATAAACATATTTTAAATGATGGAAAACTGCTGACACTAGACATTGGGTAGATTGGAAATGATATTTTGCTGCAGATACTTTCCTTCCACAAAACCAGCATTTCCTCTAGACTAGTATTCTATAAAATGGGATTTGCATGCAGTCATTAAAATGAGATTTGGGGATTGTCTGTTCAATTTGATACCTATACCATTCTTGTCCTCCATGCACCTGCATAATTTACTTGATTGAATGAGACAATGCTTTGGAAGGTAAAGTGCTTTAGAAAGGTGAAATCCCATTTGGAAGCGGTGGGCTGCTGGTGGTTATGAAATTTTATTACAATCTACATTGGTTGAGCCAAGAGAGACTCCAGCTCTGCTTGTTAAACTCTAACACAGCAGCAAGAAGTCTGGGTGGAATCCCCAGGGAGGGCTGCTAGACCTGTCAGTGTTGGCAAAAATGAGATTCCAAAGCTTGAGGCATTATAGAATATATATGTATATATGCATGCATATCTATGCATATATATTATATATATGTACGAATAGATTTTTTTTCTATATATGGCAGATATATTAGTGAAAAAAGACTAGGATTTGGGAGAATGCTCAGTGTTTGGTGCTTTATTATGAAACAGTAAAAAGTGAACTAGGGCTATGACCCATTGGTTAGGGCTTAGGAATATTTTTATAGACTCAGAAAATGTCAGAACAGAAGTGACCTTAGAGATCATCTAGTCCAAATCCTCATTTAGTAGATGAGGAAACTGAGGCACTAAGAGGTAAAGTTACTATCCTGAGGTTTTACAAAGAGTCAGTGATACACCCAATATTGTTGCTAGTTTTCCTGGCTTCCAGACCAATGTGATATCATTTAGTGGAACCAATTCATTGTGCTGGAGTTCAGTCTATGAATTTAATGTATTCCTTCTTTCTTGTCCGACCCAATACACCAGAAGGAAAGTTTTAAAACCATAGAGGGCCAAAGAGGTTTAAAAAATGAGAGGGATGATCTACATGTACAAAAATGTTTATAGCCTCTTTTTGTGGTAGCAACAAATTGGAAATTGAGAGGATGACCATCAATTGGGGAATGGCTGAACAAGTTCTGATATGTGATTGTGATGGAATACTATTATGCAATAAGAAATCATGAGCAAGCAGATTTCAGAAAAACTTGGAAAGATCTACATGAATTGATGCAAAGTGAAATGAGCAGAGCCAGGAATACATTGTACACAGTAACAGCAACATTGTGTGATGATCACCTATGAACAACTTAGCTCTTCTCAGTAATACAATTACCAAGATAATTACAAAGGACTCATGATGGAAAATGCTACCCACATCTAGATAAACAACTGATGGACTCTAGACGCAGATCAAAGCATACTGTGTTCATTTTATTTTTTTTCATGGTTTTTCCCCTTTTGGTCTGTTTCTTCTTTCACAATTGTGACTAATATGTTTTACATGATTGTACATATATAACCTATATCAAATTGCTTACCATTTTAGCAAAAGGGGAGGGGAGGGAGAGAGGGAGAAAATTTTGAAATTTAAAATCTTGTAAAAATAAATGATAAAATTGTCTTTACATATAATTGGAAAAAATAAAACACTATTTTAAACAACATAGGAGTGTGTGATTAAGCCATATTTGAGAAAAGAACAATATTGTATGTGGAATAGAGTGGCTGGGGAAAATCAATAGGATGTTGTCCCACATCCTATGGCTCCCAGGTCATCCTCTTTTGTTTCTCAAGGAAGGTAGTATTTGCCTTACTAACACCCTTGCCTTCCCAACTCCTGCCCTTATTATGCTAGGGGACTTCAACATCTACATTGATGTTCCACAAACTCCCTAAACTATTGATTCTTCATTTTCCTTAAATTCTATAATCCTATACATTCACTCCACTTCAGCCACACTCAGAAATGATCACAACCCTCACCACTACTTCCTTAATAAAAAAACTCCTGAGGTTCCTCTTCAGCACTCTTAAGCTATCTAAGTGCTGAGAGGGGTAGAGAATGGAAAAAGTTTAAGAAAAGCCAGAGAAGCCCTGCTTTGTATCCTTCTACCATTCCACCTTTCCCTATGCTTTACCCTTCCTAAGCTTATTATTCACCGTCATCATGACCTCTAATCCCTCTACCTTTCTGTACTTTCCATGGCATTACCATACTCTGACTTTCCAGTCATGATCCTGTGATTAATTAGTTCAAATCAAGACTCATCAACTCCACCATCTACTTAGCCTATTACAATTATGACCTTCTCAAACCCTGCTGAATGGAGCTAGGGGTAGTCACACAACCATGCTTACGAGGTAAAGTATAAATTCATACTAACCAAACGCATTTGGGTCCTTACTGCATCAAGGCAATCCTCAGTTCCCACAAATCCTCCAAATCTCCTCTTCTGTCCCCAATCACATCATGCCTCCCCACCCTACCCCAACCATTCTCTCAGCTGAGAAGCACTACTATTTCTTTATTTTAAAAATGAGATAATTCATTGTGAATGTCCTTCTCTTCATCTCAGTACTCTTTTAACATTATTTCCTACTCTCTCTTTCTCCTAGTGTCAGTCAGGTGACCCTTCTCCTTGCCAAGGCTCAACACCTCTGCCGGTGCTCCTGATCCCAAGCCCTCTCACTCAATCATCCTTTCTTTCTCTTTAGTCTTCGGCATCTCCCTAAGTACTGATTCCTTCTCTATTACCTCCAAACATGACAAGTTCCCTTTCTTCCTCAAAAAAATCCTTCTCTACCCCCACAGGTCCCCTCAGGCTGTCATCTTTTATCTCTCTTTCCACAGACTCATAAACTCCTTGAAAAACTCCAAACTCCTTGAAAAGGCTGTCTACACTCACTACCTCTGCTTACTCTCCTCCCATTCATTTAGAGTCCCATCCATATTGAATGCCTAAATGAATAAACAGATAGCTAAGGGGGAGGCATGGACGAACATATCTGGAAACTCGCCCATCTTCTCCCGGGGAGACTGATTACTACCTTGAGGGGAGCAGGAGAAGAGACAATAGTGCAGGCCCTCCTCTGAAGAAAGGATACTGTACTAGAATTATTTTTGTCTGCCTCCCCCCATCCCAATATTGATGATCTAGGAGCACATTTGATTCAGAACAAAAAGCCGATGGCTTTTCTGTTTGTAATCTCTGAAGGGGACAAAGGGCAATCCTTAGCTTATACTTACCAGTTTTATTATTTCCCACCAAATGTTAATTACATGAAATCAAATAGCAAATAGAAATCAGAGGAGTTATATAGGTTAGACTATGTCAGAAAATATAGAAAGCAAATGAACTCTTTAGATGGGCATGAGATGAGGTCTTGCTCAACGAAGAAAGTCACTGATCTCACCAAAAGGAGAAATTCGCTCAAGTCTCCTGGGAGGCATATTTGAAATCAGAGTCACATTGAAGAGCTGGCTTCCCCTAGATGTCTGCAAGACAATCTTACTCTTTCTCTTCCCTGGAATGGATTCTGAGGAGAGTCTGGAGCCACATGTGTCTCTCTTGAAGGAGGAATGAAGAAAGTTTCTGCCCTCCAAAGGGTCAAATTAGCATTCTCTTCAGCAATTAGAAGAGTCTCAAGAAAAATGCCCTAGGCTTGGCTAGAAACCCAGGTGACATTTAACCTATACTATTACAACAGCCTCCTAATTGGTTTCTCTGCCTCAGGCCTCTGCCCCCTCCAGGCTACCCTACACACAGCTGCTAAAGTGATTTTCCTAAAGTGTGGTGCTATGTCACATATCTGTTAAAAAAAAAAAACAGTGACTCACTACTGCCTTAAGATAAAATTCAAACCCCTTTTTCAAAGTTCTTCACGGCCTAGCTCTCATCTATTTTTCTGAGCTCATTTTATATTTCTCCCCCTCTCATACTTTATGATTCAGCCAAATTGGTTTTTCTTTTAAATACACATGACATGTAATTACATTTAATATGCATTATCAACACTTTTTCTATCACTTTCTGACATCAGACAATCAACAAAACAATAAATCAAATCCCGATTTTTCGTGTTTGTCAATTTCAGACATGTAAATGCTCATGCTCACACTGAAAATTTGACTATTGGCTTTCATGAGCAGATGTAAGCTGGCCCCAGCACATCTTTACATAGGACACACTATCTTTTGTCTGCATGACTTTGTCCTGGGTGTGTCTCACCCTAGGGGTACACTCCTTCATCACCTCCACCTCACAGAATCCCTCTTTTCCTTTCAATGATCAACTCAAGTACTATTTTCTACATGAAGCCTGTCCTGAGCCTTCCAGATGCTAGTGCTCTCCTTACTGCCTTGGATATATTCTCTTTATATTTATTCTGTATATATTTGTATAATTAGATTATAACTTCCTCTTTGGTCACAGTAATAGCAATATGGAATGGTGATCAACTGTGAAAGTATTAACTACTCTGATGAGTACAATGACCCATGACAGTTCCAAAGGAGCCATGGTGAAGAATGCTATCTACCTCTGGAGCAAGAACTAATGAACTCTGAGTGCAGATTGAAGCATACTGTTTTTCACTTTCTTTATTTTTCTTGCTTTTTTTGTTGCAACATGGCTAACATGAAAATGTTTTGCAGGACTTCACATGTAGCTTATTTCTTGCCTTCTCCTAGAGGGAGAGGCTGGAGGGAGAGAATTTTGAACTCAAAAGAAAAAAAGGAATTTTAAAAGAACTCCATTTCCTTGTGAGGAGAATTCTGTATATTTGTATCCTAGGTGCATAGTAGGCGTTTAATAATGGCTTGACAACAGATGATGGAAAGAAGGCAGAAATACTACCATTATTTTGCTTCTCTGGAAAGAAGAATATATTTATTTTAACTGACAACTTTAGAACAAAAATGGCTAATAGGGAGTTGAAATCCAAAGTGGAAAAATAATAAAAGAGCTCCCCACTGCTCTTAATCATCAGGTCATCAATGAACTGAAAGAATTTGTTGAGTGAACTGGCAGATCTTATCATTGAGCCCCTGTCAGTGATATCTGAGAGACCATGAAGAATGGAAGCTGTGCCACAGAACAAATTTTCTCACCTCTTGTTGTTACAAGGAAAAGTGGGCACTTGAATTTAACCACCAAGACTTCAACTAAATCTGTCCTTGATTCTTGTACCATAACTTTCTTTGCCCTCCTCCAGGCAAGGGAGATTGAGATAATATTTATAAAGTGCTTAGCACAGTGCTTGGCACCTAGTAGGTACTATGTACTTGCTAGTTATTATTATTATTATTTACTTTGTTCACAGGTGTTTGTTACAACAAAAAGCATTGCCATAAATCCCTTCTATGTAGCTGATGATACATTTTTACCTGCCTTCTTGATTACTTCACTCTACGAAATATAAGGAAGTATCAAGTGGAAGTGTTATTCTTGACCTAATTCTGCCTAATAAAGAAAAAATGATGACCGAAGTCAAAATTCTTAGAAATTTCGAGAAACATTACCACACCATTTAAGAATTTATGAAAGATAAGGAAAGTAAAAATCAAGCACACCAGCCTCAGGGAGCTCAAATTTCAAAGAGTTCAGAAAAAACATGAGCACAATTCCATGACCTAAAGTTTGATGGGGAAGTTGTCTAAATACAAATTGGAAATTCTTAAAAACAAAGTCCCAGTGCTATAAACACAAAGATTTTGATGAGGGTAAAGGGAGATTTGTCTAGAGAGAATGATGTAGATATATCAAGATTTTTTTAGGACAGAGTAAAGGGAGGCACTCATCTGAGCTCTGCCCCTAACCCCTCCAAATACCTTTAAATGATGACTCTAAACTAATTCTGGAGTGGCAGAAGCCATAAAAAGATGGAATAAAACAATTTTCATGCCCAAGACAACTTAGACGGTCAGCAGGAAAGTTCTGTTGCACCAGGGTGAGAGAGATGCACAGTCCAGAGCAGGCCATGCCAATGCAAACTGGGCCCCAACAAACCAGGAGCAGTCCTTGGGGTGACTTAATCAGAGGCAGCACTGATGGTTTTCGGACCTCTTAGATGGTAAGGGGATCAGACTATGGGTCAGAAGGGATTTACAGGGGGCTTTTTGCCTGCACTAGGGGCAGGACTCTGTTGTATTACCTATACTTGGATCTGGATCACAGTGTTGGGTCTTAGTCTCAGTGCAAGGAGAAACACTAGAACTGCAGAGTTTGTGACCAGAGGGAAACAGGAACCCTAGTCACAGTTCGAGGTTGAAAAGAGTGCTTTTGGTCACTCACAAACCAGTACACAGTACAGGAGAAGAGTAAACACACCTCTCCTTAAATCACCAATCATCTTGAATCTTAAAATCGTTTTAAAATCTTAAATCATCTTCCATCTTGGAAGAGGTAAAAACTTACGGGTCCACAGTCTGAAAAACCTGGAGCTTGGGACAGTGTGCCCTCCACCCTGGAAGCAGAGCCCTACTTTAATAAAGAGTTAAAAGTCAAGAAATAATCTGGGGAAATGAGCAAACAAGAGAAAAAAAATTCTGACCATAGAAAGTTACTACGGTGACAAGGAAGATCAAAGCACACACTCAGAAGAAGACAACAAAGTCAAAGCTCCTACATCCAAAGCCTCAAAGAAAAATATAGATTGTTTTCAGGCCATGGAAGAACTCAAAAAAGATTTTTAAAATCAAATAAAAGAGATAGAGGAAAAATTGGGAAGAGAAATGTGGGTGATGCAAGAAAATAATGAAAAAAAGTCAACAGCTTGACAAAGACACAGAAAAGTACTGGAGAAAATACCTCAAAAAACAGACTAGGTGTATTGCCAACACAATATTTACAGCACTGATGGTGACTACGAATATGCTGGTGTAATTCTGAATTGAAAAATATAACAGACTCTCCATATGGAAGACACAACCAAAACATTTATTCAAACACCAGAAAGCCAAGTCCCAACACCAGAAAACCAAATCCACCAAAGCAACAAAGAAATCCATGCACTATAACAATGGAAGGGGCACCACCATTCCAAAGCCTGTTCAGGCCTTCCCACAAACAAAAACTCACAGCTAGCTGCTTCCTCTCTCTCCCTCAGCTCTAACTATTCTGACCAACTTCTTCCTTTCTGCTCTACCCTTCCTGCTCCACACTTTCTGTACCACCCTTTCCTGTTCTACCTGTTCAGCAAGTTCCTCCCACCACAGGCTTCATGTAACTTGGGCTTCCATGTGACTCAAGCAGGTCACATGGGCCTATTAATGGGTGGGAAGATCTTCGAAGTTACATTACCATTACACTAAGACAAACAGAAGAGGCACAAAAATCCAATTAAGAGAAGAATGCCTTGAAAAGTAGAATTGGCCGAACGGAAAAGGAGGTATAAAAGTTCACTGAAGAAAATAATTACTTAAAAGTTAGAATTGGGCAAGTGGAAGCTGATGACTTTATCAGACATCAAGAAACAATCAAATGAAATCAAAAGAATGAAAAAAATAGAAGAAAATGTGAAATATCTCATTGGAATAACAACTGGTGTGGAAAATAGATGCAGGAGAGAGAATTAAAAAACTATCGAACTACCTCCAGCTTTGGTGGATTTGGTTTTCTGGTGTTGGGACTTGGCTTTCTGGTGTTTGAATAAATGTTTTGGTTGTGTCTTCCATATGGAGAGTCATAATAAAAAAAAGAGCCCAGACATCATCTTTCAAGAAATTATCAAGGAAAATTGCCCTGATATTCTAGAACCAGAGGGTAAAATAGACATCGAAAGAATGCACCAATCACCTTCTGAAAGAGATCTCAAAATGAAAACTCCCAAGAATATGATAGCCAAATTCCAGACCTCCCAGGTCAAGGAGAAAATACTGCAATCAGCCAAAAAGAAACAATGTTGTAAGAGAGTCAGGATAACACAAGATTTAGCAGCTTCTACATAAAAGGATCTAAGGGCTTGGAATATGATATTCCAGAGAGCAAAAGAGCTAGGATTATAACCAAGAATTATCTACCAAGCAAAACTTCACCTTCAGCATGAAAATGGATAATCAATGAAATAAAGGACTTTCAAGCACCCCTTATGAAAAGACCAAAGCTGAATAGAAAATTTGACTTTCATATACAAGATGCAAAAGAAACATAAAAAGGTAAAAAGGAAAGAGAAATCATAAGAGATTTCATAAGGTTAAACTGTTTATATTCCTACATGGGAAAATGATATTTATAACTCCTAAAACTTTCTCATTATCAGGACAGTAAAAAGGAGTATACATAGACAGAAAGCAGAGGTGTGAGTTGAATGTGATGGTATGATTATCTAAAAAATACAATTAAGGGATGAGAAAGGAGAGAAGGGGAAAGGGAGAGGGAGAATGGATAAGCTATCTGACATAAAAGAAACCTGAAAAAGATTTTATGGTGGACAGGAAATGGGGGAAGTGGAGAGAAGAGCACATGAACCTTACTCTTGTCACACTTGGCTCAAAGAGGGAATAATATACACACTTAGTTGTAGAAGTCTATTTTACCATTCAGGAAAGTAGGGAGGGAAAAGGATAAGAGAATGGGGGGAGTGCTGATAGAAGGAAGGGCAGTTTGTGGGAGGTTAAAGTCAAAAGTAAAACATATTTGAGAATGGACAGGATAAAAGGAAAGAGAGTAGGATAAATAGGCAGGAAATAGGAGGGAGAGAAATGCATAGTTAGCATTCATTACTGTGAAAAAAATTTTCATGGTGAGTTTCTCTGATCAAGACTTCATTTCTCAAATATATAGAAAACTGAGTCAAATTTATAGAAATAAGAGCCATTCCTCAGTTGATAAAAGGTCAGAGGATAGGAATAGGCAGTTTTCAGACAAAATAATCAAAGCTATCCATAGTCATATAAAAATACTCTAAGTCACCATTGATGAGAGAAATGCAAATTAAAACAAATCTGAGCTACTACTTCACACCTGTCAGATTGGCTAATAAGACAGAAAATTAAAATGACAAATGTTAGAAGGATGTGAGAAAATTAAAACACTAATGTCTTATTGGTGAAGTTATATAATGATTCAAACATTCTGGAGAGCAATTTGGAACTATGCCCAAAGGGCTGTAAAACCATGCATACCCTTTGACCAAGCAATACCCAAAGAGATTAAAAAAAACAAAAAAGGAAAACCATTAATGTGTACAAAAATATTTACAGCAGCTCTTTTAGTGATGGCAAAGAACTGGAAATGGAGGGGATGTCCATTAAGTGGGGAATGGCCGAACAAGTTGTTGTATATCATTGTGATGTGATCTAAAAAATGATGAGCAGGATGCTCTCAGAAAAAAATATGGAAAGACTTACATGAACTGCTGCAAAGCGAAAGAAGCAGAACCAGAACAATGTGCATGGCAACAGCAATATTGTATAATGATCTACTGTGAATAACTTAGCTATTTTCAGCAATACAGTGATCCCAGACAATTCTGTAGGACTTGTGATGAAAGGAGCTTTCCATTTGCAGAGAAAGAACTGGTAGAGCCTGAATGGAGATCAAAGATACTTTTTCTCTACTTTCTTGATTTTTCTTCTTTTTTTTTTGGTCTGTGTTTTCTTCCACAGAATGACTTACATGGAAACGTGTTTTGCATGAATATACTTGTATAACCTATGTCACATTGCTTACCTTCTCAATGGCCGGGTAGAGGGGGGAGGGTAGGAAAGGAGAAAATTTGGAACTCAAAACTTGGGGGAAAAAGAATGTTAAAAATTGTTTTTACATGTAACTGGGAAGAAACAAAATACTGAATAACAAAAAAAAATTAAAAGACTTTTTAAAACGACACATACAGAAGGTAGAAGTAAGGGCAGGTGACTTAGAATGAATACAAAAGAGCACCATAGTCCTATGAAAATAGTGGTAGGCACATTAAAAAACAGTATTAAGGGGGCGGAGCCAAGATGGCGGC
>CM053622.1:358725066-358762075 GCA_028646595.1 Phalanger gymnotis
ATAGGTTTTTGGAGGGACTTGGTGGGGAGCTCATGCCAGTTACTGCTTTCCAGTCGCCATCTTGGCTCCGCCCCTCAGTTTCTCTTATGTTATTCTTGATAATGCTTTCAAATTATATTCTGAACAATAGAAATATTAGGTCAAAGTGATTGTCATAAGTTTTTATGATGATTTGTATAACCTTTGCTGGATATTGCCAAATAGTGTTCTAAAAAGATTCCTTAAGTTTTCAATTTCATCAGCAATGAATAAGTGCATCTGTTTCTCCACAACCTTACCAGCATTGAGCTGTATTGCTCTCAATGGTTATCATTTAAAGTTGTTTTAATTTGTATCTCTTGATTATTAGTGAAGCTGAACATTATTTTTCAAATGATTATTAATGTTTACTCTTTTGAAAAGTATCTGGCCATAGTCTTTGACCATTTATCCATCAGGTACTGGAAATTATTGATTTCTTGTACATTTTAGTGTTTGTTGATTGACATGTAAAATTTTTATCTGTCATATTTATCATGAATATTTTTCATAATAAAAAAGCAATGGATACAAAGATACAGTGGATAGAGAGTCAGCTTAGGAGGTAGAAAGACTTGCAATCAACTCTTACCTTTAATACATAATATCTCTGAGACCCTGGACAAGAAAGTTACCCACTTAATTTCCCTGGGAAACTCTCTAAGACAATGGTTGTAGAGAAGTTGCTGATATTCACTGGCAGAGGAAGTTTCCTTACCCTGAGTGTCCTTACTCCAGTGAAATCACAGGTCTGGTTTTTTTTAATGCCAATACAATTTTTCTTTTGATTACATTGTTTTTGTTGAACTTAAGAAAAATAAACACAATTCAGGCTAGTTAATTTCACTTTTAATAATTCCTTCTATTTCCTTAATTAGAACAAATTCATCTCTCTTCCATAATTGAAATAAAATATTATTCCACTTTCTTCCATCTTTTTTATAGTTCTCATTTTTAAGTTTGTCATGCAGCTGGAATTCATTGACGTATATGGTATAAGATATGGGTCTGAATCTACTTCCTGCCAAATTGCTAACCAATTTCTCCAAATACATTTATTAACTAATCAACCCTTTCTCTAGAGTTTTTTTAATGAGTTCAGCAAACACTACTTTTCGTGTGTACACACACATACACACATGTACGTTATATATATATATATATATATATATGTATATATATATATATGCATATTGGTTGGATAGATGGTTTCTCTTCTATTTTATTAAGCAATTCTCCAATTTTTGTTCTGCATCATATGGTTTCAATGATAATCACTTTGTAATATGTTATAAAATATGGGATTCCAAAACTACCTTCATCAAATTTGTTTTTCAATATTCCCCTTGATATTCTTAACCATTTGTTTTTCCAACTAAATGCCAGTGCAATTTTATATAATTCTACGATAAAACCCTTGGTATTTTGATTGCTGTTACATTGAACACATGAATTTAGGGGTATTGTCATTTTTATTACACTTTTCTGACCCACCCATAAAAGTAGAATGCCTGTTCATTTGGGTCTTCTTTTAAGTCATGATAGTTTTATCATTACCCTTAAACAAGTAACATGCATTTTTAGTTAAATTTATTTTTTCTTGTTATTGTAAATAGTAAAGAGGGCTTTTAAAAAGTTTTCTTGATCTTTATTTCTAGTAAATAAGAATAAGAATGTTTTTGTGGACTAATTTTATATCCTGTGACTTGTCTGAAATCATTTTTCTCTTTTAAAATTTTATGTGAGGCAACTCAATTTTCTCTATACACTGTCATCTGCAAAAATGGTATTCTGACCTCTTCAACTCCAATGTTGATCTCTACAACATTTGTTTCCTATTTTTTAATTGCTAGAAATTACCAACACTGCATTTGAAAAACACACTGAAAATGAATATCCTATCTCTCTGCCTGTTTTTAGTGGGGATTTTTTCAGTGTTTGTCCATTGCATGTTTTTTTTATTGTAGAATGGGGACTATACCTGTTATTTCATTGATTTAGGAAATTGATAAGCCCTTCCTTAGTCTGAAAAAGGAAACTTCCTCCACTAATGAAGATTGGCAACCCACCTGCAAGTTACAGTCTTGGAGGGTGGCTGAAAGCACTGACAAGTTAAGTGATTTACTTGAGGTCAGTGTATCAGAGACAGGGATATGATGTCAATCAGTGATTAAAGATCTTTCCCACCCATTCAATAGGCCTCAAGTGGGGCCAACAAAGGGAGGCTTGATTAGAGGCAGACCCACACCTTTGTGATGCCAATCAGTGATTAAAGACCTTTCCCCCACTCAATAGACCTCAGGTGGGGCCAATTAAGGGAAGCTTGATTAGAGGTTTGTTTGTAGGCAAGCCTTCTCTCTTTTCTTTTTTTTTTTTATTTTAAACAAGAAGTTTATTTAAACAACAAGATGTTTGACTTGAAGGGAAAACTATCTAGGATCGATTTCTTTATAGTAATTTATCCCTACTGAGAGACAGAGATTGCCCTACATGTAACAGCTACGTACAAAAAAGTTATAAAATCGTCCTTGGTTTTACAATGGTAAAAGAAAAACATTGAAATTATCCAATCAAACAAGGTATGCAAGGATTTTTTTGTGTTTTTTTTGTTGTTGTTGTTAAACAGTGAGAGCAAAATAACTTACTGGAATATAAAGATAAAAGTTGAATGAGCAGGCCACTAATGGAGAAAAGGGATATTTTCACAGAACCAGTTTGTTTTTTCCCCTCCCCATCTCCATTTGATGTTGATCAAAACATACCACCGGCCATTTAGTTAAAAAAAATACGCATTATGCCTGCGCACATACACCAGTTACTTTATGTACAATAAAGGAACGGGCGAAGGTAATCAAAGAAGAGAGAAAACTATACTGCAGTAGTCAGGATGTGGATGAACCAAATCTTGGTTTCTAATTGTGAATGCATTGTTTTCCTTGGGAGCATAGTTCTGGAGAAGAATTGTAGATTCTTTTTAGAAAGCGCCTCCTGTCTGCTGCTGGAATACATCAATTGTATCTTCATCCTCCATTTCCAACTGTGCAGGTGTGTCTGTTTCATTGATTGGTTGCCCATCAAATTGGAATCTGATCTGCCTCATTGACAAACCCTGTCATTCACAATAGGCTTTCATTAGTTTACTAAGTGGTGTGTGCCTCTTAATCTTAAATTGCACCACTGAACCATCTTGCCCTGCCACCTTCAAATTAATGTGGTCGTTGTTTTCGGTCTTGACTCCTTCCTTCGGCTTTTCATCGGCCATGGCGAGTCCCACGGTCTCCTCAGCCACCACTTCACAAAAGAGGCACCAGGATGGTCTGCTCCAAGGGAACTGGGGTGGGGGGGGGGAGAAGCAGCAGCAGCAGGAGCAGGAGCAGGAGGAGGAGGAGGAGGAAGATGATGGTGATGATGGTGAGGAAGAGGAGGAGAAGAAAAAGGAGGAGGAGGAGGTGGTGGAGGAGGAGAAGGAGGAAGAGAAGGAGGAGGAGGAGGAGGAGGAAGAGGAGCTCTCCCTTTTCTTACTAGGCACTAAGCCTCAGGCCCACATCCTTATGCTGATTGGGCATGAAACCCTTGGGCCCTAAAAAGAGTATATACACCCAGAAGGTGGCCATTAAGAACAGAGAAATCAAAATTTAGAAGTCATAAATGAAATTTCAGAATCTAGCAGAAGGAGGAGAAGTAAGAACTCCAAGATGACAGAGCTGTAGAAAGAGTATGGAGCGGAGAATGGAGTGGAAACCAGGGAGCTTCAAAGACCAGAGAACTGAGGCAGGGAGAGAACACAGGCAAGCAGACAGTTAGGATTCCTGAATGTTTACCTGGAGGCCCTGGCAGGGAGGAAGGTTATAGGATGACTTGGTTCCTTGCTATAATAATAATGTAATAATACTTCCTTGTTGCTACACTGAGATGGGCTTACTGGTTTTGGAATATAATTACTGCTATATCGAATTAGAGTTATTGGTCTTGGGATTTGATCTTCTGGTGTCTAAATAAATGTTATACCTTATACCTGGAGAGTTTTTCATAGTTTGCAATTCCAAACCATATAGGCATGTTCATGGTCATCCTCGAGGTCATGAATCTTGCCTTATTGATACAAGAGGTTGAGCCCAGTTCTTTCTGGCTCTGAGGTCCACTCTCTACGCACTAAACCAGGCTGCTCTTTTTATTATATTGAGGGGAAATACCTCTATTCATATTCTTTTTTAGTATTTTTATCATGAATAGAGAAGCTTTATCATGATGAATAATTTTAAATGTATTGCTGTATTGTGTTAGTTAATATTTGATTTAGTGCTTTTCATCAATATTCATTAAGGAAATTAATCTATAATTTTCTTTTCAATGTGATCCTTGCCAGATTCTAACTCAACACTATATCTGCTTCATAAAGGGTATTAGCGGTCTTACCTTTATATTTTTGAGTAACCTCCGAAATGTAAGAATTACTTGTTAATGAAATGTTTGAAAGAATTTACATTTGAATCTTTCTGGGCAATAGGTATGTGTGTGTGTGTGTGTGTGTGTGTGTGTGTGTGTGTGTCCACATGTACTTGCATGCATGTGTGCATGCATATGGTATGTGAATATGTGAATAAGCAGTTTTTGATGATTTATTTTATTTCTTCTTTTGAAATTGGTCTACTTAAATTACTAATTTCCTGTTACTTCAGTTTTGGCATTTTTTCCAGTTTCCCCTGTTGCCTAACTTATTGGTGTATAGTTATATGTAATATTCTTTAATAACATTCTTAATTTATTTGTGTTTGTAGTGATTCCCTGCTTTTATTATATAATTTTGCTGGTTTGTGGGAGCTGGGTTTTATCTTTCAATTGTTTGCTAGTAACATCAATTGTATCGGTCTTACAAAAAGCCAACTCCTGGTCTTATTTTTCAACTGCTTTTATCATTTATTTTTAATTTATTTCTGGCAATTCAATAATTAAGTACATTAGAAAAGATTAACAACAACTCAAGAAAAATAGCCAAATATAATAAAATAGGGAACTTTTTCATTCCAAGTAAAACAAGTTTAAAAAAGATTAATAACAAGAGAAGCACAGATCTGAACTACTTAAAGTACATTGTAATTAACAGCTCTAGGGAGAGAACTAAATGGGAGAAGCTGGGGATGTGCATTCTTTTCAAGTACACGTCATATATTAACAAAAAATTATGAACATAACTTCCAATTTTTAAGGGAAGATGATAGGGATTCATTACCTTCTAAGAGAGTGAGTGTCATTTTGGTTCCTAGCAAAATCCTAAAATTAGAAAGGGAAGCAGTGATAACTTCAGGGTTATCCTGGATTCACCAAATAGCCATGTGATCATGACAGGCTAACCTCACTTTTTAATTCTGACAGGGTTACTAGATGAGAGGATCTAGGCAATGCTATAGACAAAGTCTATCTGAATTTCAGTGAGACAAAATTTCTTATTGTATTCTCATGGCCAAAGTGGAGATATAGGGAATAGATGGTGAGAAAATGATGCTTGTCTTTAAGTATAATTAGGTAGATTCAGAATGAATTAAATAAATCAGTGTCAACCTAGAATGGATTCTAATGTGGTACCCCAGGAATATATCCTGAACCCTGTTTTATAAATATTTTTTATCAATAACTTGTATGAAGGGACAGAGGAAATTCTTAACAAATTAGAGAACTATATGAATTTGGGAGAAATGCACAACATGTTAGAAGATGGAATTTGGGTACAAAATGATCCTAACAGGTTAGATCAATGGGCTAGATCTCATAAGATAAAATGACATGGGGGTAACTATAAAGTCTTACAGGTTCTTAGGTTCAAAACACGTCAACTAGACAGGTATATTATGGCTAAGGCATGGATGGGTAACAATTAACATGAAAAAGACTTGAGTTTTGTGGATTACAAGTTTAATAGCCATTAGTTATATGGTGTGGTAGCCTCCCCCCGCCCCAATAAAGTATTACAAACTTAAGCTGCACAGATTTAGATCGAGGAACAATGGTAGTCCTAGAGTATGGTGCCCAAAGCATAGCATGTCTGGAGTACTATTTTCAGTTTGAGGGACCATATTTTAAGGAAGACATTGTCAAGTTGCACTGTGTTCATCCAGAGAGGGATTATCAAGACAGAGAGGGGACTCAAAATGCTGCCTTATGAGGATCAACTGAAGAAAGTAGGGATTGGTAACTTGGAAAAGAGGTTTGGGAGAGAGAACAAATCATAGCTATCTTAATATTTTTGAGAGACTACCATATCTAAGAGGAATCAGATTTGCTTTATTTAACTAGTTCTAGGAAAGATGGTAGAAGTTACAGATTTCAGCTTGATGTTAGGAGAAATTTCAGCATTGGTAGCATCAATAGCACCTAGGGGCAATGTAGTCTAGTGACTAGAGAGCTGGTCTTTGAGTGAGAGGCCTTGATTCAAACTCTACCTCTGAAGCATACTGGCTATGTGACTTGGGGCAGGTCACTTAATCTCTCATTGACCCAAGCAATTCTCTAAGACCAAAAGCTGCAAAAGGTTGCCAATATGCACTCATAGAAAAAGTCTTCTCCCAGGGAGATTCCTGCACCAAGAAAATCACTGGACTGGATAAAAACAATAATAATAGCTGGCATATCTATCCAACCATCTATCTGTTTCTTTAAAGTGTGTAAAATATTTTACATGTGTAAGAGAATGATCATTGAAAGATCAGGACTGAATCTGAAAAGATGTGGCCACTCCAAGTGATCTTTTTCTGAAGTATGAAATAGTCCCTTGACTGAATCACAAAGGAATCAATGCAATAGGATGAAAAATAATGTCACTCCTTTAAAGTTAGTACACTGAGTTTAGGAAATAGATCTGCAGAGGAACTCAGCTTCTTAGAGAAAAAGGAGAAAACTCATGGCACTAGAAAATGAAAGGCTTTAAGAAGCAATGTGGAACTGGGAGAGTAAAAATTCAGGTCTAAGCAATCACCTCAAAGAAAGGAGCTAGGAGCAAGGGCTCCAGACTGCTTGAGACAATCAGGGATGAGGTGTATCAGGACAGACATTGTGTTGCAGAACGGAAAACCTCCTCAGAGAAGAGACAAAGGTAGATCTAACACTAAATGTTTTGCTTAAAATTCTCCCTCTGACTTGGGGCTTGGAGCTAACAAAAAGATAAAGAAAATTATAGATCCTTTGATATTGTTTCCTAGATTAAGGAAAAAATATTTATACTGGGAAACCCATTCAAGCAACTAAACAGTAAAAAGCTATGGGGAAATAGGAGCGGTTCAATAATCCTCATCACCCCACTAACCATTTAATACTGATATACATCAAGTATTTCATTTGATACTCATAACAACTCTGCAGGGCAAGTTTTACAATTTCTATTTTATATCAGAAGGAACTAAGACTTAGTGAGTTGGAGTGACTTGCCTATGTTCACATAACTAATAAGGGTAAAATATGGACCTTTCTTATATCAGATCCAGTACCTTTACCACTACCCCAGGAACTGCTTCAGGAGACAATGAATTCTCCATTACAAAAAATGTCCATATGCAGGCTGAATGGACACTTATCTAGGATGTTGTAGAGATTTCTGTTCAGGTATGCCTGGACTAGATGACTAGATGGACCTTCAACTCTGAAATTCTGTGTATCTGGGATTCCGTTCTATAAAAATTTTTTTTATTCCAAAAGGAATTTAAAAAAAAAAATATTTGAAGCATTTCTTTCATCAGCATTTCTTTTCTCTCCTGTATAATTTTTGTGAGTAGGAAATATTCCCTAGGTATCCTGGACCAGATAATTATAAAGCCTATGAATTATAGCCATAGAAATTGTAAGCACGTGCATTTTTGCCCACAAAGGAGGGAAATGGGGCTTATAAAATATTCACTGTTGCAAATACAAGAGGTACTGATTGGAAATACATTTTCACTACCTTGTGGAAACCTGCATCCTTCAAAGCCTCATGATGATGAAAGTACACTGCTGGCACCTGGGCTCAGTTTGGTACAGACAAAGATTATACTTGACCTGAACTACAAAGCTTTCTTTTCCCTAAGAAAATGTTTATTTTATAGTGTAGCAGAACAAAGTCATACCATCTGTCTGCCAATTCAGAATGGAGCTAAAGAAAGGAGTCAGAGAATTTCTAGGCATGGGAAAAATCTTGCTAAATCCCATGATTAGTAGATTGCCTTTTTGTCACAATTTCACAAAGCAAATTGACTTGAAAAATAAATTTTGAGTTTGACAATTCTAAAAAAGAGCGACTCCTACCTACTTTTATAAAATCGCTTCTAGAAAAGCAAAGGGTTTGGAGCAGGGCAGGAATAGCTACAGCCTGAAGTTCAAAATCATGCAGCGATTGAATGGATGGGTTGTTTGGTTACTGTAAGTTTAGATTGGCCTGAACAGAAGATCCATATAAAGGTATCACTCAAAAAGATAGAAGGTATCATCTACACTGGAAAAACAAAGTGGATAGAGAACACATATTGTCACAGAATAGAGCATATAGTAGGATGGTCAGTCCCTTGAGTTAGATCATCTATACAAAATACCCTGGACAGTCACTGAAGATGGATACTGAGCTAGGCTGATACTTGGAGGACACTGGTCTGTGTTCCATTTGAAAAACCGTATAGTGCTTTCTGAGTTTACAATCTTGTTCTTGCTAAAAAGTCCACCATTAACAAAATATGAGCTTCTAAGTGAATTTCTAGGGCTAAAAATAAATCATGTCAGATGGGAAGATACATGACAGGCACAAATCCTCTATGGAGTGTTTACAAAAGCACATAAAATCTTAAATCTCGAGCTGGGAGGGACATTAGAGGTTGTCAATTCCAACTCCCTTACTTTACAGATGAGGAAACTAAGGCATTAAGAGGTTTAGTGACTTTCCCAAGGTTATATAGTTAGTAATTGTTTGAAGGAGGATTTGAACCCAAGTCTTCCCGAGTCCAAGTCCAATGGCCTTTCTACTCAGCAGAAGGATTGCTCAGAATGAGAAGCTCAAAATGACTTTTGGTCTTTGCAGGTAGAGGAAGTCCCCATGCAGCCAATATCACAGGTTTGTCAGAGTCTTGAAGTATGAAGCTTTCTTTGAAAGGAATGATAAAAAAGTAGACCAAATATTAAGAATATCATCTTTTTTTCTGGATTGAGTACAGTTCTTTTTATGTTTATTTGGTTCTTTAATTATGTTCCTTTAAGGGGGTTCTTTAAGAATAATTTAACACACGGCTTGCATCTTATCGTTACTCCGAGGCCTGAGCATTGACACCTAGCACTGCATCCTTAAACAGATCTGCATTTTACTATTTGATCTTCCAATCCATGCAGATTTCTTGCCATCACCCAAGTAATATAGTGATGGCTCATTTGAGAACAAACATACTCATCCATCTAAAAGTCAAACCTATGACCTCGAAGCCACACATGTTCTGGGATTTGTTCTGGGAGTTTGGATTCAGTCAAAGGGCTACACTTGAGGACCTAGAGGGCTACACATGGCCTTGAGGCCACAGATTCCCCACCCCTGCTCTCATACTCATTAAGGATCTATCCTTCTACTCTTGCATTTATCTCCTACTTCTCTTCTAAATGAAAACAGATAGACATTAGCTTTAGGGAAGGTGATGAAAAAAATAAGATCACATGGAAGCCACAGGGAAGGATTGGAGACTAATCAAAAGGGTTGACATGTGGGAAGAAAGATAGAAGTCTGCTTGGAACATTTGAGTTGCTCAAATTGCACCTGAGTGGATTGCCAACTGTCAGCAGCACTGTATGGAGCAGATGAGCAGGCGCAACAATGTGATTATGAGGGACATGATGACAGTCCTATGCCAGTCACATTTTCCTCACAAGGTGTCCTGCTCATCTGTTATATATTTAAGCATTTTTATTAGGCGTTTTAGAGATTTTGAAGCTATTTAGAGCATTTAAGGTTTTGTATCTCTGAACAGATGGCGAGAATGGTGAGTGTGTATGTAGTTGGGCATGTGCACTGGGGGAGGTGATGGACAAGCAGTAAGGGCAAGGAGGAGAAGGTGGCATCCTCCCACATCTCAGCTCTTTCCCCCATCAACATGCTGCACCTAGAAGCTTTCTATCTCTAGGATATTCTCCTACTATGTTTATGCTTCCACTGCATCCGAGGTCCCTCTTGCCATACTCAGACATTCGGAATGAGGAATCCATGCCACCTCCTGGGGTCCGGCAAGTTTTGCCTCTCTGCTTCCTGGGAATAATGCAGAGAAAAGAGTGAATAGGGCAGAAAAGTAGGTAGAAGCTGGCCTCTGGCAGTGGTAATATATTTTAGTATGTGAGGTGAAGTGCTTTTGTGGTAAGAAGGAACTGGGGGAGCAGAGAACTTCCTGGTACTCTAAGACACCATAGATTTAGCCTGCCATAGGTGGGATAGAGATAGAGAGAGGAAGTAGACCCATGATTTCACTGGTCCATAACTAAACATGTCAGCATATTCTCTGCAGAGAGCTGCCTAGAGCACTGAGAAGCTGAGCTAAGCCCAGGGTCATAGCCAGTGACTGTCAGATGTGGGATTTGATCTTCCCTGCCCCCCCAAAGAACTCAATAACCAACAGACAACAATAATAGATGGAAAACTACTTTTACAATGATCACATCAGGATAGCTAAGGATGCTCGCTAGCTCTCCTTAGATATCCCGTTCTTGAATCCAGAAATAAAACAACAAATATCCTTGGAGACAACCTTAAAAGTAACCATATGACCCTCAGCTCAGATCCAAAAATTGGTTAAGTGGAGCCAAAGACAAACCAGCAATAATACTGAGAATTTTAACATGCTCTACTTGGTGAAGTACCAAGGTATCTGTTGAACACAGCTGCTGCTGATGAGAAAATGCCTCAGGATGTGTCTCAAAATTGGCAGACAAGTATATGGTCATTCTACCTTCCCAGGCCTTTGGTGATACCAGTGCACACAACCCAGAAGTGGCCTCTGCTGTCTGAGGTAGGCATGGTCATTGGCAACCCCTAGATCCTACTATCTCCAAGAGGAATACAGACACACCTCATGTGTGTCCAATCAAGCCCACTAAAACTTCAAGTCAAGCAAAGAATAGGTTTAAGTAAGGGTAGGGGACTCTGGCCCCTAGAAAATATAATGGCACTTATGTAGATCATAAGGACACCAACTCTCTCTATCTCTCTCTTTCTTAAATCACTGGGTTCTTATTGTCTGGTTCAGGAGGGTGATGTTACTCAATCATCAGTATCCCTCTGCAGCCAGGATCCTGTCAACTGCCCCATCCACTCATTTGGGTTGAATTACCCACAGGTTCATCCACAAATGTCCAGTTCCTTGCATTGGTGCATTGGTCCCTTGCTTCCTCAAATGGCAGCTCTAAGTCCTTGTCTTCTAGCTTGCTATACACCTACCCCTTTGAATGCTGTTGTTTTTTTGAGAGTCTTGAGAAGGGCCACCTTCTTTTCCCTTCTATCTACCTACCAGGAAGTGGCAATTTTCCAAGCTTCCTCTGTCCCCTCCGTTGTTTCCTTAGTAGAGCTAAGAACAAAGCTCCATGTCTTGAGAGATCTGTTCTGCTTGGACCAATCCCCAACCCCTTATTCTGGCTACACTAAGGAAGGCAAGACCACTGAATTGTGGGAAGGAGAAAGTAGCAGTTGTTGCCAGCAGCCACACAAAGGCGTTAGCTTCTCTCTGACACCGGGGCTTCCTGAAGCCAGCATATAAAAGCAGGGACATGTAAAGCTTCTCTACTGGTGTTTGAAGGCTGGCCAACACAGAGTGCCCATGCAGGGCTTGTTTTCTCTGGAAGGAAAAAGAGCAGGCTGGTGTCAGGAATCTGGGATGCAGTAAAATTAAAAGTTAAAAAGAGAAATAGACATAGCCCATTACAGGAAGACTTCCTTCCCCCTCTTCTACCTTGTCATAAGGTGCTTATGGGAGGGGAGGAAGAGGAGGAAAGAAAGATTTATTGAGCACCTACTACATGCCAGGTACTATACTAAGCACATTCCAAGTATTATCTCATTTATCCTCAGGAGCCTAAGAGGTAGGTGCTATTTAGTATTCTTATTTTACAAATGAGGAAACTGAGGCAGACTGGGATTAAGTGCCCTGCCTAGGGTCACACAGTGAGTGTCTGAGGCCAGATTTGAACTTAGATCTTCATGACTCCAGGCCCAGTAACCTATGCACTCTCCCACCTCATTGCCTATGGGAGGAAACAGGTATAGTTCTGAGAGAGGGATATATTTAGGAGTGTCCAGAAGTAACCTCAAGGCTGGAGTCTATTAGTTGATGGTTTCAGAGAAGCTGGGATTGCAGTAACAAGGAAGATATTTTGCAGCTGTGATGAGAGTGTGTTTTGTTTGTGCCTTCCTGTGACATTAGAGTGAGGAAAAGAAGGGTCCCAAGAACAATCGCAATGTTTGAGTGCTTGGGATTGACAAAAGAGTAAAAGGGTCAGTGTGGACAAATGGAGCCCTTGGCAGCATGTTTAGCAGTTGTGTGTTGAAACTAGAGGGAGTGAGACTAGAGACAGTGTATGGGTATAGGGCTGACTAACTCTCCGGAGCTATCACTCTATCCCCAACCTCATAAGGAGTGTATACTATGAGAGAGTGAGCTGTGATAAAAACCTGGAAGATTAGAATCTGTTTAATGAAATGTGTGTGTGTGTGTGTGCGTGTGCGTGCGCGTGCATGTGTGTGTGTACATACGTATACATAAATTGTGGGTTTCTGCCCTCCCTCCTCAATTCAGTTTCAGACATATTCCCTTGGCAGGGGGACAGGGTGATACAGGGTACTAGGCATTGTGATGGCCTGGCAGGACTTTATTATTGGTTAAAAAACATAATGTGGTTGGGTAATCAGAATGATTGGGGCAGGGGGTAGGGGAGAGATGGGGAGAAAATTTGGAACTCAAAATCTTGTGGAAATGAATGTTGAAAACTAAAAATAAATTAATTAATCAAAAACTTAAAAAAAGAAAAAGAAATTGCACAGTCACAGAAATTTGGCATTCTCGGCTGATTCTCCCTGCCTTTCTCCACTTGTGTCCCCTTATCATCTGTGTGTCTCCCTGGAAATCTTGGGTGTTGGATGATACTGCCAACTGCCTGAGGTCTTGGGCTCAGAAAATACTAGAGTTACATTGCAGTGCTGAGTTCATATTATAAGTATGGCAAAAGCTTTGCTATTGAAATTCCTTCTGAATGAAGAAATCAAACTATATGTACTAAAATGTTGACATCAGCTCTTATTGTAGTGGCAAAGAATTGGAAAATAAGTTGATTCCTTGAGAAGGGTTAAACAATGTGCTATATGAATGTAATGGAATTCTGTTGTGGCCATTAGAAATGATGAAAGTGATGAATTCAGAAAAACCTAGGAAGATTTGTATGAAATGATACAGAGCAAAGCAATTTGGGCAATCACATTTTAAAGACAAAAATTTTGAAACTCTTAAGAATTGTGATCAATGTAATGACCAACCTCAAATCCAGGGGACTGATAAGGAAGTTCTGATAGACTGATAAGGAACCTCTCCTAACGGATGATTCAAGATGCATAACGAGACATACATTTTTTTTTACATGACCAATGTGGGAATTTATTTTACTTAAGGATATATTGGTTATAAAGGTTTTGATTTGCTTCTCCCTCCCCACTCCCATTTTGGTGTGGGCAGAGGAGAAAATAAATGTTTGTTAATTGAAAAAATGAAATAAAATTTTTAAGAAATCACTTCTGAGTCACTTTCTCTCCCTTTGGGTATGCCCGCATCAGAGGTCCTGGGAGCCTGACAACCAGCTTCAACACTTGCTTGTTCAGGCCTGAGCTGGAGCTTAGATAATAGAGCCTGCCTCAACACGCCCAGGAGAGTAGTCAAGCCTGTGCTGAGCCTTTCTACAGGATAACAGTCCATTGGAGTGAAAGTCTTTTGTATTCAGTAAGCTGTGGCCCTCTCTGGTGTTCACTTAATTTAAGACTTCGAAAGATTTTCCTTGGGCAGAGACACAAGCCCAAGTCAGGATCGTTAGTATATTTGCTACAACATTCTTCTAAATAAAAATGGAGCTCTCAAAGTGAGGGTAAGGCATTGATGAATGTGAATAGAGCTAATGAAAATGTCAGAATGTTTGGAACTCAATGATTTTCCAAAACTATTTGGAGTTATTGAGAGACCATTCTCACATGAATTTCTGAAGCTTCTTTTCTTTTTAAAAAATATTTTCCCAATTACATGTAAACACAGTTTTTAACAATTTTTAAAAATTTTGACTTGCAAATTCTCACTCTCCCATTCTTCTCCTTTCATTCAGAAGGCAAGCAATTTGATATACATTATATATGTGCAGTCATGCAAAACATATTTCCATATTAGTCACATTGTGAAAGGAAGCACAAATTTAAAAAAAAACAAGAAAAATAAAGACAGTTTAAAGAAAAGTATGCTTTGATCTGCATTTAGACTCCATCAGTTCTTTCTCTGGGGGCAAATAGCATTTTTCATTGTAAGTCCTTTCCAAGTGTCTTGGATCTTTGATTGCTGAGAATAGCTAAGTCATTCACAGTTGATCATCATATAGTATTACTGCTATTGCATCCTGGTTCTGCTCACTTCACTTTGCATTTGTTCATATAAGTCTTTCCACATTTTTAAAAATCATTCTGCTTGGTCATTTCTTATAGCACAATAATATTCCTTCACAATCACGTGCCACTTGTCAGCCATTTCCAAAATGATGCATATCTTCTCAATTTCCAATTCTTTGCCACCACAGAAAGATCTGCTGTAAATATTTTTGTAAATATAGGGACTTTTCCTTTTTTTTCTTTTTTAATCTTTTTGAAATACAGGCCTAGTAATAGTATAGCTGGGCCAAAGGATATACACAGTTTTATAGCCCTTTGGCCACAGTTCCCAGTTGCTCTCTAGAATGATTGAACTGGTTTACAACTCCACTAACAATGCATTAGTGTTCCAATTTTCCCACATCCCCTCCAACATTTGTCATTTTCCTTTTCTATTATATTAGTCAATCTGATAGGTGTGAAATAGTACCTCAGAGTTGTTTTAATTTGCACTTCTTTAATCAATAGTGATTTAGAGTATTTTTTCATATGGCTATAGATAACTTTGATTTCTTTTTCTTAAAACTGGTGGTTCATATTCTTTGACTGTTTATTGGGGAGTGAGTTGTACTCTTATAAATTTGACTTAATTCCCTGTAATGTTTGATAAGTGAGGCCTTTATCAGAGAAATTTGCTGTAAAAATTTTTCCCCAATTTTCTGCTTTCCTTCTAACCTGGGCTGCATTGGTTTTGTTTGTGCAAAATTCTTTAATTTAATGTAGTTTGGATGCCATATAATGTAGTGCATATGTGCTTAGTATTAATATTACTTCATTGTCTATAGTACCTTTTTAGCAAAATGTAGTTTCTCTGCTTATTTCTTTTAATTAGATCTATTTTTGCTTTTGCTTTGTCTGAGATCAGGATTGCTACCCCTGTTGTTTTTTTTTTAATTTCAGTTAAAGCACAATGGATTCTCTTTTAGGTCTTTACCTTTACTTTGTGTGTGTCGCTCTGCTCCAAATGTGTTTCTTGTAAACAACATATTATAGGTTTCTGGTTTTTAATGCACTCTGCTCTATGCTTCCATTTTAATAGATAAGTTCATCTCATTCACATGCACAGTTATAATTACTGTGTATTTCTATGCTCTGTGAGGAAAGAAGGGCAGCTAGATAGTACAGTGGATAGAGCACCAGGCCTGCAGTCAGGAAGACTCCATCTTCCTGAGTTCAAATCCAGCCTCAGACATTTACTGTGTGACACTGGGTAAGACACTTAACCCTGTTTGCCTCAGTTTTCTCATCAGTAAAATGAGCTATTTCATTCCTTCATCCTTCTTCAGAAGGAAATAGCAAACCACTCCAATATCTTTGCCAAGAAAACCCGTCAGGAAGAGTTGGACATGACTGAAAAATGACTCAACAACAAACAGAGGCTGAAACAGGTTAAGTAATTTGCTCAAGGTCACACAGGTACTACATAACAAAACCAGAATCCCAAACCTGGTTTTCTGTTTCCACATCAGTATTCTTTTCATTATGCCATGTAGTCCCTCAACAAGTGACTGTGACATGAAAATACTGAGTGAGACTGGGCCTCTGCTGGGAAGTCTACAAGGTACCATTAGAGTATACTTATACAAATCAGGTCACCATCAAATGGTAATCACCTATTAAATGAGGGAGACTGGTTCAAAGAAACAAACAAAAATGGTTATAATTGAAAAGTGAAGTGTAAAAAGAATCCCGAGTAGCAAATTCACTAATAGGTTTTTAGCACTAATAAACATTAACCATTAGCCTTTTAAATTTTGTTTTTAATTAAAATTCATTTTTGTAATTCTGCTAGCTTCACTCTGTATCAGGTCATAGAGGTCTTCTTATTTTCCTCTGAAACTGTCCACTGATTCTTATGACACTCTAATATTACATTACAATCGTGTAACATAATCTGTTTAGCTAATCACCAAGAGAAGAATTGCCCCTTTGTTTTTTTTTTTTTAATTTTTGGTTACTATGAAAAAAAGCATGGGACAGCTATGTGGTGCAGTGGACAGAGAGCATTAGGCCTGGAGTCAGGAGGACCTAGTTCAAATCCAGTCTCAGACACTTACTAGCTGTGTGACCCTGGGCAAGCCTGTTTGCCTCAGTTTTCTCATCTGTCAAATGAGCTAAAGAAGGAAATGACAAAAGTATCTTTGCCAAGAAAACCCAAAATGGGGTCAAAAAGAGTCAGACATGACTGAAAATGTCTAAACAACAACAAAATTAGAAGGGCTGCTAATTTTTTGTACACATGGGGCTTTTTCTTTTTTTGTTGATCTCTTTGGGATACAGGCCTTGAAGTGGTACAACTGAGTCAAAAGGTGTGCATAGTGATATGACTTTCTGAGCATAGTATCGAATTGCTTTCCATGATTATTGGTACAATCCACAACTTCACCAATGATGTACCTGTTTTCCTGAAGACTCCACAACATTTGCCCTTTTCCTCTGAACCTTGCATTTCTCTAATTACTAGTAATTTAGAGTATTTTTTCATATAGGTTTTGATGGCTTAGAATTCTTCCTTTGAAAAGCTATCTGTTCTTACCCTTTGACTGTTTATCTATAGGGAATGACTCAATTTTATAAATCTGAATCAGTTCCTACTATACCTTGAAAATAAGACCTTTATTGGAGAAATTTTCTGCAAAGATTTACCCATTTCCCTTAGAATTTAACTACGATTCTTTTTAATTTTATGAAATCAGAAGTATGATTTTCCGTGATCCTTTGTAACACTTTTTCAGTCAGAAACTCTTCCCTATCCGTAGATCTGAAAAGTAAATTCTTCCTTGTTCCTTTGTTTATGATGTGACCTTTTCTATCTAGGTCACATATTCATTTGGAGCTTATCTCCGTATGTGGACTTACGTGTTTTAATCCATTTGTCTGGATGTGGCATAAGGATGGGGACTAGACCTATGATTTCACTGCTATAGGGAATTCCAGATGGGGAAACTCTCTCTGCCAATTAACCTTGTCTGAAATTCAGAATCTTAGAACAGGGGTTATTTTTAAATTTTTATTTATTTTATTCTGAACTTAAGAAATAAAACAAGCATTTCTATAACATAATAGAATAGAAAAAAGTGATTGCACTTGAAACTGCAAATCTATTATGTACAACTTGCTATTCCTTTTAAATATATAATAAAGTTATCATGTAACTTTCTTTTCCCCCTTTTTTTCTTCCTCTCTTTCTCCCCTCCCTCAGAGATGGCTAGACACAAATATGAATGTCTACATAAAAAGATTCTGTAAATCCATTTATCAGTTCTTTCTCTGGATGCGCATAGCCTTGTCCTTCATATGTCTTTTGTAGTTAATTTGGGTATTTATAATAGCCAAAATAACTTAGTCATTCAAAGTTATTCTTAAAATAATATTGCTTTTACTGTATACAACATTCTCTTGGTTCTGCTCATTTTACCATTCATTATTTCGTTCAAGTCTACCCATGTTTTTCTAAGATCATTGACTTTATCATTTCTCATAGCACAGTAGTATTCCAGCACAATCATACACCACAATTTGTTTAGCCATTCCCTAACGGATGGGCATCCCAATAATTTCTAGTTTTTTGCTACTGCAAAATGAGCTGCTATAAACATGTGAGAACGTTTAGGTTCTTTTCCTTTTTCCCTAATCATCTTTGGAAACATACCTATTAGTGGTAATGTTGGGTCAGAGGGAATAGGCAGTATAATAACTCTTTGGGTACAATTCCAGATTGTTCTCCAAGATGGTTGGATCAATTCAGGGGTTCTTAATATTTTTTTTTATTTTTTGACATGGACCCCTTTGGCAGCCTGGTCAAACTTGTATATCTCTTACAATATTTCAAAATGCACAGAATAAAATACATAGGGTTAGAAAGGAAAAATACAATGAGCAAAATATTTTCAGAAACAAAAACAAGTTTAGAGACTCTGAAAAAAAACATGTCGAGAACCCTAAGAGTTGACCATAGTTTGCAATCCTTCTCCACCTTTCTAATTTCCTGCTCTGGCCTCTCTCCCCTCTCTTTATAGCTTAGACAATAATTCAGCAATTCAACCATACGCATTCAGTTATTCTTGAATCCTTTGCCCTCTTGTCTTATCTCCTTGCCAAATTCCAGCTGTGGGTTGGACTAGAAAAGAAAGACCCTCATAAGCTACCTGTTCATTCGTTCAACTTTTTTACCACCCGTTTGCAGCATTTCTTCTCTTCAACATGTAGGGAAGGGTAGAGAGAGGCCCACTTGTGGTGAAGGTTGTCCTTGTGTAACTAGAAAGGAGGCAGAATAAACATCTCTAGCCTTTTCTCCCCCCTCCCTTCTCCAAGGGAGACTTTTATTCCTGTTAGGAGGGTAAACGGGAAGTTGGAACCACTTTGCTCTCTTCAGAAAGAGGGGTACCAGGCTAGAATTACATCTCTCTGCTCTCTTGAATGTTATTAATGTAGGGGATGCGATTAGGTTCGATCTAACGTCTGATTGCTTTGTCATCATTATTGGGGGGAAGAAAGACCCTAAGTTTCATGTCCAAGACTGGACCCCTTTCCCACCAAAATTCCAGTTCCACAATGAACACTCATAGCAAATAGCCAAGAAACTCATTTATCCAAATCATAGCAAAAAAGAAATCAGAGAAAGTATACATAGGAGAACATATGGTAGACAATATAGAGTGAAGGAGCGAAGGAGCTCTCCCATTGAGAGGGAGGTAACTCAGTTTAACCAGGAAAGAGATTCCTGTATCTAACCTGAGGGAAAACTCCCCCAAATCTCTATGCTAGCCGTCTGGGAATAGGGACATGATGGAGGCTGTCCGTTCCTCTCATAACTTCCCAGAGACTTTTCCTTCAGCAACTTGAAGTGGGATTGACCTCTTCCATCTTCTCTCTCAAAGCTGGAAGCCATAAGTACCTGAGGGGACTTGATCCTTGACGAGCGCTTAAAAAAGACTCAAAGCTTCAAGAGTTCCTGAAGGAAACTGGCCTTGAAGAGTCCTGAAGGAGACTCCTGAAGATGGAGCTCACCTGTTCTTGCCAACTCTGTTCTGCCCCTCACGTAGGGTAGGGGGTTTATCACCAACAATAAAGATACTGGTGGACTTTGAGATACAGACCCTAAATTCTTTAATAGTCCTTGACAAAATTTCTTTTGCACCTATGCTGCAAAGGGAGCAAAAGTTGGAGCCAAAGATGTGGTAGAGAAAGTCCAGAAGTGTAGATTGTCAGGATGGTCAGGCATGTAGGTTGGAGAAGATTGAAGACATGGCTGGCACAGGCATTTTACTTCAAATAGAAGTTCTGGGAGGAACCAACTAATCGGAGGAAGGATCTTTAAGGGCCCAAAGTCTTTCCAGAAGGATATTGTTCATTCCAGTGTTGACACACTGAGGCAAGGTCTGTACCTTCCATCCCTTCCCAAGATGCTCTTTTGTGTTCAATGAGGCAGAAACTCTCTCATCCATCAAGTTGATCCCAGTCTGTGACTAGAGCACAAGGTCAGCTATCATCAGGCCCGTCATACTCCAAAGCAGGCAGCATGACGATAATTAAGACTGTTCATTGGATGGGAGGCTCTGCTTTCCTGCTCTCTGAGGTAATGAAGCTAGAGATGAAAGATTTATTGTTTTAATTCAAAAATGGTTCTTGGCTTTGACAACTTAATTGTGTTCTCAGAGAAGTTCTAGATCTTTTCTCTGGCCAAGATATTAATTGAAGGGCCTTGAATCTTGGATCTACCAGGATGTTTGATGGATTAAAGCCATGAGGGGGAGGGGAAGGTATATCACTACTGATTGTAGCAACAAGGGTCCATTTGTTCTTTAGTTGCTTGAAGTAAATACATTCCCCCCCTGCTCTTTAATAATTATGTTATCACATGCTACTACTGAAATAGATGTTTAGGTGGGGCATAGGTCTTATCCTTTTCTTTTCTTTTTTAATTTATGAAATAAAATAGGTACTTCCATAATATAGTATAATAAAACAGATGATTGTACATGAACTGAAATCTCCTCTGTACATCTTGCTATTCCTTTAAAATATATAATAAAGTTATTGTATAACTTTCTTTTTTACTTCTTCCCATCCCCACTCTAGAGATGGCTACCATTAGACACAAATAAGTACATATCTATACACACACATGTGTATGTGTATTATGTATATATATATATGTATATTCAAAGTTTTTGTAAATAACATAGGAAAGCATTCATCAAATAATTGGGTTCAAAAACACTGTGTCACGAAAGAACAGAAATATCACTGGTTCTGTAGTCAAAGGCCTATTTTCAAATCCTGCCTCTGACACTACCTATGTGACCTTGTGACTAAGTCAATTCCCCTATCTGTGACTCAGTGTCCTCATCTGTAAAATGAGGGGGTGGTATGATATGGCCATTGAAGTACTTTCCAGTTCTAAAGAAAAAAAATGGCTAGTATTTATATAGTATAGTGCTTAATGTTTATAAATTGCTTTACATATATTATCTTACTTGATATTCACAACTATCCTGGGGAGGTAGGAGATATTATTGTTTTGGAATAGAGTTTTAGCCTTTTTTCCCCACCATTCTTGGGTTATTCTGTCCCTTTTGGCCACTGGGTTCCTCGTTTATTTGTGTTTGAGATGGGGAGTAGCTTCAGTGTTTTGTTGATAATGTCCCTTTAACTTGATAAAAATAAACAAACAAAAACCCCAGTCTTCTCCCAGGGCTGTGAAGCTGGCCAGACCCAGACAATGGTTACCTGAAAATGAGGCCCGTCCCCATTGCCTGACCTGGAAGCCTTCTACGGAAACCCTGGCTGGCTCACTGCGCAGGTCTTAGAGAACAGTTTATGCACGTGAGGAAGCCAAAACAAGGATTTCAGAATCATGGAGTTTTCCCCCCTTTCACATACACATAACATGCTCACTTCCAATAACCAAAGACTTTTTCTTCCCTCTTGGCTAAGCTTCAACCCAAGACTTCTGGGAGAAATTTGAACAAATGAAAGAGGAGCTAATGGCCAGATCAGTGAAGGAAGACAGCCTTCAGGTGTCAAATTGGCCTGCTGCCCGACTCCAATGGCTGAACCTGGTGGGACTGACCCTGTACCAGCTGCCAGGCTGTTCCTGGAAGTGGTGAAGCCAGCGAAAGCAAGCATTCCACCCTGGGGGGCAGGATCTTCCCTCCAGCCTGGAGCACAGCTCCCTGAGTGGCTCCCATTCATTGCCAGAGTGTGTGTATTAGACATGCTCATATGTGTGCATGCACACAGTTTACAGCTGTGTGCTGTACACTCAACACACCCGGTGTATACTGCCAGGCTCCACGACAGGAGCCTACTAGACATGAGACTTCTTTATCATCTTATCCTATGAATTCACAAGAAATTTGAGGGAGCAAGGAGAGAAAGAGAACTCTAGGTAGCATATTATTGTCTTTTTCCTTGTGTCAAGAAGAGAGTATTTTTTTCTGCTAAATATGAATATGATAAATAAGCCCTTATTTATTCAGAGATCTTTTATCCAGCAACTTCAATAGCCTAAAACAGTCAAGAATTAGGCAGTCAAAGGGAAAAATGCCTTTGAGAAACTGAAATAGATGTCACGTAAAGCTTTAAGATTTTTGAAATTGCACTAAGACTTTTGGGATACCGTTGGTGCTTATCCATATGTACCTTGGCAGAAATTGACAGAGCACTTGCCCATCAGAACGTGTTAGAAGTTAGACTCATGCCATTCCAAAATGTCACCTTTCCCCTACATACTTTTCTCAAAGTCCTCACCCCTTACATTTATATTACATTACAATATATTACATTTCACTTAGAGGAGCATTTCTCAGGTTCTCATTCAACACTTATTTACTCTTATTTTACATGAACCCGTACCTAACAAGCTTGGATAGCAAGTTTCCCAGTCTACAGTGGATTAGAAGCAGCAAATCAGAAAGGTGGACATATGCTTTTAGAAGCAGACATCATCATGATGATAGAAACAATAGCAACTAGTTTTTATATAGTGCTTCAAAGGGGGCAGAGTGTTTTAATGTATTATCTCAATTGAGCCTCATGACAATCTGCAAAATAGACTCTCAATTTCTCACCAAAGCTACTTCCCATTTCACATACACACACACACACACACACACACACACACACACACACACACACGGAACCCTTTGGCTCAAATAGATGATCTAAGAAAAGAAAAAGAATGGAAACTCTCTTATTTGCAGAGGCATAAGATGTTTTACAGATGAGGAAAGTGAGGCCAAATAACTTGCCCCAGGTCACACAGCTAGTAAGCTTTTGAGACAAGATTTGAACTCAGGCTTACTGACTCCAGGTCTAGAGCTCTGTCTACTGTGCCACCAGGTGCCTAAAGGCAGGAAAAGTCAACATTTGATGTGACAATAAAGGAAGAGAAAGAAATATTGTTAAGAACAGGCATTGTAGACAAATCTCAACCCACTTTTTACTTACGGTCTTAAAGAGTTTCCTTGGGGTCAAAGGAGTTACATGACTTGACCAAGGTCACATAGTTAATAAAAACCAGAGGCAGGATTTGAGTCTCCTTTAGCAAGTCGTTGACTTGTTTTTCATGATTTTCTTTCATCACTCTCATTTCTCTTCCCAATTTTTCCTCTACTTCCCTTACTTGATTTTCCAACTCCTTTTTGAACTCTTCCATGGCCTGAGACCAATTCATATTCTTCTTGGAGGCTTTCGATGTAGGATCTTTGACTTTGTTGACTTCTTCGGCTGTATGTTTTGACCTTCTTTGTCACCAAAAAAAGATTTTATAGCCTGAGTCCTGTTACGCTGCTTGCTCATCTTCCCAGCCAATTACTTGTCTTTTAAGCTTTTTGTCAGGATATGAGTGCTTTCAGAGTGAAGAGTGCTTTGTCCCAAGCTTCAGGGGTTTTGCACTGCTGTTTTCAGAGCTACTTCTACTCTGCAGTCACCGCAAGTTCTGCCACACCAGTACTCCACCTCCCCCAAGAACCACCAACCAGGACTATGACCCAGATCCAAACAGGGCAAAGCAAGAGAACCCTGCCTCTGTACTCCCGCTCTGATCCGCCGCTTGATTCCTCCCACTGTGTGGGCCAGGGCCTCAGGAAGCAGCTGCTGCTGGAGCTCTGGAAGCAACTGCCAGAGCTTCTTGCTGCTACTGCCATGCCACTTCCACCACCCCCAGAGCTGGGGCTGGACCACACACTTCTCTCACCCAGATTCAGCAGTTTCCCACTGACCTGCTCTGTTGTCTTTGGTGCTATGGGTTGAGAAGTCTGGTAACTGCCACAGCTCAGTGATTCAGGGTCCTGAGGCCTGCTGCACCTGATCTACTCCCTACCTGGTCTGTCCTGGCCTGGCCCACACTGGGTTGCACTCAGGTCCCAGTACAGTGTGATAGACCCTCCCCAGCAACCATCTAGGCTGTCTTGGGCTGGAGACTTGTTTCCCCCTGTTATTTCGTGTATTCTGTAGCTGTAGAATTTGCTTAGAGTCGTTTTTTGCAGGTGTTTAGAGGGATTTGGGGGAGAGCTTAAGCAAGTCCCTGTTTTCTAGCCACCATCTTGGCTCTACCTGCCCCCCCGCCCCCCGAGGCAGGATTTGAATTCTGTATTCAGGTCCAGTACTCTATTCACTACACCATCCTACCCCTCTTCAAACATGGGAGTAGACATAAAAATTTAGAGAACACAGAAGCTGGGGGCCATTTGGGAGAGGGGACAAGCAGCTATATGGGCCTTAATAGCCTCAAAGGATTTGATATGACCACACAGTATGATAATAGAACCTCCATAAAAGCCCATCTTCAATGCCTCATTGTATCATGCCAGTGACTCTGGGTTATCTGAAGCTATGTCAGTAGATCCCAAGTTATGGCAGATTCTGCCACACTGGGAAAGCTTCCAGCACAGCCTAACCAACAGGTTCTATCTACTCTGCAAGGACCAGTCCAGGGAGAAGCTCATCACCAGTAGGTGATAGAATTCCATATCCATGGCATTATGTGAAATAAATAATTTTTTCAATGGTCTTATGCAGCCCCAGGTCAAGCTATGGCCTGACTTGTAGAAGAGAGAGAACCAACCCTGGGATATAGATAGAATTTCAAAGGAGAAGATCTTGGGCTATGGAACAGGCAGAATTACAGTTGAGTTGGAACTAGGAAATACTACTGACCACTGGCCTTACCAGTAGGTAGCTGTAGCACAATGATTTATTTGTTTCAAGACTATGAAAAGGCTTTGCCCAGGTGATATAAGACCTGCTAGTCCTATATCCAGACATATAAAGCATCCAGCATCGGAGGCTCTTGGATTCTTTAAACATGGTTGATTCCTCATCCAACAGGGGTCATACCAGCCGCCATTTTGAATTTAGCTTTGTGGAGACAGAAGGGCATGTAGGAAATGGAAAGACCCAGCACTCGCCAAGACTATCACCACTTATCCTTTTTCTGTATTTGACAACTGTCTCCTAACAAGCTAAGAAAGGCTATTATGTATATATATATTTGCATCAGGTCAGTCATTTATACTACTCTGGTACCTAGTCTCAGGACAGCTCCTTATAGTGATCTCTTTTCTGCTTAGTCAGAAAGTTACTAACTTACTTTCTGCTTAGTCAAAGTGATGTTGGTAGAGAGGTAGAAAAAGGGAGGCAGAGAGTTCTAAGAATCTCATGGTTTTTCAAACAGTTATTAATATTTAAATTTTGGTCCTCTCAATGTGAAATCAATGTCTAACCACTTAATACATCAACATGCTGAGCCATATAAATACTGACATCCATACTATTAATTATTGGGCAACTAAGTGGATAGTGATAGAGGACTGGATTTGGAGTTATGAAGACAAGTTTGGTGGGCAGCTAGGGGGCACCATAGTACATAAAGTGCTGGGCCTGGCGTCAGAAAGACTCATCTTCCTGTGTTCAAATCCAGCCTCAGATACTTACTAGCTGTGTGACCCTGGGCAAGCCACTTAACCCTGTTTCCCTCAGTTTCCTCATCTGTAAAATGAGCTGGAGAAGGAAACGGCAAAGCACTGCAGTATCTTTCACAAAAAAAAAAAACAACCCACAACTGAAAAGTTTGAATCAATCCTACTTCAGGCACTTACTTGCTATATGATCCTGGGTAAGTCACTTAACCTCTCAGTTTCTTCACATATAAAATGGGGATAATAGTAGTATTTACTTCCCAGGAGTGTTGTGAAGCTCAAGAGAGTTAAGGGCTTTGCAAAGTGCTATGTAAATGTTGGCTGTTATTGTTGTTCAACTGGAAGAGATAAGAAAGTTAAAGCTGAGTGCAAAGATAGCCCACAGTTTCTTCTTAGAGACAAAAATGAAAGTGTTAGCAGAACTTTTGTATCATATGCCCAAAGGCATCGAGAAGAGATTATGGCGTGGAATGTAGCTATCTTGCCTTGTAGGACTCATGAAGATCATAGGCAAAAAGGTCACTATGGAGACAGTAATTATTTAAGCAGCAAAATCTGCTGCAGAGGATGAAGAGGCAGGGAAATGCGATTTAGAATTTAGCAAATACCTTGATACTCAATGACTTCGATGAAAAGGCAGACATAGACGAGGAGAGTACCCACACTCCCCAAAATGGAAAATACAGTTCAAAATCAAGCAATCAGAAGCCTCATGCCTTTATATGCCATTAACGCTTTCTTTAAAAAGGTTTTTGACACCTGGCAAACACTGAAGAAACAAAGACTGAAAATCATAAAACTGACTATTTCAAAAGATACGGAATAATGGATTACCTAACGGAAGCCATTTCTGAGTCTAGGTAGTCAGACCATCATTAGAGAAAAAAAAAACCCACAAAAGTAGAAGAAAAGAAAAAGTCGAAAAGATATAATTTGTGACTAAAACAAATTCAACCTGATTAAAGCTATTAATGACACACGTGTGTGTATATGTGTGTGGGAATATATATACATATATAATATACATGCATATACACACACTCACATACACACGTTATTATTGTTGCTGTTCCTCTTTTGTTTTCAAAAGGACCAATGACATCCCAAATGATGTCTTGACTTGCACATGAGCTGGATTTAAGTGACACAGAGTGGTACAAAGTCATCAACCTCAGTCTCTCTTCCAGAGTCATCAAATTGAAAAGTCAGGACAACTGGTGATGGCCTAAGATGCAATGGATGACCTTGAAGTCTTCAATGGCTGACCAGCCCTCAAACCCTTCGGTGAGTTAGGGGAATATCTACCCCAAGCATGTGAAACCCTCCCCTGGCAAAATGGACAGATGAGAACAATTTGTTCCAGTGGCCACGTAAAGGTGGCCTTGGCTGAAGCAGGGCCTGTGGAGAGCTTAGAGCTTGGTCAGACATGTAGGCATACAGAATGTTTCAAAAGTCTTAGTGCAGTTTTAAGCATATTAAACTGCACTAAGATTTTTGGGACACCCAGCAGATACAAATATAAATATGAAACATCACAAGGAAAAGACATTGACACCAACAATTTCCATTTCTTATGGAAGTTTAACCAATTTAAAGCAATTAACACAATGAGGATCTCGAAAGAGCCCTGAAACTACCTCAACCAACAGATACTTGATTTGCCTTTTTGTCAAATGGAGAAAAATGGCACCCAATAGCAAAACTGATTTAAAATATAAATTCATTTTTAAAATGGAAGAGAGTAGAAGATTATAAATAATATATGCTTCTAAAACAGAAAAAATGGCAAATGAAAAAAGTGTTTGTAGAAAGTTTAGCAGATCTTTCAATGAACATTTAAAGTTGAAATTGGAATGAGAATAAAAATAGATGCAAAAAATGGAAATGTCAGCTTTCCATTATAAACTGTTTTCTCTATTAATGACATTGGAATCATCATATTTGGACTGTAGTCCTTGATGTGCTAAATGAAAAAGTGTAGAGGGCCCTAAACAAAAGACAGAAAAAACAGATGGACAACAACAATCTCTTCTCTGTAAGGAAGTGCTAATTGCATTTTTGTGTGTCAAGCCTATAGCTTCAATGATATTTCAGTCCTTTTATGAATCAGACCTATAACTGTACCCAGCCAATAGAATGAGAGCATCAAGACCAAGTGGCCTTTCAACTGTTTTGCTTACACTACAATGGCAATTCCCCCTATGCCTTGAACCCTGCCTATTTTTAGGTGGGGGTCAATAAATTCCTTTCAACCTGGAGAAAATATGTGCCAGAAATTGAGCAGTTTTAAGCATATTGAGAAATCAGTTCTTAAGATAACTTAAAGAGGAGATAATACTAAAAAAATGAGAAAAATCATATATGGTAACTACCGAAAGTCATCAGTAGAGAAGATGTGAACTAGCAACCCATATGACTGTCCTCACCTCTATAAAATCTTTGTGAAGATAATTTAACACCTATCCAGGGTAGCCTTGATAAAAACATAAGAAGGGAACAAGAAAGCCCCATGTTCTTTATTTCTTTGCTCTTTCTATAACTTTGGGCAGTTCTAGCTATCTAGGCTTTAGAAATTCTACTTGTAACTAGAAATAACTCATTGTGAAGTTTCTTCAGTTGTAGCTGTGTATGTAAATACAAGATATAACCTTGAATTCCCGTCATTAATATTAAAGACTAAGTATTTGATGTGAAATGCCTTCAGTGAATATGCCCTTTGTACATGCTTTATGCCTGCAAACTCATTCAATTATTTAATTACCCAATTACCTGCCATCACTTACAAAGCAGGGATTAGATTAATAATACTATGGAGTTTATTTCAAACCAACCCATACATTAAATAAGGTTGACATAGTTTCAGTCTAACCTTGAGCATTTATGCTAGTTTTCTGCACCTGGCTTTGAATGAGTTGATTCTATTTCTGTTTTTTCTTCCTCTCTTTTAAATTTATTTCTATCATTTGCTGCATTTTCCCAAGCTTTCATGTACTTTTACCCCACCCTACCACCCAGGAATCTTTGCTCCATAGTCAACCCCAAGTAGCTTAACTAAGGATTGTGCCTAAAACACAGTTACCCATACCAGACCACAGAGAGGGAGGCAAACTCAAGTTGAAAGGAGGTGGTAGAACCTCCATAGAAATCGTAAAGACCACACCTATTAACTGTATGGACAACTGTTCAGTTCACCCCTATGCAGTTGCCATAGCAGCCATTCTGTCTGAAGGATTGGTTGGCACCTAGAAAGACCCAATTTCTCTGGCATTTGGAGAGGAGGGTGAGGAGAATGTGCTAATAGGGAGGCTGGGTAGTATGAAATTGCTTTCCTTTGTGCTAGCCCTATCGGACCAACCTTTTGGGCATTTTAAAGATTGCCTTTTGTTAACCAGAGAATGACAAAAGCAATCTTTGGAGAGGAACTAGGAGAGTGAGTGGACCCAGGAGGGACGGCGAGCAGGCTAAGAGAACAGCTGAAACGTGGTGGACCCAGCCATCCTTTTGTTTTGTACCATCTGTGTGTTGTGGTTTTGGGAGGAGAGCCAAAGGAACGAGCGGTTACCTGTATTGTGTAGCTCTAAGCTGCTGAGCAGGGAGCCCCTTCTGAAGCTGACACAAAGGCCTCACAGAAAATGACAGGCTCATAATAGCCTGGCAAAGAAAGCACTTGAACATTTGGCTTTATGAATATTGAGTAAAAGTTCCTAAAATAAATTATGAAAATTACTCAAGTGAAGGAACATCTGAATCCCATCTTAAGCCTAGGGCCATTAATTTGTAATGCAGAGTATGGTAATAGCTATATAAATGTTGGAGATTGTCGAAATACTGGTGAAAGTTTGTCAGCCTGCTAATGATGGTACTACTCAGGATTATTTTTAAACAGCACCAAATGCCTGGAACTCCCAGCCATCCTAGGAAATCAAAAACAATCAAAACACACGGATAAAATTAAAGCTAACACAGCCTGACTCAGTACCTCGACAATGGCAGGATTCAAAAAACAAATCATGGACCCTCACACACACACACACACACACTCACACACACATTCTCTTTGGTATATCTTTCTTGTTGTTCAGTTCTTTTCAGTTGTGTCCGATTCTTTGCGATCTCATCTGGGGTTTTCTTGGCCAAGATACCACAGTGGTTTCCCATTTCCTTCTCCAGTAGATTAAGGCAAACAGAGGTTAAGTGACTTGCCCACAGTCACAGCTAGTAAATGTCTAAGACCAGTTTTGAATTCATGGAGATGAGTCTTCCTGATGGCCCAGTGCTCTATGCACTGTGCCATCTGGCTACAAATCCCTACTTACAAAATTTTTATAGCCCTTTATAGCCTAAGTCAGGGCCGTCCAAAATGTGGCCCTGTGGCTGCATGAGGCCAGCAGTGCAATTTATGCAGCTCACCTACAAGCGTAGAAATTTACATAAATGCTTTAGTAAAGGAAGCCGAGCTACTGCAGAGCTCTCACTAAAATGGCAAATCAAAATATATTGTCTATTGTTTCAATAAAAACCTAAGGTTGGACAGCCCTGGCATAAGTTCCTTTAAAAGACAAAGCCATGCCACAGATCCACCAGCTTGGATAGGTTCCAATGAACATGACATGAATCTATCAGTGAATAAGAAACAAAGGTCCCAGAATTACATGGATACAGAGAATGGTGTTGTCAGTTAAGGGACAGAACTCTAACACAAGGAAAAGTGGAGATCTTGAAAGAGATCTAGCAGATTACAATGCTATGCAATGAGGAGTAGCTGATTTGGAGTGTGAGGACATGAGTTTGAATACTGGGTTTACCCCCTTACAACCTGTCTAACCTTGGCAAGTTGTTTAGCTTGTATAAGCCTCATTTTCTGTATAAAATGAGGGGGATTGGGCTCTAAGGCTCCTCCCGGCTCTAAATCTTGTTTTTCAGTCATGTTTGACTCTCCGTGACCCTATTTGAGGTTTTCTTGGCAAAGACACTGGAGTGGTTTGACATTTCCTTCTCCAGCTTATCTGACAGATGAGGAAACTGAGGCAAATAGGGTTAAGTGGCTTGCCCAGAGTCACACAGCTAGTAAGTGCCTGAGGCCAGATTTAAACTCAGGAAAATGAGTCTTCCTGACTCTAGGCCTACTATACCACCTAACTGCCCTGCTCTAAAACTTATGATTCCATGAAATTGAAGTTTTATGCAGCCCTTGCTTGGAATAGAGAAGAAAGGAAGTAAGCATTTATGAAGTATCTACTATGTGCAGGGCACCATGCTAAACATTTTTGAAAATATTATCTCATTCGATCCTCACAATGACCTTGGGAGACATAGGTGCTGATATTATGTTCATTTTACACTTGTGAAAACTGAGGCAAACAGGTTAAATGACTTGCCTAGGGCCACAAGGCTAGTAAGTATCTGAAGCCAGATCAGAACCCAGATCTATCCACAGTCCACCTACTGACTAGGTGGTTGATTGGGTGGGTTGGTAAGGTCTTATGCTGTCATGGAGTCCGTGGGTTGGAAGAGGAGGTGTTGTTTTTAAAAATAGAAAAGAAATGAAATGGTTGTATGTATGATGTGATAAACTTTCATGAGTGATTTATGGAATCTGTCTCATGTCTGTAGAGTGTTTCTTTAGCTAGTAGATGTCATTGGGACATAGCTACCTCCTTCCCCATCTCCCTCCCCCTAAGAATCCAAGCCCCGTTCAACTCAATTCAATCCTACTTCTCCAGTCGCATAGATCCGGTTACTGGATATCTGCTCTGCCCTGTAGCTAACCCTCTCCCACTTTCCAAATCTTCCTCAGGGATTAAGAATCAAATAAGCACATTGGCATTGCCATTACTGGTGTGAAGGGTCTGAGGATCTCTTGCTTTGGAGTCCCATTTAGAATTCCTGTGCTTTTGCGTTTCATGCTGGATCCAGTCTAAACTCCCTTCCCTGAACAGCATCTCCAGTTCCCTCATACTCATCCCTGGAAGTCCCAGCCCTCTAGTTTCCTTATCTAGGGGTGGGGAACCAGCAGCCTTGAGACTGCTCCTGGCCCTCTAGGTCCTTAAGTGCAGTCCTTTGACTGAATCCAAACTTCACGGAACAAATCTTTTTATTAAAGGGGTAGGGCCTATCCCATATTCCCCTATCTTGCCCCTGGTTTGGAGTCCTTCCGGAACTGTTGTTCTGTTGTTCATAAACTGCCCTTTACACCTGTGCCCTCCCCTCTCCAAATTACTTTGCATATACTTCATATTTATTTATATGTGTACATGTTTTCTCCAATAGAATGTAAGCTCACTGAGGGTGGAGTCAGTCTCATTTTGTTTGTAACAGGTACTTAAAAAAAAGTTAGTTGAAAGAAGGAAATAAGCATTTATTAAGCACCTACTGTGTGCTAGGCACTGAACTAAGCACCGGTCCTCAAACTAACCCTGAGAGGTAGGTGCTAATGTTCGCATTTTACAGTTGAGGAAACCAAGGCAGGTAGAGGTTAAGTGACTTGTCCAGGGTCGCACAATTTATAAATGTCTTAGGTTGGATTTCAGCTCTGGTCTTCTTGCCTTGATTCCTTGATTCCAAGCTCAGCTTTTGATGGGCCACCTTCGTGCCTCATTGAAGCGCTTATTATGTGCTAGGCACCATGCTACTGGCCATAAGAGGAGAGAAAAAGCAAAACCCTCAAAGAACTTACATTGTACTGGGGAAGGAGCAGTGGTAGTCATGATGGCAGTGGTGGTGGACACCATTTGTACTTGTTGTTACTTTGCCATTTTCAGTCCTGTCTGACAGTGCATGATCCCACTCGGGGTTTTCTTAGCAAGAAATACTGAAATGGTTTGTCATTTCCTTCTCCAGCTCATTTTACAGATGAGGAAACTGAGGCAAACAGGTTAAGTGACTCACCCAGGGTCACACAGCTACCAAATGTCTAAGGCCAGATTGGAACTCAGGGAGATGAGTTTTCTTGACTCCAGGCCTGGCATTCTATCCACCACACCCCCTATCTGTCATAGCTTGCACATAGATAAATTAACATACAACAAATTCAGAGGTGAGGGGGGGAAGAGGAATTAAAACTAGGGGAATCAGGAAAGGACACTTGACCTGAGTCTTGAAGCAATCTAAGGGGGATTGAAGGCTTCCCACCCCCCACCCCCAACAAATCACTAAAACAAATAGAACCCTTTGGGACCAGCTCTTTCCTGTCTTTCTCATTCAAAACCTGTCCTCAGTGAGCATTTTAATCAGGTTTCCAAAATATCTCTGTATTTTGGAAGGGGGTTAGGTATAGAAGGACAATCTCAGGGACTTAGATATAGATTGGTCTCTAGCAGAATCCCAAAGGGACATTTCTGTTCCTAGGCAAGTCTTTTCCAGACTCCACCAGTGACCTGCCTTCACCCAAGCCCTTTTGAGCAGTCAGGGCTGCAATCTAACCATTTATAAAATTACTTCCTACTTAAATAGTGCCTGACAGTCATGTAGGAACTAATATATGTCAAATGCCCAAGGTTCTTTCTCTAGGTATAGAATATGTCTTTCAAGGTATGATTATTCAAAATCCCTTAAGGGGCTAGAAATTCTGACAAATGCAGTATGTGGAAATGCAAAATGCTTTATGGAACGCTTTATGCATATGCAAAAACTATTCACCATAATAGCTCTAGAAGGACAAAAGGCACTTAATTGGTTCCTCCCCACTGACCACTAGATAAGAAACAAGATTATAAATAAATGCTTCTTCTAGGAGTTATCGTTGCTTATTACCTGTGGTTCCCTTAATCTTGACAGTCTTTGTGTAAGCTTATCATGGTAATCGAATTATATGAATTTGATTTCAAAGGAAAGGCAGCTTCTCACTGAAGGAAAATAAGTCAGTCTCTCCTCCGAGTAAACAATATTCCAATGAGAACAATGCCCTTTAATTTGGTAAAGTGCCTTTTGTGCCATCTGCAGCACCAAGCAATTTTTCAGTGCTGCACTAATAATTGAATTACAGAGGGAAATTGCAAGTAATAGAGGGGAAGGAAATTGATTGCTTAATTTTTATTAACCAAAAGGGAAAAAACTGGGGCTTCCTGCTATGATCCAAAATGAAACAAAGAGAAAAGATGCAGAGAGACGGCTCCAGGTGGCAGAAGGACTATTCTGTGCTTACACAAACATAAGCAAAATCCTTTAGGGAGGAGAAGACACCAGACAGGAAAGAGAGGGAAGTAGAGACAGATGAAACTACTCCCCCCACTCCATAAAGAATGAGGACACCTGGAGGTTAAGGAAAAAGGGGGGCAGGTCGTGAATTACTGCAAAGAATAACAATTCTGCCCCCCCTTCACTGACAGCTTGAATTCCAAGGATCCACATTTTCACAATATAAAGCTATAATCTGTATTTCCTTTTGCTTTTCTAGAGGAGAATGACGGTGACTTCATATCTTTGTACTGCCAGGGAGGAGTGAGAGCCTCACAGGAAACTGAAGGCCTATAAAACGTTTGATGAATTCATCAGGGTCTTTCCCGGATCTTGCTGGGCTGGCTAGGATCCCCCGCTGCCGGGGCTGCTCAAATATCCAGGCCAGTGAATGATGACATGGGAGCTGAGGCTGTCCGGGTTCCCTCCTGGGATCCTAGAGGGAGAACCTCTTCTCCTTCCTGTGGAGTCCGTTTCCTTCCTCTCCCAGGAGCAGACCCTGGCCCAGATAACTTGCTAGTGACCGGCTCAGGCTAGCTGTCAGGTGATCATTTTCAGATGTTTGATCTGTAGGCTGTGGAAAAGGAAACAGAATGGAAAGCTGTCAGGAGAGAGAGCACTGGCCAAGAAGAAGGCTTCAAGTTTGTCCCCAAAGAAAAGAGATGCACCTTTTCTTCACTGGAGAGGTGGAGGGTTATGGGTACCAAATACTGCATATGCTGTCAGACTCACTTGATATGATGGCTAGTTTTACTGAACTGGTTTTCTTTTTTCTTTTTCTTTTTTTGTGTAAGGGGTGGCTCATGAAGGTTGTGTAAAAACAGAAGATATCAACAAAACATTAAATGTTTTAAAATAAAACAAATGCTATTATCACCAACATTTTTGCAAGTAATTACATTCCCATCCTCTAGCACTGAGCCACAGTTTTTATTATTTACAGAGTTGAGCTCAGGGTTCCATTTCTCTTAGAGAGACCTCCAAGAGTTTCAGAGAATGTTGAAAATCCTTGAATGAACTGATGCATAGTGAAAAGAGCAGAACAATTTATACACTAGCAACAATATTGTGAAAATAGACAACTTTGAAAGACTCCTAAGAATTCTAGTAAGTGAGGTGACCAGACACTGTTCCAGAGGACTGATGATGAAGCATCCTATCCAAGTCCTGACTGAGAGATGATGGACTCATGATGTAGAATGAAACACATTTTTTGGATGTGGCCAAAGCAGGAATTTGTTTTGCTTGACTGTGCATATTTGTTACAAGGATTTTCTTTTTTTTTTATTTTGTAGAGGGGGAAAAAGTCTATTTGTGTTCATTGAGAGAGACAAAGAGACAGAGAGGGCCAGAGGGAGGTAAGGAAAGAGAGAGAGAAAGAGAGAGAGAGAGAGAGAGAGAGAGAGAGAGAGAGAGAGAGAGAGAGAGAGAGAGAGAGAGAGAGAGAGAGAGAGAGAGAGAGAGAGAGAGAGAGAGAGAAAGAGAGACAGAGAGAGGAAGACACCGAGACAGAGGGAGAGACAGAGAGAGAGGGAGCTCTTCAGGCTGCCTAGGAAGGGGAGCAAAGTCTCCCTAGAAAGATCCAATTTGTGTGAACTCTCTGGCAGACAGCTTGATGCTGAGTGGGAAGTTCAGGGCCTTCTTTAACTAAAAGGTGTGCTAAGTGAATTCATACCACAGTTGTGAGCTTGGAGTGTTCACTAATGAAATGAAAAAGCCGCAAATCATCCCCTGCTTTCCCGAGAGAAAACACAGGAAAGAAAATATATAGAAACGTTCAACTAATTAAAGGAAGTTGTTTTCTTCCATTTAAACTCTAATTTGGAGAAGGTCTGGCTGCTAAAGAAGAATCCCCTAAACTATTAGGGTGGATGATGACAGTACCATGAATAGAATGGAGAGTCATTGTTCCTTAAATTACATTATTTTTTAAAGTAATGACTTTCTAAATTACTCAGCGTTACTAAAATCACTGAGATTAAGCCTATAGACAGAATTCTGTTTTCTAGCCCCGGCCCTCCTATCATCATTGTTTAGTGAACATCCCTGGTAAAATAGCCTATTTTTCTAAAAGTAAAAGAGGAAAATGCAATTGGAAACTTTCCAGCTTCTAGTGACCTTTGGAATACCCTTTATTTGTGTAGTTCTTGCTTATAAGCTGTACTCTAGCTTCAAACATCCTTTAAAAATGCCTGCTACTTAAAGTTGCCTACAGCCAAACCTTCCCTGAAATGTTTACACCAAAGGAAAACATTGAATTTGTGGTCAGGGTTTTACCTCAAAATGTAATCTACAAATTCTGAAATACTCATCTTGCAGCTCTGTCTTGAAACTTGAGTGATCTTGACCCTTTAATTACAAAGTCCCTAATAATCTTGACGACTTTGGTGGTAACATTGTCCTCCTTGTGCGACCCGGAACAGACGGGATTTCGGAGTGCCGGTATATACTGGTGCTTCTGATGCAGTTTGGTTAACATTGGAGGGCAGGCATACAACGATTTAGGTCCCCATATTGTGTTTTATCCAAGGCAATTGACAAACTGTACCTGTTGGTGATGGTCCCTGACATTTCAAACATCTCTGGTATTCTTCAGCTCCCTTTCACCCTGTTCTATTAATCAGGTCTTAGGTACCAGTACAGAAACAATAGGATCAGAGGAACCCTAGAGTTCATCTGGTCCCACCTCTCTTATTTTATAGATAGAATAGTCCAGAGAGAAGAAGTGGCTTTCTCAAAGTGACATAGACTGAAAGCTATGTAACTAGTATTTGAACCCAGACTCCAAAGCCAGCAATCTTTTTACCTTACTTACTTCCTTTCAACTTTGAAGAATCATGAGCACCCTCTTTCTCCAGAATCCTCTTTTCCTCTCCCAAACTGCATTGCTACCCTGAGGAATTCTCTGCCCCTAAGCCCTACTCTCTCCCCTTCTGATTGATGGTTCCCTCCCAAGGACCAGGATCTGAGGAGGCCATGTTTCACCATGCCTGAACCCTTTCTCTGAACTTCTCCTTCATACTGACCAGCTCCATCACTCCTGTGCAGATCCTCTTTCTGGTCCTTCAACTGATTTCAAATTTGCTTTTATGGGTCATTTCCCCCCATTAGAAGGTAAAGATTGGCTTGCTTCCATGTACATATATCCATTGCTTAGCACAGTTTCTGGCACCTAGTAAGTGCTTAATAAATACTTCTCTCTATCTGTCTATCTATGTCTATCTATCTATCTATCTATCTA
>CM053622.1:358762175-358797711 GCA_028646595.1 Phalanger gymnotis
CTTTCTTTCTTTCTTTCTTTCTTTCTTTCTTTCTTTCTTTCTTTCTTTCTTTCCTTCTTTCTTTCTGCCAATCTACTTATCTATCTAATCTTGTTCTTGTTTAGTCATTTTTAGTGGTTTCCTACTCTTGGTGACCCCTTTTGGGGTTTTCTTGGCGAAGATACTGGAGTGGTTTGCCATTTCTTTCTCCAGCTCATCTTCAGATGAGGAAATTGAGGCAAACAGGTTAAATGACCTGCCCAAGGTCGTACAGCTGGTAAGTGTCTGAGGTTAGATTTGAACCCAGTTCTCGACTCCAGGCCCAGCACTTTATTCACTGTGACATCTATATAATTACTTACTAGCATATTTTGAAGTTTTACCGACTTTTTTCCAAGTCCTATAATGTAAATTTCTCAAGGCCAGGGACTATTTTTGCTTTAACACAGTACATAGTATATAATAAGAGTTTAAGAAATGCTTATTGATAAATTTATCATGAATGCTAAAGGTATCAAATAGCCCTGATCCAATTAGCCCTGGGTAACTGGCCCAAGAGGCAAAAGGACCTCTAATTGTTGGGCTTTTCCTGTCAGGAGCCTTTCTTGTAGCCTGGTCGGGGGGGGGGGGGGGCTTTCTCTGTGAGAATCAGGCACTTCAGGGACAGAAAAGTCCTTTTTTATCTCTTAGTGCTCCTTTTTCTCTAGCCCTGGCAGTATTTCCCAATTAGCAGGGCTTCTGAGTGGGTAAGCAATCTGTTTTCCCTACCCCTCATGCACCCCATATAGAAGAGAGCTTCCTGATTAAAAAGAAATTCTCCATTGCAGACTTGGTCCGCTTAGGCGTTGCCCTGTGAGCTTCTACCCTCTTGATTTACTTCTTTCTTCCTCCTGTTCCTCAATTAAGATTTCCACACTAAATAGCCTGCGTGTTATTCAACAGGCAAACTGGCTTTTAATAGACCATGTAAGTTGGAATATGGATCTTGGAATGATGTCTTTTACAATGTGGAGAACTGTCCAGATAGGATAACTGTCCAGCTAGCGGAGCCTCCCATTCTTCAAAGCAATGTAGCATTCCCCAAGGGCTATTCCCACAAACGAGGCAGTCCACAGCACACGGAGAGCAGCATTTATGTGGCCTGAGAGGATAGATTTATGAATCATCAGCTCTCATGGACTTCTCCTTTACAACATCTTGTCATGAGAGACAATGATACATTGCCATGTGCTCTCAGAAAAGATGCTGGCCCATCGCTCTCAGGAAGCTTAAGTCTATGCATCAGAGGGTGGAATTTGGTCCCCAAAGTTATAAGAAAACAGTGAAGTGATTATGCTACAGTCGAATATTTTCCAAGTGTGCTATATATCCATCTGTGTAGTTGAAATAGAGAGAAGAACTTTCAGAAGAATGTTCAAAGGCAAATAGTAAGACAGGCTGTGATGTAGAGCTCATGTGCCCTACCATCCCTAGGAATCAAGTCCCCAGAATAGTGGCCTCAAAGCCACCCACTTCACAAGGGACTGAGCCAAAAAGTCAGGACAGGTTTAATGCAATGATTCCCAACTTTGGTGAAATTGTGGTTTCTGTTTATCTCTGGTTTGCCCCCCCCAGCCCCGCCCTCCCGCCATGTTATCTGGAGTAGGGCTAGGGTACGTGGAGGTCAATGACTGTTTGATGATTTACAGAAAGAGAAAAACTTATTCAGCATTGCTTAATTATCTATTATAAAAGTACCTCCCATAATACTTGCAAGTAATTTGAACATGTAGGCATATAAATCATGTGTCCTATGGACTTACAGGGTCATAGAATAATAGCTATCAAGCTGGAAGGGATCTTTGAGACAACCTCATCCAGCCCACTCATTTTATGAATAAGGACACTGAGACCTAGAGAGGTTAAGATCAGTGACAGCATTGGGAGTGGGATTTGAATATAGCTTCACTGACTTGAGAGCCAGCAAGGTTCTTTCTGTCTGCCACACTGACCTTTTTATTTTCTTTTCAAAGTACTTGGACTAAAGGTTTTTATTTTTTTAAGCCGGTGGAAGTTAATTTGTGGAAGGAGGCAATGGAATATGGTGGACGGAGTACTGGCCTGAGAGTCGGGGAGCTCGAGTAGTCGTCTTCCTTCTGCTGCCCCCTTATCAGAGAATCTTAGAAGTTGAAGGGATGTTATGGGACATAGGTACTCAACCCCTCCCCTTCCAAACACTCTCTGCAGTCTTTCCTCAGCCTCTGCTTGATGACCTCCTGTGATGAAGATCTTACTACCTTATGACAGAGCCCTTGCTATTTGGGGACAGTTGGACTTATTGGGAAAATTTTCCTTTTATAGAATTAAAAATTTACCTCCAAGTTATTTCCACTTATAGCTAATGATTCTTTTCCCAAAGCACAAACAAAAAAGTCCAATCCTTCTTTTTCAGGGCAACTCTTTAAACTTTTTTTTGGAAGGGGGAACAGGCAACTGGAGTTAAGTGACTTGCCCAGGGTCACACAGATAGTAAGTGTCAAGTGCCTGAGGACAGATTTGAACTCAGATCCTGTGCTCTATCCACTGTGCCACCTAGCTGCCGCCTCTCCAAACATTTGAAGACACTACTAGCCTTGCCCTACAAGTGTGGAATGAGGCATATGTACTGTTTGGTTTTCCTTTACTATACTTCTTAGTTATAAGGGAGGCTACTAGGTGACTCTGTGGATAGACCTCCTGGTCTGCAGCCAGGAAGATGTGAGTTCAAATGTGAAATCAGACATGTATTAGCTGTGTTACCCTGAGCAAGTCATTTACCCTCTGTTTGCCTCAGGTTCCTCATCTGTAAAATGAGGATAATAATAGCACCTACCTTCCAGGATTGTTGTAAGAATCAAATCAGATGATATTTGTAAAATGCCTAGCACATATTAAGCACTATTTTAATGTTATTAGTAGTTAATGTTAGTAGTAACAAGTAGTAGTAGTAGCTGTAGTATTAGTAACAAGTAGTAGTAGTAACAAGTAGTAGTAATAGCTGTAGTAGTAGTAGTATGGAGTAAGGGGGAACAGGGAGAAGAATCATTGGGAAATGACAGCAATGTTGAAAAATCAGTAAGATGTTTTTGAGGACACCAATCATCCCATTTAATTACCGTGAGCCTCAGTTTTTTCATCTATAAAATGAGGGGATTGGACTAGAAAATCTCTGAGATCTCTTCCAGCTCTAAATTTATGATCTTATGATTTCTCCTCTAAACCTTTCCTCCGGGTGAAGCTGATTTTTAAAAGTATATGTTTATGTATGTGTATATGTGTATACACACACACATGCACTTTTGAAAACACATACATGAGAAGGCCAAGGCATTATAAACTTTGGGGGCTTAAATTCATCAGGAGTTACCTTAGAAATGTTGCCATTATCATTTTGACACATGCTAGCCTCCTCTAAGACACCTGGATTCTGGGCTTGATCCTGCCACTTTTTAACTGACTATGACCTTGGACAAGTTTCTGAGTCACAGTTTCCTCATCCAATGCTTAGCATAGTGCTTGGCACATAGAAAATCCTTCAAATATGCTTATTGAATCAAATCAAATCTGTAACATGAAAGAATAGAACTAAATTTCTTTTTTTAGTTAAATTTTATTTAATTTTCACTTCCAAATTCTCTCCCTCTCTCCTTCCCCCTCCCACTTATTGATAAGGCAAGAAAACAAAACCCATTACGAATATATAGTATCATGCAAAAAAACCCAAACAAATTCCCATATTAGACATGTTTTAAACAAATTAAAAAGAAAACAAAGAAAGAAATAAAAATATGCTTTCATCTGCACTCTAAGTTCATCACTTCTTTATATGAAGAGGGATAGCATGCTTCATCATGACAACTGCATGATTTCTAAAGTGTCTCCTAATGAATATAGGCCCCCAAAGATTATGATGCTTTGGCCTTCTCATATATGTGTTTTTAAAAGTGTATATATAGATATAAATATAGATATATATGTATATGTATACACACATAAACATACAACTTTAAAAATACTTCAGGATATATATCTATACACATATGTGTGTGTATATACATATACATATATGTATGTGTGTGTATGTATATATATATATATATTTATATAATTTCTGCTTTCCAGTAACTTTCATCATGACTCAAGAAAAAGAAGACCAACCTCTTTCCCTGTAGTTACACACCAGTGGCTGTAGTGGTATTTTTGAAGCATCTGGGATCTTCATGATATGTATTCCCTCCAATGAGGCTGATCCTACCATTGCATTCTTATCCTCTGTGGCTCTTATTCATAAAATGCTTCATAGAGGTTCTCCCCAATGATTAAAGGGAGAGGCCTCCCTTTAATATTCCAATATATTGTGGATACTAGTCAGTGTAAAAGGACCAGAGTATACTCCACAGTGTAAAAGAACCAGAGTATACTCCATCTTGCCCCTACTTTCCTCTTAATTTTTAGGGATTTCTTTTCCTGAAAGACAACGAAGCTTTCCCTGAGACCCTATTGACCCTGGGCCTCCCTTGACATAGCTCTAACCAACTAAAGGCATAAAACATTCTGTACGTGGAGTTAGTTCCTCCCTCCCTCCTCCAGTTTGGTAGATGTTTGAGGACCGTACAATTCAGTATGCCCTATCCTGTAAACAGATGGGTTTCTATGCAAAGAACAAGGGTCTACATCTACAACAACTAAGTGCCACTGTATCACTCTCTATTTTAGGGCTAAGCAAACCTCCTTTTGCTAACTTGTCCAATGACCCCTCTTAAAATCAAACCTGAACCAGGATGCTGGAGTTGGGCGAGCTTGTACCAATCAGGCTACCTACCTGCTTGCTCTCTGTTTCTCTGTGTCTGTCTCTCTCTGTCTCTCTCCCTCCCTCCCTCTCTCTCTTTCTCTCCTCTCTGTCTCTAGCTTCCTCTGTCTCCCTATCTCCTCTCTCTGTCTCTCTTTGTTTGTCTCTGTGTATCTCGCTGTCTCTCCATCTCTGTCTCTGTCTCTGAGTCTCTGAGTCTCTGTCTCTGTCTCTGTGTGTGTGTGTGTGTGTGTCTCACTCTCTCTCTGTCTCTCTCTGTCTATCTTATATAAATAAAATCAAATAAAAGGATTACTCTGCTGTAGCGTAGGCCCAGTTGAGATTATACAACAAAAATCTGGAGTGGAACCAATTAGCATAGTTATATGTCTTTTTCCAACTCTATTTAGAAGCGCCTAAGCCACAAGCAGAAGAAGCCGTTGTTGAGAATGATGCTGAATTTTGACGAGGAATGAATAGCAATAGGACCAAGTAGGAGCTAGAATTATAAAATTCAAAAGCACAGAGCCACAACATTAAGAACTTTGGCCTTTATTGTACTATAAGTTATATATGTTATGTGGGGGGTGCTCAGCACCTCTTGTAGGAGGCTACCAAGCCCTTTTCAGGGCTGCTCATCCACCTTTGGTGTCCACCTGTCACCCAACTCTCATCTGTGGCTCCAAAAAGCTGTAGCATATGCAAGTAGCCACACTCAGGTAAAACTGTCTCAGCAGACGGGCTAAACCAGGTTGAGGAGAAGCAACAGACCTCAAACTCATCAGTGAGTTAGAGGAGTGTCTGCCTCAAGCATGTGAAGACTTCCACAGAAGAACGGGCAGATGAGAACAATTTGTTCCAAGAGCCATGAAGGCAGCTGAAGCGGGTGCTTTGGAGGCTTAAAGCCTGCTGAGACATCAGAGATGTCAAGGTCATCTACTGCATCCTGGGCCATCGACAATTGTCCTAATTTTTGTCTTTCCATCGGACTTTAATGACTCTGGAAAAGAGAGTGAGGCTGATGACTTTGTACAACTCTGCCTCATTTAAATTCAATTCATGCACAAGTCAAGACATCGCCCCATGATGTCACAGGTCCTCTTCAAAAACAAGGACAAACAACTTGTGTGGGGACAGGCAGTGACATCAGCTCTAATGACTCCGATAGCTTTTTCCTTGCCCTCAGGATATTCTATTATAAGTCTGGAAGACTATTTGTATCCCTGGGTACACAAGTGATTCTCCAGCAAAGAAGAATTTTCTTAGTTGTTTATGGTCCAGGTACAAAGCCGCTGTATTTTTGTCGGGTTCCTAGATAAAGCTTGTCCCATATTCAATGTCATTTTGGCCTGAATGCTTATGTTGACATTGATGGCCTTTTCTTTTTATTGTAGAAATGTAGACATGAGTCAAATGCTAATATTTCCATAGGAAACCTAGGAATTCCCCAAGATTGAACCACAGGGTCTGATCCGTGCACACACACACACACACACACACACACACACACACACACTCACTCACACATTCACACACACACACACACACTTATACATACACACACCTACAGATGTTGTTATTGCTTAGTTGTTCAACTATGTCCAACTCTTCATGACCTCATTTAGGGTTTTCTTGGCAAAAAGAGTGGAGTGTTTTACTATTTCCTTCTCCAGCTCATTTTACAGATAAGGAAACAGAAGCAAACAGAGTTAAGTGACTTGCCTAGGCCACATAGCCAGTAAGTATCAGGTCAGATTTGAACTCAAATCTTCCTGACTCCATGCCCAGCACTCTATCTACTGTGCCATCTAGCTGCCTGTAAACAAGTATATGTATATGTATATATACATATGTATACATACATACACACATATACATATGCAAATATATGTGTGTAGTGTGTATATGTACCTTTCTATATATTTTAATGTGTGTGCCATAATATATGCATATAAAGATATGCATATAAGCATATGTCAGTACACGCGTATGTATATACATATATATATGTATTTTAAATTAATTGTATTGAAATTAATTCTTCTTTGGGATTTCTACGGCCTCCCTTACAATTACTGGAGATAGCTTGGGCTGTTATAAAACCAATGCTGACAATCACTGATCTAGCTGATTTCACCTTGGCTTAGGAGACAGAGAAGCCAGAGTCTAGGGTTTAGCTCACAAGCTCCCTTTCCCTCCAAACTGGGACAATTTCTTTCACACGTCTGCACTTCATCTGGGAAGTGAACTATTCTCTCCCACCGTGCACGGATAATGAGAAGATTAACAAACTACAGTGGGGAGCGCTGAATATTGTTAAATTATATGTGGGTTTATAAGTGAGGCAAATCATTGGCGGCAGCCACCAGTATAGCCACTGAATGTGAGCCCTGATGCAATAACTTCCTTCTTTATGTAGAAGGTCTTCCTATATAATGAAAAACTGTATATCAGGCTTGCAAAAAAAAAAAGACTCAGTCTGCAAAAATTCTACACAGCCTATAAAATTTACATTGACTGCGCACGTTGACTAATGCCATTCCTTCCCTCAGACTATAGGAATTTTCCTCTTCTGTGCTGCTGCTTCAGCCACAAAGATCTGGGACCAAGTCCCTGCAGGGTCATCCCAAGACAGAATGTTCTTGTCAGTGAAATGACAACCAATTTGGAATGGTGGGGGGCTTGGGTTCATCTGCCAGGCCTCCTACTGTCTTCTGTGCTTTGCATACACAGAAGCAACCATCTGCTCAGTGCTTCATGAGGGGACCAGGAGGAAGAACATGTTTCATACCATCATGGTGGAATGTGTGTTGGGGCTAATGGAGATTTAGAAAGGTCGAAGTTAAAGTGTAGTATACTTGAAATTCACATCCAATAAAAGATTAAAACACTATTGAAATCTGGTTACAACAGTTTAACAATATTTTAAAGATTATAGGACACAAAATTAAATCTCTCTCATGGACAACTTGATAAAATCAATAAAAACACATACCATGTGCCTAGTACTCTGCCTTGGTCAGACCACATCTGGCAAATTGTTCTCAGTTCTAGGTGCCACACTTTAATAAGGACATTGACAACATCCAAAGGAAGGCAACCAGAATAATGAAAGGCCTTGGAATTATGCCATGGGAAAAATGGTTGAAGGGAGAAAGTATGTATAGCCTGGAGAAGAGTAGTCTTAGGAACACATGATCATTGTCTCTAAGGGATGATTAGATTTATTCTGCTTTGCCACAGAAGCTTATCAAGGATTGATATACAGAAAGTACTTTTTTTTTTTAATAAGAGCTAGTCAGTCATGGAATGGGCTGCCTTGGGAGGTGATGGGTTCTTCAACCTGGATTAAGATCCAGTAATGGAAACTGAGGAATGGTAAGAGAGGGATGAGAAAAACCTAGAGAGAGCAGTGTCACAAAATTCTGGAGAAGAGAAGAGAGCATTCAGAAAATGGGGTCATGATTGACAAAGTCAAAGTCTGTAGAGAGGTCAAGAAGGATGAAGATTGAGAAGAGGCCACTGGGTTTAGTGAATCAGAAATCTTTGGTAACTTTAGAGAATTAACTCTAAAGTGATGATGCCCCTTCTTGCTTTTCCCATATGTGACAGTCCATTTCCCCCGTGCCTCAAATTCTTTCCCTGCTCATCTCCAAATCATTTTATTCCATCAAGGCTCGGCTCAGGTGACACTGCCTTTGCAAGGCCAAGGTCATCTACTGCATCCAATTCACCAGAAAGTCAAGACATCACCCTCAGGATGGCATTGGTCCTCTTTGAGAACGAAGCATAAGCAACTAGTCACGTATACTGCATTCCCCCCCCCCCAAATCTTGTTTCATGTATGTTTTGCTTTTACTTTTCTGTGTACATGTTGTTTTCCCCAAGAGAACGTAAGCTCCTTCAGGGTAAAGATGGCTTCCTATTGATCTCTGTATTCCAAGCAGCTAGCTGATAAATGCTTGTTGAAGTAAATTGAAATGGATTGAGTTTAATTTAGCTTAATTCTTGGAGGTGCTATAGAGGGGTGATTGGTCAAGATCAGATGGGAAGAGATAGGCTCTGAGACGGTTTCCAGCTCTGAGATTCTATGGGAGCCCATGATGTGGTAGATAACATTCAGTATTACCTCCTGCCTTTAGAGATGCTGCTTTTCCATTGCTGTTCTTCACATGTCACGGAGAAGAGAATATGAAATCATCGACTGGCTGACATTCTGACCCAAACTTATAAAGCTTAGACATCATCTAATAACTCTTGATTAACCAGTTATGAACTCCCTGCACTAAAGAATAAAAACAGACCCAATAGGACATTATTAATGATCCGAGTATGCTGTGGTCCTATTAATAATCCACTGAGAGGTACTATGATGAATTAGCTGGAAGACTACTTTAGAGTCAGGATGACCTGGATTCATGATCAGATTCCCTTCACAGCTGTGTGAACTTGGGCAAGTCACTTAACCTCAAAGTGCTTCTAAGACTTTAATTAGCAGACTGGCAAGGGCTCAGAATTGTTGTCAGGCATCATTGGTTGAGGAACTCTGGAAGTTCCTTACGCTAATAAATTCAAATGGCCAAAGAAAAAATACCATTATAACAATAACCGACATGTATGTAGTATTCACCTCCATTAACTCTACTCTGATATTTCATTATGTATGGAGGTGACTCTGAGTTCTTAAAAGCAATTCCAGCTGAGCACAAGCCCTGTCAGGCATTATTAGTCTGAACCAGCCTAGCCAAGGTCAAAGACTCTTATTACAAGGTTGGCCAAAGGATAATGAATATTTTGGCCATACTTTACCATCTATCTGCTAAGATGTGGAGAGTCTGTGATCTGTTTTGATGGACTAACAAAATCACTCTCCTTCAAAAACTGAAATTCAGTAAGTCCTTGTGAAGTCAATGCATCCATACTCCTTTGAGACTGTCTACCTGAATTGAGGAGCCATTGCAAGTCTTTCTTATTTCAAAGTAAAAATTATGTTCCTTAGGGCCCAGGAATAACAAAAGCAAAAACTCACATGCATGTGTATATGTGCATGTATTATAAATATACATACATATATGTGTGTATTAGTTCATCTATCTATATAAAATAACTTGCTTATCGCAGGTTGATTTTGAGAGAAACACTTTAAAATCTTTACAATTCAATGTATATGTATGCATACATGGGCACATGTGTGCATATTCATTGTAGCAATCTGTGGTAAACAAATAGAAACAGAGTGGGTACCCTTGGACAGGATCTATGGCATTTGATTATAATGGAATATCATTACTCAAGAAATGACAAAGATGGGCAGCTGGTTGGCACGGGGGATAGAGCACTGAACCTGGAGTCTGGAAGATCAGGATTTGGACCCTACCTCAGATACTTATGAGTTATATGACCCTGAGCAAATTATAAAACGCCTCAGCTACAGTCTCCTTATTTGGTCACTAACGAGAGGAGCTCTCAGAGACTTGTGAGAATGAAATGAGAAAAATAGATGTAGAGTGATTTGCAGGCTCTTATATGTCCGCTGTTATATGTATATATATAATTATTATAACATATATATAATAGTATATGAAGAATCCAGATGTATTTGGGAAGATTCACATGAGTTGATGCAGAGCAAAGCAAACAGAATCAAGAGAACACATGGGGATTCCAATTGTCAGTAAAGTTTTAAGCTATTAAAGCTTAAAATGGTACTAAGTCTTTTGGACCCTATCCCCTCCCCCTGCCCCTTGCACGCAGTAATTAAGATGAGATCATCAATAAATCTGGGTCTCGGAACAAGCATTGAAGGCTTTGTAGAAGAGATCACGAAATGGACCTTCCTCCTCATAGTCGAGAAGCAGAAAGGCTATGAAACAAAGAACAGAGTGAATAGTATATACTATATATACTATATATATGCTATGTATATATATACAATAGTATACACTTTCAGACACAGTTACTTTATGAGGTGAAGCAGCTGAAGTAGACAGAGTGCTAGACTGGTGTCAAGATGACCTGAGTTCAAGTCTGGCCTCAGACACTAGCCTGGAGATCCCAGCCAAGTCAGTTAACCTCTGTCTCTTTTAGTTTCCTCATCTGCAAAACAGGGATCAAGAGAGTACTGACCTCCCAGGTGGTTGTGTGGCTCAAATGAGACGATACTTGTAAAGTACTTTGCAAACCTTGAAGAGCTGTATGAATGCTAGCTATATTATGTGGTGATGATGGCGATACTTTTGCTAGATTATTTTTCTTTATCACTAGGGAGCTTTCAATGTTTTGGGGTGAGGAGAGGGTTTGAAATGACTATAATATAAAGATAGAAGACATCAACAAACAAGAATGACAGCCTGGTGAGGTAAATAGTCCAGTTACTAGCATCCTTATTTTATAGACAAAGATGATTAGAGGTGTTAAGCAGTTTGCTCAAGGTGACCCAGGTATAAAGTGTCAGCTGGGGTTTTCCACATATGTCCTTATGCCGAGACAAGCATTCTTTCCAGCACTTAGCACAGCACCTGGACCATCATTCATTCATTCACTGTTGTCCTTCATAATTGAAGAGGACCAAAATGACATCACTATGTTGGGGTTAATGTATGATGTGGCCAACTGTGACTGATCAAACCAACCTGAGCTTGGAAGGCTCTACCATAGGTTTGGCACAAATAGTCTGCATCTGGCACTTAATAAATGTTTATTGACTGACTCAATGTTTCACTGTGCCATTGCAAGCTCACTAGGAAAAGGGCATGTGTGTGTAGGCAGGTTAACATGGGCAGCTCTTTGAAGGGTACAGGTTGTATTGTGAGTACACTGTGAGGCTGTGAGTACACTGGTCAGTGTCTAGTAAAACTCTCCATGTAGATTAACAAAGAAACAGAACATACCTAGAGAATCAGGTAAGTGCAGAGCTGGAAGTCATTGACAAGTCCCTTTTGAGCACACCTTGGGAATGTTCTAGAATGAAACTGTGAGAGACCTTAGTTGTTTTATAGCACTGGAGATGGAGAGATTAAATATCAGGCACAACTTTACAAGAATAGTATAAACTTTGCCACTTAAGGGAGAAAAATGGCCCTCCTCAGAGGCCAGGTACATTTCTCTACTTGGTCTCCCTCCCATTTTCCTTTGCTTTCTTCTAGTAGGAGAGTCAATTACAGGAATAGAACCCTGAAAAACAAAGCTGAATTTTTTTTATTAAATCTATCCACAAAAACCCATGCAGAACAGGGAAGGATAGTCCTGGGAATATGCTGCATTTTTATTCATTTTATCCAATTTTCCATCAGAGTGATTTAATTTTATGTTCTATAACTTTAATGCTGTTAAAGTGTTGGAATTTGATTTTTTACAATGCTATAATTTTAAATAGGATGTGAATTTCAAGAATCCTAGGGGAATCCTTCCCCCTTTCTCCCTCCCCTCCTGACAAATTAACTGAAGCCGACTTTCCCGTCACTGTCTAAGACTGAAGCATTCAGGACTCCCTCTTCCCTCCCCCACACTTCCCAATATGGGTGACCATAGAGAAGAGCCGTGGCTTCTACCTTGGTTGGGAACAATGAAAGAGGGGAAATAAGGAATTTAGAACAGGGTTCTGGGAAGATGCCAAAGGCCAAGTCAGAATAAGTTCCAATTTTGCCCAGGGCCTGGGAGCACCATGGTCTGGGTATTCAATGAGTATGAATCAGGCTCTTTTCTCCATTGGCTGGGAACCTCACCAACTCTCTTCTTTCTTCTGGGTCAAAGATAGTTCCCAAAGTTAGCACATGTTTCTGCAGTCAATGAAATCATGATATCACTCCGTAAATTCAAGCAGTTTCTTTCATCCACCTTGATTAATTTATTTGCAGATGATAATCAGATTCTCTGTCAGTAGGACCAGCCAGGCTTATGCAGAGACTTCTTGGTACTATTCGAAGGATAGAGACCAGAGGCCCACTCAAATCCAAATATGGAATCCACCAACTCATCTTGGTGTCTAAGAGATGCATTCCTTTGGGTGAAGACTTTCTTTTCTCCAGGAGACCTTTTTTAGAATGTAAATAAATGCCCTCTTTTTACCATTTTATAATGAATGAGAATAATAACCTAGTCACCTGATATGCCCCAAGGGGAAAAACACTGGGGACTTATAAGTTTTGATGGGTGTGTGGGGAGAATGGGATCCTTCTAGAGTATGGACAAGTGGCTAGCAAGGGCAACCCTGAATAAGGGGTCCTGGAAGGCCATCTGAACCCAACAACAGCCTTTTGATACTATAAGTACTATTATTTTCCCTGTTTTACCTATAAGAAAATCGAGGCTAAGACAGGTTAAGTAGCTTGCTCAGGATCTCACCCACACCTAATAAGTATCTAAAGCAGGATTCAAACTCAGATCTTTCTGACTTCAGGTACAGTACTCTATCCGTTACATCATCTGGCAGCCTGTATGTTTTGCCTAGAGGCAGCTATAAGCTTCCTCAGGATCACAGACTTAGAATTGGAAGAGACCTTAGGAGTCATTGACTGCAACCCCTTTATTTTATAGCTAAGGAAACTGAGGCAAACAGAGGTTATGTGACTTGGCCAGGGTCATGCAGCAAGTCAGTGCCTGGTAGAGCATTCAGACTAGGATCTTTTTCACTCCAAGTCCAGGCATCTCTCGCTACACCACACTGCTATCTTGCTTCTAGGCTCAATATATCCATTTTCTCATCACTTTTCGTTGGAATTGTATTTTCTATACTTTTTTTTAAACAGTATTATTGGCTGTTGTCCTCTCACCTCGCCCTGTGCAGTCTATAACTTTTATAAAGAGGCATGCTCCTCAGTTAGCCAAGCATTACATAAAACCAAGATCGGTCTCACTGCTACCTTCCCAGGTTGGTGCCCATGTCAGATGCTATTATTCACATGTATTCCATTTATCATTCACCATAAATCTCAGTTCTTTCTTCCTAGCCCTGCTGAGCACTGCTCCTCTGTGACTCTGATTTTCTCTCCTACAAGAACACTTTACATTTGTCTTTTTGTCATCTCATTTTACTGGCTTCTCTAATTTTTCAAAACGCAAACCCTATTTAACCCTATTCTCTACAGAAGAGTTTCTTTTCTTCCTTTTTTCTTTTTGTCACCATTGGCAGAATGGTTGGATATGCTCCTGGAGCCATTAAAATCCATTTTCATTAGATTGGCACCTAATGGACTTTTGGGCTGGCCTGTCCTCCAAGTACCTCCCTAAGCTGACACCAGATCACTAATGATTCTTTCAGTTCAGTTCTTGTGTAGTTGTGTATTCACTTTAAGGTCTGTCCAAGGGCTATTTCAGCCATTACTTTGTGACATTGTCATGCGCAATGTAGCTTACTCATACAGGCTCTTGAGAGAGAGGCAATCGTTAAATTGTCAATATGAGCATTTACACCTCAAAAATTGGCAAATGTTACAAAGCAGGGCTTGACTTATTGCTTTGCGAATTTTCCAAACTTAACAAAGTTATAGAAAAAAATGTTAATAATTCAGATTAAACTTAAAAGTGTGTCCCATATGTTTTTCTTTTTCTTTCAGAGTCAGTTATTAAACATTTACTAGCATATAGCATTTAAGTTCCATTTATTTGCTGAACATATAATTCTACCAATGGAAACTAGGTGATTATTTTTGGGAATCCCAGCCTCCATTAATTAAAACTGGTGTCCGGGTTTTTCAGCATGGTAATAGAACAATGGACTGGGAAACAGGACTCCTGATGTCTAGTCTTGACTTGGTCACTTACTAGCTGACTGAAATTTGACAAATTACAACCTCTCTGATTTCAGGTTCTTCATGCCCAAAATTGGGGAGCAGGGATATTGGACTAGGTAAGCTCTAAGGTGCTTTTGAGTTCTGTAATTCTAGGATTCTTTCTTCTCCACATTTCCTAGGAGAATCATAGCTCCAGAGCTGAAAGATTCCTCAGAGGGTCACTTCGTCCAACCCCCTCATTTTATAGATGAGCAAATTTAGGTCCAGAGAGTCAGTGACTTGTACACTGTTGCGCAGGTAATAACCAGCATGTCCCATGACTCTTAGTTTGGTGCCCTTTCCCCTGCACCACACTGCATCTCTACACACTAGTTATTCAATTGCTTCATGGCGTGCTAGTTTCTGCCACTTGGTTTTATGTGCTTCCAGGAACTGAAGGTCTTCAATTATCTGTCCACACTGCCTGGACAAGTTAGTTAATGTCAGGAAGCTGCCTTCCTGAGAGAGAACACAGTGTATAGAAGGTCAGTATTGGAATTAGAAAGTTTTGGGTTCAAGCCTAGCTTCTGACACATGCCAACGATGTGACCCTAGGTTAATCACAATGTCTCAGTACTCCCAGGCAACTCTTAGCTTTTAAGTTATAGATGACCTATCCATCTGAGTTGGTGGAGGCAGTTTTCACACTGGGATTTCTCTGCATTGAAGAAATCACAGGTCTGAACACCCCTATGCTCCCCACCAAAACTGCTTCAGTTTCGTCATAAAATGAACAGCCAGAGCATCCCAAAGATGATGAATAATCATTGAGACCAACCATAGCTTGATTAGTAGCAGAAACAGAACTCAACTGAAAGCTCTGAGGTTGGTCAGATGAATATAGCTTAAAAAATTATCCGCAGAATATAAGTTCTCAAAATAATAATAATAGCTGACATTCATATAATGCTTTAAGGTTTACAAAGTGCATTTAAAATCTCTTTTGAGCTCTACAACCATCTTGTAAGGTAAGTACTACCTTAAGGTAAGTAAAGTAGGGTGTTAGTGTCTCCATTTTACAGATGAGGAAACTGAAGCTTAGAGCTTTTAATGGACTTGATTGTAGTGGGGACAGAGGTAGGATCCAAATTCAGACCTTTCTAACTCCAAGTCCAGCATGTTATCTGCTGTACCATGTTGCCTCTCCACCCAAATAAAATGAGTGTGCCTCTTGTCTAAATCTTTCCATAAGTACATTTATTCACATTTCCCCACCAACAACCCCCACTTGTTCCCTCTATTATTAACATTATTAACTATTACCCAAAGTCCGCACATTTCATATTTAAAATCCTACCTCCAGGACATTCTCCTAATTGGGCTGTGAGCCTAAAAGACCTGGCTGGCTATAGTCTGCAGTGTGTTTCAGGCAAGCTAAGTGTGAGCAGAGCTCTGGCATCCTGCAGCCTGTGTGCTGTGCTAATTTATACTCAAGGGTAAAAATTAGGGCTTGTCTTTGGTCTCTGGCCAGATTGCAAAAGCTGAAGATGCAGCTGGAAAAGAAGCAGAAATATACAAGGAGTTTTCTTCCTACATTTTAGGGGGAAACTTATGAAGACCTCCTCCAACACATGAGCGTGTGCGTGCACGTGCACACACACACACACACACACACAGACACACACACAGAAGGGATGTTTTAATTACACTTAGAAATGACTATCTTTAGTGGTGTGGGTAATTAATAGTAAATAGTTAAACCAACTAGTATTTATTAATGCTCGTACATGCATCACCCTAAGTGCTAGCGGTACAAATGGGGTGGAGTGGGGATGAGGAGGGGAGGAAATTCCTACTCTCAAGAAGCTAATAGTCCAATGGGTGGGATGGAGAAAGTAGGACAACATGCAAATAACTTTGTACAAATAAAATATATACATGATAAGCTGGAGATAATAAACAAAGGGAAAGCACTAAGATTAAGAAGGACTAAGAAAGGCTGAGAAATAGAAATCTTATCTCACCAGAACAATATACTGGGCTTCACTGCTCAAGAGATATCTATATAGACACGCCCGGTTCCAAAACACAAAACATGTTTTAAGATCACTGAATAGTTGCCTGCAGTTTTGGAAGGGTTATATTTAACCTAAATAAAAATATAATTTGTTTTCACTATGGCCTCATGGTCCAACCGACTTCATTAAAACAAAGTGATTTTTCAGTGAATTCAGCCACTAGGGAGAAGTATGAAGATATTGCTAGTCTTGCTTTTCTCCTTGACTTCTCTTGTGTCCAAATTCTGCCACTTCTGCATTCATAGAACCCACATCTTAGTCACTTAATAAATATTCACCAGTTGATTGATACTCCTCCTACACACTTGCTTGTAATGTCAACTGACCTCTTGTCTGGAATACTGTTTTGCATCATGAAACCCTTTGACAGTCTGCTGAAACCGACTAAAATAACAATGATCATGACAACAACCATAACAATGACAATGATGATGATGATAAACCAACATTTATATAGCACATTAGGGTTTTCAAAGCACTTTACAAAATATTATCTCATTAATCTCAACAACCCTGAAGGGTAAGTACTATTACTATCTCCATTTTACAAATCAGGAAACTGAGGCAGATAGCGATTGAGTGATTTGTCCAAGGTCACACAGCTAATAAGTATCTGAGACTAGATTTGAACTCAGGTCTTCCTGATTCCAGGTCCAATGCCTTTTCTCACAATAATGTTTTTAAAGAAGGAAATGCTAATTTCAGTTACAGTTAGTGAAAATGATGTAATTTTTCCCACTTAAGTTCACAGACGTCCTGGACCCCTAACTACAGCTCCTTTGAAGGTCCATGGACCCAAAGTTAAGAACTCCTGTACTAGATGGTATCTAAGATACCTTCTGACTCTGAGAATCTGAAATGAATCAATTTACTAAAAAAACATTGGATTCATTAGTGATGTCATACTCACCAAATGTCCTCAATAAAATTTCTCAGATGCTGAGAAAAGAAATACCCAGATCACTGTAATGTGTGAGTTTATAGATATAGCTACAGTTATAGTTAGTTATAGGGGGAAATACTAACCATTTTTCTCCATGGAAGAATATATCATTAAGGCAGAATTCATGACTTCAGAGATAACCATGAATATGCCTGAATGGTCCAGAATCACAGGATATAAGGAATTCTCTAAGTAGAAGGCAATTAAAGCATTTATTGAAACTCAAAAGTAGCAGACCCACAGAGAGAGAGAGAGAGTGTCTCCAATTCAACATCCTGGCAAGAACCTTCCAAAACCAGTACGCCCATCTCACAATAGTGACCAGGAGGCCACGGAAAAACAGTATGGCAGCAAGCTAAGCCATACTGGTGCTTACCCCCCCTCTAATGCCAGGGCCCTCTACCAAGAAGACCACCCACTGGCCTCAAGCCCCTGCTCAGCACTCCCCAGTCTCCATGAGGGTCAGTCCTGGTTTTTTGTAACGCCTGCTGCCATCACTGCCACTTCCACCACTTCTGCCGCAATTTCCAAGCTGTGTTCCAGCTAGCTGACTGCTTCCTCTCTTCTTCAGCTCTTAACTGCTCCCTCCAACTGCCTTGCCAACTACCTCTTAGCTCTGCTCCAACTGTTCGGCAAGCTCCTCCCACCACAGGCTTCATGTCATCATGTGGACCAGAACTCAGGTGCCTACCATTGGCTCCAGTCCTAGCCACTCCTCCCAGGACCCTGAGAGCCCTGACCCCAAAGCCCACTCAAATGGGCAGGGAAGATCTTCCCATTCACTAATTGCCTTTACAAAGAATCAAGCAAGAAAAAATTAATATAACGTAAGGAGAAGAGATTTTTTTTTAGAAACAAGAATGAGCTTCACCATCAGAGTTATAAAAATGCACTGGAATTGGTTATTGAGAAGGCTTGGGCTCTCCATCACTTAGAGCTTTTGAGCAAAGAGTAGATAACAACCTATTTTGGGTGGTTAAAATCAGAAACCAGGTATTTGTCACAAATGGAGTTTCTAACCAATCTGTAATTTATACCCATTGATTCTTATAGTGAAAGGGGAGAAGAGCACAATGACCAACTGGCCCTGGGTACCATTTTTGTCATCTATGCTATAGTTTACCAAACTAGATGAGTACTACGGTCTCTTATAGTTTTAACCTTCTTTGACCTGGTTTGGTATCTATGTTTGAAGAGGGGTCATGTCTTCCAATTGGAGCTAAAACTCTATAGAGGTGCCTGTTTCTTTCAGGAGCTCTGAGAAGTCTAGAAAGAAGTCATAATTTGGTGGATTTTTACTTTTCCAGTGTCAGTGGAAATTCAACCTTTGAAACTTACTAACCATGTGACCTTGGTAAATCTCTTACTCTCTCTGTATCTCAGCATTCTCATTAGAAAAAGGAGGGAGTTAGACAACATGTCCTTGGAGTCTCTTCTAATTCTTTATTTGTGAGTCATAGCTGCTGCCCCACTAGGGACCCATTTGAGCAGTTCCAGTTGGGCAATATAGCTCTCACCTTCCTTCCTTCCTCCTTTCCTTCCTCTCTTCCCTCCCTCCCTCTTTCCTTCCCTTATTCCCCCTTTCTCTCCTTCCTTCCCTTCCTCCTTTTGTTACCTCTCCCTGTGTCCACATGGGGAATCATACCCTTACCTGCAGGTGCTCTGGCCAAAGGAATATAAATTTTAATCGCTGAAATCTCTCAAGATATTTTGGGATTGATGGGCTAGATTTCTCTTCTAAGGACCATGCCTTAAACTCAGATCACTCTGGCTGTCATTGATTGGCCAACAACAGGCTCCAGCTGAAGCCTTACTTGGGCATAGTTTGAGCTATGGTGACTCAGAGAGAGCATAAATAGCAATTGTTTCTACTTTGGCCAAAAACTCTGAGGGTCTTCCCCTTCCAGATCGATTTCACTTTTCTTTTTTTGTTTTCTTTTTCACTAGGTAAAAGAGGCCATTCTTTGCATCATTTCTTACCAGGCCTTAATCACTGAATGGGTGTTGCCTCAGTCAAAGTAACACCTGGGAAAGACCTTAGCTAAAAAGTCCAAGTTCTCCCACCGCATCCAGAGTCATCTCCAGTAGTCCTGATTTATATCTTGCCACTGGACCCATAATGGCTCCAGAGGAGACAGTGAGGCTGGTGACTTTGCACAGCCCTCCCTCACTTAAATCCATTTCATTTGAAAGTCATGACATCACCTTCCTGATGTCATTGGTCTGCTTTAAGAATGAAGGACAAGCAACAATTCTCAATCAATGATCCGAAGAAATTTCAATGAGAAGTTACATCATATCTTCTAATCAGAATCCTCATTTAACAGATGAGGTAGAGAACGAAATGGCAAACCACATCAGTCATGTTGTAAAGAAGAATTAGAACCAAAGGGAAAAATGGCATTTTCCATCATGAGTCTTTTGGAATTGTCTTAGATCCTTGTATATACTATTGTATATTCCTTGTATTGCTGAGAAGAGTTAAGTCCATCAAAGTTGGTCATCATACAACATTGCTGTTACTGTGTACAATGTTCTTCTGGTTCTGCTTACTTCACTCAGCATCAGTTCATGTAAATCTTTCCAGGTTTTTCTGAAGTCTGTCTGCTCATCATTTCTTATGGAACAATAGTATCCATTACATTCATATACCACAACTTGTTCCGCCATTTCCCTATTGATGGGCATCCCTTCAATATCCAGTTCTTGGCCACCACAAAAAGAGCTGCTATAAACATTCTTGTACGTGAGGATACTTTTCCCATTTTTATGATTTCTTTGGGATACAGACCAAAAAGTGATACTTTTGGTTCAAAGGGTAGGCAAAGTCTTATAGCCCTTTGGGCATAGTTCCAAATTGCTCTCCAGAATGGTTGGATCAGTTCACAATTCCACCAACAATGCATTAGTGTTCCAATTTTCCCACATCTTCTTCAATATCTATCATTTTCCTGTTGTGTTATGTTAGCCAATCTGATAGGTATGATGTAGTACCTCAGAGTTGTTTTGATTTGCATTCTCTAATTAATAGTGATTTAGAGCATTTTTTCATATGACTATGACCGTGAAAACTGCCTGTTCATATTCTTTGACCGTTTATCAATTGGGGAGTGACTTGTATTCTTATACATTTGATTCAGTTCTCTATATATTTTAGAAAGGAGGCCTGTATCAGAGATACTGGCTGTAAAAATTGTTTCCCAGATTCCTGCATTCCCTTATAATCTTGTTTGCTTGGCTCTGTTTGTGGGTGCATGATTCACACAGGATTAGGGATTTGGTAAGTCATGGTCTGGGTGTTAGTTTTTCAAATATGGCCCCTTCTCACTTTTTCATGGAGGCGGTAGTATAGTACAGTGGATGAGATACTGGATCTGGAGTTAGAGAACTGGAATTCAATTCCTGCCACTGACCATGAGTAAGTTGTTTAACCTTTGTGAGCCTCATTTTACTCATCTGTAAAAAGTAAGAGAGCTGGGCTATATGACCCTTAAGATTCTTTTCATTTATAATCCTTTTTATTCCAGGAATGGTCCAATGAAGTCAATTCATCAAGAAACATACGGTTTCCTTTAAACCAAAGGATTCTCTGCTCTTCAGTAAGTTATAGTCCAGTAGTAGCTAATCTCCCTTCTTCAGAGAAGGATCTCATTCCTAATTCCCCGGTTTTCATCCTACTGTCTTCAGGCTATAAGAACAATCTCCCAAATTTAGCTATTTTGGATACATACCAGAAGTAATTTCATTCCCAAGTCTCCTTTTGTAGGAGAGTGGGCAGGAAGAAGAGGGGAGGGTGAGTGAGCATTTTCATGGTCAAGAGATTCAAACCTCAGATACACTGTGATGCAACAATTCTCCTGAGTGAATCCCATTAGGTCAGGTACATTTACAGGAGCAGGTGAAGGGAGTCCGTGTCTTACATACTTTTCTAAATTGTTAACATTTGTAACATTTCCATGACAAATTCACCCTTCTTATTTCCTGTGGGAGGGATGTGTTAAGCATTCTCCCTCTCACTCTCTCTATCTAGGTCTCTCTCTCTCTCTCTCTCTCTCTCTCTCTCTCTCTCTCTCTCTCTTTCTCTCTCTCTTTCTCTCTCACTCACTCTCCCTGTCTGTCTCTTTCTCTCCCTCCCTCCTCTTTTTTCTGTCTGTCCCTCTGTTTCTCTGTTTCTCTCTCTGTCTCTCTCTCCATCCCTTCCCCTCTCCCTTTTCCTCTCCTTGTGCTCTTCCATTTCTCTCTGCAAACATTTCATAAGATCATATACTTAGAGTTTAAAGGGATCTTAGGCATTATTCAGTTTAACCCCTTCATTTTATAGAGAAGGAAACCAGGGATGGGGAGGTGAAATTACTTGTCCCGGGCATAGAGGCTTTAAGTGACAGAGTTGAGATTTGAGCTCAGTCCTGTGGCTTCAACTCTAGTTCTCTTTCCACTTCATCAAATCCCACTCCTCTTTCTTGCCTAAATAACCAAACTAGCTCAATGTGTTTAGGTGTTTTATTCAAGGACCAGAACTCCCCTGAGGTGCTTTGTGGGTTCTGCACTGCCAGATTCTAGCCTGTAGACACCATCCTTACATAGTCTTGTTGGCCCTATTCTCTTTATAGTTCTCTCCCATCATACCCAGCTTGTAAAACCATGCCCGGGCAGCCCAAACCTCCATAGAAAAACAAAATATCAGCTTCTTGATGGCAGAAAGTATTTTATTCTTGTATTTATGTCCCCAGCACCTGGTTCAGTGCCTTCCATATATCAGATATTTAATAAATATTTGTCAATCACCATTAATTGGGGAATGGCTGAACGAGTTGTGGTATATGGTTGTGATGGAATACTACCATACTATAAGAAATGATGAGCTCAATTATCTTAGAGAGACATGGATAGACTTGCACAAAATGGTAAAGAGTGAAATGAGCGGAACCAAAAGAATATCGCATACAGTAACAGCAACATTGTTTTAAGAATGACTTTGAGTGAATGAGTCATTTTGATTATCGTAAATACCCAAATTAACTATAAAGGACATATGAAGAGAGACACCATCTGTATCTAGAGAAATAGCTGTTAAATAGAAGTATGTATAGCATAATTTTACTTATATACATATATGTGAATATACAATTAGACACAAATAGGTATGTGTATGTATATATGTGTAAATATATACATACGCAGAGAACTATTTGTGTATTTATACACCCATACGCACATCTATTTGTGTCTAATAGTAGGCATCGCTAGGGCAGGGGGAGGAGGGAGGGAAGAAAAAATGAAATTAACATGATAACTTTATTATATATTTAAAAGGTGCGGCAAGTTCTACTTGATGGATTTGCAGTTTCATGTGCAATTTTTTCTTATTGCACTATGCTATGAAAATGCTTGCTTTATTCTATAAAAGTTAAAAAAATAAAATAAATTTTTAATTGAATTAAACAAAGCAAGTATAAAGGGGGTATGTGTTATATAGTTGGTAGAGAGAATGGGAATCAAAAAGACGAGTTCAATTCATGCAACCCTCAGAAAGTCACTTAACTTCTCAGTAATTCTCTAAGAGTCTAAATTATAGGTACGTTAACAATCTACAAGAGTAGATGAAGTCTTCATGCCAGGAGTTTCCCTGGTGAAATTATAGGACCATACAGAAAAAAGTACTTATAATAAATAATATATATGCTATATCTATATATGCACATAAGTGTATGTATATATTATATATTATAAAATTGGTATATTATTTATAGAAATGATATATACATATAATAAAGGAAAATGATCTGAGGGAGTTATTACATAATGGATAAAGAGCCAACTTGAAAGTCGAGAAGACCTGGGTCCAAGTTATGTCCCTCACACATACTAGTTGTAGGATAGATCCTGAACTAGACACTATCTCTCAATGCCCCCAGGCTAACATGTGAGTTACCATGTCTTTGCTGTTAGAGGGATTTTCCTCATCAACACTTCTCTACTCTGATGAAACCATGGGTCTAATCCTGGAAAAGAGAATGATCTGGCCAACCAGCAAAGTTTGTGTAGTGTGTTTTGAGTCATTTCTCAGTAGTGTTGATCTGTTTGCATTGAGTTGGCCACATTTTTGCACCTGCTCCACCTGCTTGTGGCCAACATCATAGATATTCAGAAGAATGAGGGTGGTTAGGATAGTGCCTAAAGCCTTCAAACAGTGGCACATGCTAAATAAATACCCCCTGGGGGTGTGTATTCACAGCTTTGCCGTTCTTGGAGCCCTGTGCCAATCAGCTGTTAACCGGCCCAAACAGAGCCTGTTGTAATTATTCAAAATTCTTGACGACTCATTGCAGATATTTATAGATACTTCACAAGATTACAATTGCAGATATTTATAGATACTTCACAAGATTGCAATGTATCTTATATACATTATCTCATCTGGTCCCATAATGACCTGAGCGGAGGTATTAATGGGTTACAAAAAGGCCAACCCGTAGCAAATGAGAAGGAAGAAGAGAACTAAAAAGCTGAGATTCGTGAATTAGCCCACCCCTAAATAATTGGGAGTTTACTGCCCTAAATGCATTGGGCATTATAGAATATCAAATGTATTTCTTAGGGAATGTACAATTACCTACTGATTAAGTCTACATCTTTCTGCAGAACACAAAACTCTCATAGACACTAACTATTCTGCCTTTCCTCCCGTTGTTTCTTCTCCTTGGGTTGCTCTCCCAGCTCCATTCCCATTTTCGAAGTCCATCCCTTCCACACTGCCTCCTCTTTATAATTCCTCCTAACTGGAAAGGATTCCTCCTTCTCCTGGGTAAAACATGCCAACTGTAACACTTAATATGTGATCCTTCTGAGCCTTGAATTACTTATCTGTAGAATAAGGATAATAACATTTGTATTTCTCCATTAAAGCCCTACCCTGATACTTCACTGTGGTGTAGAAGTGGTCTGATTTCTTGCAATCTATGCCAGAAAAAACATGGCTTCTGCCACTGCAAAGCTTAAAAAGCTTTGAGAGTGGTAAGCACAGGAATGCCCTGCTTTATGAAAACCAGCTCAGTGAAGTTCCCAAGAATCTCTTCACCAGGAAGTTGATGATAAATGTTCATCATAATAATTCATGAAACAATCTACTAAAGCAGAAAGTCTTAGAAAGCTGCATTGATGGAGGGAGAACGAATATGAAATCATCTCCACTAGTAGATTGGAAACTCCTCAAGGGCAGTAACTGTATCTTACTTGTCTTTATATGTATCCCCACAGCACTCAACCCAGTGCCTTGTACCTAGTAGGCACTCGATACATATTTGTTCCGTGGGTCGAATGAGTCAATAATCTGTGACATGAAAACATGTAGATAGATAGATGATAGATAGATAGATAGATAGATAGATAGATAGATAGATAGATAGATAGATAGATAGATAGATAGATAGATGTAGATATGTAGATATATAAAATATATATGCATATTTGGGTACACACACATTTCTACAAAGATTCCAAGAGAATTTAGAGTGATATAGGTTTTTGTATTCATTAGGTTTCGTTCCTCCAGGTTACTTAAATTTACACTTTAAAAAAAAAGTATTGCATTTTATTTTTATTCCTTAACATTCACCCTGCAGTTTCAGCTGACTGCACACTGGTTTTCCCAACTTTGTATTTTAGAGTTGCTATAAAGTTACTGCTTGGTGTTAAAAAGTAGTTAGACTATCACAAAGGAGACCATGTTCAGTGATGAGTAAGGAGATTTTTATTTTGAAATACTGTCCACTTAGATGGAGCCATCAAAGTCCCAAACCAGATCATATTACTTCCCACTGCTGAGCTTCCCATCCCCTTCCTTTTTAGGAAGAAGTGAATTGGACTGTTTTAAGTTGGTCCAACACTGCAATCTGTTTCAGAAACATCTTGGGTTCAATAAAATCCAAAACACAATCTGGCTTGCATTTCCCCTTTAATTTCAAACCCCTGTGTACTTTTGGGGAAATACAATACATCAATTTCTGATTCATTTACATTAAATGATTAAAATGTTGTTTTATATGAGCCTTTTGATGTCCAAGATGCCTTTTGAAGATGCTTTTTCCCCTTTAAGTCATATTTTGACCAAAGTAAATAATTTCAGACACCAAAAGGATTCTACTTCTAGGCTGGAATCCAAACTCTAAATAGATTATAAACTGGGAAAATCAGGATTTTCCCTCTCTGCTCACCATTGTTGCAATTTGTATCATCAAATGAAGTTTAGTATCCCCTCCTCTTAAAACATAGAATGTTCTATCTTACAGTTATTCAATTCAATCATATAAGCATTTGTTAAATGTCTACCTTGTATCAGGCACTGAATTAGGGATAAAGACAAAAATTAAATGGTTCCGGCCCTCAAAAAGCTCACATTCTAGGAGGGGGAAAGCAGTATGTACACAGAAAAGTAGATACAACATAGACACAAAAAGAATATAAAGCAATTTTTTGGAGTGGGTGATAGGGCACTACTAATACCTGGGGGTAATTAGGACACACCCATTACGCCAAGGAGCAGTAATAGATGGAATATTGTATCTGGGATATAGCAAGTAAGTCAGTTTGCTAATAACATAGAGTTTATGGAGGGAAGTAAAGTGAAGATAGCTTGGGGCCAAATTGTGAAGGGCAGTGGGGTGGCGGGGACCTGGGCCTCTGAGCCCACATGTAGCCCTCTAGGTCATCAAGTTCAGCTCTTTGACTGAACCCAAATCTCATAGAACCCTGGTGAAGGGTTTTAAGTTCTGGGATGTGGGCGGAACCTGGGAGCCACTGAAGATTCTTGATCAGGGGAATAACATGGGCAGATCTGCACTTAGGGAAAATTAATTTAGAAGCTGTGTGGAGGAATCTTGATATGGCATATTTTAGACACGAAAATATTCATGCTAATTTAATAATTTAATGGAACCGAATATTAACTATAAGAGAAATAATCATTTAAATATTGAAATTTGATGTTCTCCAAGTTTATCTCAATCTTTTGGCTTCATAAGTAACATAAATCTAACCTTGCAATTCAGAGCTCTCGTACTATGTTGATTCTGAAAGTATACATAGCAGGGGTTGAAAGAAACATGCCATATGGAAAAAAGAATATATACATATAAATGCACACATATACATATATTTGTGAGATTATCCTTTGTGCAGAAAAGACATGCATTTCTTTACACCCACAGTCATGCAGACAGAACACATCTAATGTGAGACATGCTGCTGTTCCCACTTTACCAAGAACTGTCATTTAAAATACAATTTTGATTAATATCATTCAAAAGTTAAATACTGACTTGGTTTAGTTCCTTCCAAACAGGAAATGCAAATCTGCAGGGATGGAGGCAGACAGCATATGGAAACCCTTGGGGATGGAAAGCCATGAAATGGCCCCAAACCTGATTATTCCTCGCTACTTCCTGAAATCTGTTCCCCAAATCCCCCAAACTAACAGTTATCTGAATTTATGATTCACAAAAGTGTCCATAGGTTTTTAGCCATGCCACAGAAACAGCAGAGGGGAGGGATTGCAAGGATGTATGCAAGTGGGTCAGCCAAGGTTCACTGCTTGAGATTTGCCAGGTATTTATTAGGAGTTCATCAGAAGAGATGTATATTTTTATAGAAACAGGATAAGTTTCCCACAACGTATAGGTGCGGGTACCTTCAAGTCTGTGACTAGACTGAGATAAGCTTGTCTGCAAATGATATAACTCTACTAATGTGATATGTCTATCTTATGCAGAGGCCACCAGGAAAAGCCAGAGTGGGGGTGGGGGAATCCCAGGATTTTTTAAATAGAAAGACCATTCCCAATGTATAGCAAATCAGCTTTATCTATCATTTTTCTATTGAACTTTATTCTCCCCATTAGAGAGAGAAATGTTCTCAAAGCCAAGGGCAAAGGAGTCCTCTCTTTTAAATGGTCCTCTCCATTAATTCAATAAGGAAGCAAGGGCAGTTGAGCTATGGGGGTAGCCAGGCAGCAGGGGTGGGGTACCAGTCTGTCTTTCACATTGAAGCTGCCTTCAGTCAGCACCAAGTAACTTCTAGAAGCAGGGCTTCTTCCAGAGAGTTTCAAAGCTGACCTATTATATTGCTATCACAGAACTATTTATCCCTGAAGGCAGAAAAACAAAACAAAACAAAAACAAAACAACAATGAAAAAACCCCTTCTTTTCAGTAGAGTATTGTGGCTCCTAGGATCTGGTGTTGGTCAGCAGCTTACTCCATGTGTCTGTCTACATTTCTTCACATTGTGTATTTCATTTGGGAATTATTACGTGAGGAACCAAGCTGCTTCACTGCCTAAGGCCGCGGGCTTAGAGAACACTAAGGCTTTGGGCATTAATCTAGTATACAGGCTGTGTATTGAGTACCACTTCCTAGGCATTTAGAAGTGCTCATGTCAGAGTCTGGTGGACCCCATGCTCCCTTGATGTCTGAATGGAGATTAGATGATTTGTCATTCCTGACTGGTTAGTTTGAAAAAGAATAAATCCTTCAAATCTCTATTTTGTAAATTTGGAGAAGAATACCACAATAAGAGCTGATGTAAAATAACCCTGTCAATCCTGATCTCACTCATTTTGCTTGGCTCTGCGCTGGATATGGCTTTTTAAGATAAAAAAAAATTTAATGTATATCGTACCTACTAAATGTGAAGAACAACTAGGAGATGTGAAGAACATCTTGGCTAATGGTCTTCCTGTTTAAAAGAAGCAGGGTTGTTCTCATTAGCTGACATTTACAATTTGCTTAAATGTGATTTCAACCCACTGTCTCAGTGTTGTATATGATATTTGAATATTCAAATTTATAAAACAGATATATTTGAGGGATCTATTACTTTTCAAACATACAGCAATGGACAAATCACCTGACTCTCTTAGCCTTAGCTTTCTGATCTGTAAAATGGGGGAAGGTGTTGGATTACTGGATTCAACTGCTAGGAGATCAAAAATAAAAGAAATGCTCCATATGTACCAAAATATTCACGGTGGCATTTTTTGGTGGTAGCAAAATGCTGAAAGCAAATTGTGTACCCACTGATTAGGGAATGAAAGAACAAATTTTGCTATCTAAATATAATAAAATATTTTTGTACTCTCAGAACTAATAAATGTGAGAAATTAAAAGAAGCATGGGAAGATTTGTATTACTGGTACATAGTGAAATAAGCAGAACCAGGAAAATGATATATACATGTAATATACATGGTCACTAGGGGCTCAGGTCCTGGAGCATGAAGAGTGTACTCTGCCAGCTGTCAACAGACAAGTGAAGAATTTGGCAACCCTGCTTCTGGAAGTAAATGATGACATGTAATGGAGGGATCTCACTCCACCTTCAGAGAATGTGTAGGGATTCTATGTGTTTCCAATCTGCTTACTTAGTGGTGAAGAAAGCCTTTTTATTGGCTTTTGAGCTGGAACTGAGAGTGCATACAAAAGCACGAAAAGATCACTTCTTGCTTTCTTTTCCCTGGAGTAACGAGAAAGAGCTGCTGGGAATGAATGTTGAGACTGAGTGGATCAGGCTATGACTTTGTGAGCTTCCAGAGGTTGAAGAAGCCACCAGCAGTCCAGGGATGAGAGTTCATGACAACCAAGCCAGGTGGGGAGCCAGCATACTCCTGTAGAAGGACCTGTGTGACCCCAGACCAGCAGTGAATCTACCAGGCAGCTAAGACATCATATCCTCTAGGAAAAGTGAACTGATATGGCTAACGTTTAATAGCAACCTCTTTAAATTGGAGCCCACTGTGCCCAGGGACAGAAATGGAAGACAGAAAAGTCTGTCCCCATTTCAAAGGAATGTTTGGCACTCTGGTTCTTACTATATCTTTTCAGTAAACAAATATTGAGGTTGAATGACATTGGAGAGATAGCGGGCACTAGTAAATGATATTGGGACAAAATAACTTATGACTACCATTAACAAGAACACAGAGTAAAGGGAACTTAAGTCTATATAGCCTTCAAAAAACCCAATGCTTTTGGCAGCTAGGTGGCTCAATAGGAGCCGCCAAGCCACCAAGCCTGGAACCAGGAAGACCTGAGTTCAAACCCAGCTTCAGACACTTACTAGCTATATAACCCTGGATGAGTCACTTAACTGTTTGCCTCCATTTCATCATCTTTAAAATGAGCTGGAAAAGGAAATAGCAAACCGTTATCTTTGCCAAGAAAACCCCAGATAGAGTCACAAAGAGTCAGACATCACTAAAACAACTCAACAACAAAATGCTTCTGAGGGAACTCTGAGGGAGAGATGTGGCTGGCTATGATCTTCCTGTGAGCAGGTGGGTAGGAAGAATGATCAATAAATAAACATATCAATTAATAAATATTTATTAAGCACCTACTATATGCCAGGCACTGAGCTAAGGTCTGGTACAGAGTACAGAGTACAGAGTCTCACTACATACATAACAACTATAAAAATGGAAATGAAAATACTCAAAAGAAAACAAAATTCTGAGTAATTCTAATGACTGATCTTTGTACTAGAAAACAAATGATAAAATGCACCTCTCTTTTTTTGGTAGAGAAGGGGGAAACTACAGATACAAAATGCTGTATGCATTGCCAAATACAGAGACTATACTGGTTGATTTTGCTTAACTGTTTCTTTTCAGGGCAATGGTGGGGGTAAGGTAAGTAGATTCAGAAGTCATCATGATCTCAAAATAAAAGTCACTGACAAAACCTGGATAAATAGATAAATAAATAGAATCAGGAGGTTGGAATGGATGATCTTTACTGCTCCTCCCAGAATCTTAGAGACAGAAAATATGTTGGAGTACCTTTAGCCTGAACTCTTACAGAAAAGGAAAATAGTGCCACAGAGGAGAGACATTACTTGTTCAAGGCTCATAGGATTTGTTGGTGGCATAATCAGTAACCACACCCAAACCTCCATCAGTTGGTGCTTTAACATATAGGGATGAGATCTGGACCAGCGATCTCATCTATATAAAGAACTCCCAGATGAGAAGTCTCACTTTTCCAGGGCAGATCAGCACCTCCTCTGTAACTTACGGTCTTAGAGAGTTTCCCAGAGTCCTAAGAGAGTAAATGATTTGGCATGAGTCATATAGCCGTGTGTGTGTGTGTGTGTGTGTGTGTGTGTGTTTGTGTGTGTGTACTTGAACTTAGGTCCTCCTGGATCCAAGGCTAGCTCTCTATCCACTATGCCATTTTGCCTTTTATTATGTAATTCCTTTAAATAGGCAAACTCATAACGGTTGTTAAAATATTCAATTTGCCAAAGTTTGCTTTGCATAAATCATTAGGTAAAGTGAGGCATAGACAAATGAATTCAATTGAGCTATTACTTCAAATTTCATCTCCATCCCCTTCCCACTTCCATTTTATCTGTGATACCTTAAAGACAGTCAGTAAACATTCATTGATTGAATAGATTGACCAAACTGTCGGCATTAGAGATGGGATGACTTTGCTTATGGCTTTGGAAGCCTGGTTGTAGAAGGCAGTAGTTAACTTTCCACTATATAGAAAGAAAAGGATTGAAAAGTTTCCTTTTCTGAAAACTAGAGATGATGATACCTGTAACCACCACACAGGGTTGCTATGAGGTCTAAATAAATAATATATGCAAAATGTTTTAAAAGCCTTAAAGTTCTGCATAAAAGTTAGTCGTTATCCTCATAGATCATCAGTGTAAGAATCGGGATTGAAAAGCTTCGAGCCAGTGAAAACAAGGGTGATTGGTCTGGCCCTAGGCTCCAGGATATAAGTATTTTAAGGCTTAACTGACTCAGAGACTGGTCACTGTCCCCTCCCCAGCTGCCTCCTTGCTTTTAGAGTTATTTCCTGGCTCCCCATCCCTCATTCTTTATTCCTTCATAGGTAATTCAGAGAATATTCTGATTTCAGGGATTCAGAATACCCTCACTGCCTTGCCTCGTTTGTGATAGGCTGTCTCCTGTTAGTGCCATGTCTGTTCTTTGTCTAAAAATTCCATATAAGTTTGAGCCCCTTTGAGGGGCCTTGGATCCTAGTGCATATCTGGTTGCATGTCTAAGCCACCATCCCACCTATGGAGATGGAGACAGTAAGGGTTGCACACCTACACTATTCCCCATTGGATTCTGCTCTCCTCCCATGGCTGCCCATCCCCATGGAGCAGTGTCACTCTTCAGGAATAACTTCTTCCTGCAGAAGCAAGAGGATGATTAAGATTCCTCAACATGCGGTTTGGTCAGTAAGAATACAAGAGCCCATTGCTGTCATTGCTTGCTCTCTTTAGAATGGGCCACCCCTATGGAGAACAAACAGGCTACTAGCAGCAGAAGCAGTAGCAATGGCAAGGAAGTAAGTAGGAAGGAAGTGCCAAGGCACAGCCTGGATAGCCTCTCTAAGCTTGGAATATAGTAAATATGTCTTCTGGCTCCACACCCAGTGTTGTTTATGTGAAAGGGGATGAGGTCCTGAATTAGGAGAAATGGAGCAGGTGAAAGATCCTGGATCAATCAATAATAGGACCCTGAGCAGCTGCTGCTCATATCAGCCTGGGTGATAAAGGAAGGGAGACTCAGGCTCAAAACCAAGCCAAACCACACATTTCACAGATAGCACAATAGCAATTGCTATTTTAGAGAATGAATGAGTGAATGAATGAATGATATTTATTATGCATTTAATATGTGCCAAGCATTATAATTGCCTCCAAATCAACAAACATTTACAGGCATACCTTCCTTTATTACACTTCACAGATATTGATTTTTTTTTTTACAAATTGAAGGTTTGTGGCAACTGCATGGAGCACATCTATGAGCACCATTTTTCTAATAAAATGTGTTCATATTTTGTCTCTGTATCACATTTTGGTAATTCCCCCAATATATCAAACTTTTTCATTGTTATTATATCTATCATGGTGACTTGTGATCAGCGATCTTTGAAGTTACTATTGTATTTGTTTTGGGGTACCACAAACCCCAACCGTATAAGATGGCGAACTTAATCAATGAAAGTTTGTGTTCTGACTGCTCCACTGACTCACCATGCCCCATCTCTCTCCTTGGGCCTCCCTATTTCCTGAGATACAACAATATTGAAATTAGGCCAATTAATAATCCTATAATGACCCATAAGTGTTCAAGTGAAGGGAGGAGTCAATTGATGCCACAAACTTCATTGTTGCATATTTTAAGAAATTGCCACAGCCATCCCACCCTTCAGCAACCACCACCCTGCTCAGTCAGCAGCCATCACCATCTAGGCAAGACCCTCCACCAGCAAAAAGATTGTGACTGGCTGAAGGCTCAGATTAGCATTTTTAGCAATGAAGTATTTTTAATTAAGGTATGTAAATTGGTTTTTCATTCATAATATTATTATACACTTAATAGATTACAGGGTAGTATAAACATAACTTTTGATATGCACTGGGAAAACAAAAAATTCCTTTGACTCTATTATTGCAATAATTGTTTTATCGAGGTGGTCTGGAACCGAACCCAAAATATCTCTGAGGTATGCCCGTATTAAATGCCAGGCATGCAAACTACCTTGGGCCTTCAATGCTCACTGGCTGCTTCTTAGAATGTCTTGTGATATAGATCCTGCCCTCGGAGATGACCTTCCATTTATACTGTCGAGATTGCATGTATGCATATGTGTATGTATGTATGTACGTACATAGTTATTTGCAGATTGTTTCCCTCATTCAAGTGTTGAGGTTCTTGAGGGCAGGGTACTGTACTTTGGCCACTTTCTGGATCACAGTACATATCTGATAAATCTATGTTGACTGAACGACGTTTTTCTGGAACACTTGTTTTCATAACACCTGAGGATATTCCCAATACCTGAGAACATTTCTATCACCTGATTGAAATGGCTAGCTATCTGTAAATCCTGTGAAACCTCAGGAATTCAGACTATTGGCAGAGAAGTTCAGTCTGAATTAGTGAAAAGTCTAGAGTATGAGAAAATTTGAAGACATACAATTTTTGAGCTTCAATTAAATTATTTGAATCAAACTAACAAAATGACACCTAGTAAAGGTCCTTTAGGATTCTTATTAATGCACACAAAAAAATGGGTTGTAATGGATAGTGATATTACACATGAGTATTCTAAAAGTGCTTACTGTAGTCTCTTAAAAGAATCAGTTGCTGTTCTGTCTTTTTCAATTCTTCATGACCCCATTTGGGGTTTTTGTGGCAAAGATACTGGAGTAGTTTGCCATTTCCTTCTCCAGCTCATTTTACAGATGAGGAAACTGAGACAAAAAGGGTTAAGTGACTTGCCCAGGGTCACACAGCTAGTAAACATCTAAGGCCAGATTTGAACTCACAAAGAGGAGTCTTGCTGACTCCATGCCTGGTGCTCTAAACACTGTACTACGTAGCTGCCCAAAATAATCATTAATTTGTCCTTTTAAGTAGTTTAAACAATCTCCTTCCAATGTTGTTTATTTTGGCAATGCTAATATAGGCCAATTTTTTCTCTAAATTGGCTTGCATAAAATCTGAATACAGCCTATAAATGTGCATGGTGTGGGATGATCAGGAAAAGAGATTGAGAACTCATACTTCTATGCACTTGATTTAAAACGTGTTTTACAGTTATTTGTGCGCTAATCTCCCCTTGGATTCTTGTCTTTTGTTCTTGAAGAGGACCAAAATGACATCACTATGTTGGAGTCAAGGTACAGCGTGTCCAACTGTGCCTGATCAGACCAATATGAGCTCAGACTGCTCTACCGCATGTCAGGCACAAATATTGCACGTGAACATTTGGGGTGGATTCTCTAAATTTGTGCATCTCGAGTTTCCTTTGAGCTGTCTCAATTCTACTTTGCTCATAGAACACAACACCTTCTCTGATGAGGGCTCACCACACTGAGCAGTTCTGTGCCAGTGTCTCCCATGTCACACAACCAACTCCAAAGTTCTTAAGAGAGACCTTGAGAGTATCCTTGTATCACTTCCTCTGACCTCCATGTGAGTGTTTGCCTTATATGAGTTCTCCATAAAATAGTCTTTTAAGCAAATGTATGTTTGGCATTCAAACAACCTGGCCAGCCCATCAGAGTTGTGCTCTCTGCAGTAGAGTTTGACTGCTTGGCAGTTCAGTTTGAGGAAGGACCTCAGTGTCTGGTACCTTGTCCTGCCAGGTGATCTTCAGAATCTTCCTAAGACAATTCAAATGGAAGAGATTCAGTTTCCTGGCATGGCGCTGGTGGACTGTCCAGGTTTCACAGGCATACAAAAATGAGGCCAGCACCACGGCTCTGTAAACCTTCACTTCGATAGTCAGTCTAATACCTCTTCTCTCCCACGCTTTCCTTTGGAGCCTCCCAAACACTGAGCTAGCTCTGGCCATGCAGGTGTCAACCTCATTATCAGCATGTACATCCCTGGAAAGTATACTGCCAAGGGAAGTGAACTTACCTACAATATTCAAAACCTCTCAATTTGCTGTAACCGATGGTTCCACATCTGGATGGTGTGATGCTGAATGGTAGAGAACCTCTGTTTTCTTGGTGTTAATCATTAGATCAAAGTTAGCACAAGCAGCAGAGAATCGATCCATACTTTGTTGCAGCTCAGCTTCAGAGGCTGCTTTGAGTGAACAATCATCTGCAAACAAAAACATCATGCACCAACACTCTCTCCAATTTAGCCTGGGTCAGTTTTCATCTTTGCATCCTCAATCCCTAGCACAGAGCTTTGTACATAATAGAATTTTAACAAATATTTAATGTAATTAAAATGAAGAGGGTGAAGAAAGTAGTAATAAAAATGGATACTTTTTTTTTCTTATAAGGATCTTTATTAGCCATAACTAATTACAGTTCAAAATAACTTCCAACAAATTTAGAAAAAAGTCTTAATTATTGTTGTTGTGTTTGTCTTTCATTCTGGAAGAGGACTATGACATTAGGGAAATGATGATATGACTTGCAGTTGACTTTGATTTGAGTGAGAGAGGGCTGTGCAAGCTAACCAGCTTCACT
>CM053622.1:358798211-358813545 GCA_028646595.1 Phalanger gymnotis
TCTTGACTCATATGTGAATTGGACTTAAGCGAGGCAGAGTCGCACAAAGTCGTCAGCTTCACTCTCTCTTCCAGTGTCATCAAAGTCTAGTGGCAACATAAAAGTCAAGATGCCTGGCGGTGGCCTGGGATGCAATGGATGACCTTGGCATCTTCCTCGTCTGGCCAAACTCTGCTTTTACCCATGCCTAAGATAGCATCTCTCTTTGCCTTTTGAATAAACTAAAATTAAAAAGAAGTGTTGGAGTTGAGACTAGAAGCCTGATCTCAAATCTTGCATCCTCTTGTTTTGTCCACTACATCACAAAGGGAGAAGTATTCCTGAAATCAACATGATTCATCAATATAAGTAACCAGGCCAAGACCTGAAAAAAAAAACAACCTGGCTGCAGAATCAGAAGCAAAAAGAAATTCAACCCTTAAAAAATATTAATACTTCGCATCCTTTATAAACTAGAAATGACCACAGGAGGATATCTGGGCTGTGAGGAGAAAATCAAATTTAATTTTTAACTGTGCTGCCTAGTAAATGACTCACAATATAAAGTTGCCTAAAATCTGGAAGGAATTTTTAGAGAAAAACAGAACATTCTATATCATTCACGTTTCTTTTCTAAGGACCAAAAGGATGCTAGCTGCCTAGTAAACGACTCACGACAATATAAAGTTGTCTAAAATCCAAAAGGAATTTTTTTAGAGAAAAACGGAACACTCTATATCATTCACACTTCTTTGCTAGGGACCGAATGAATGCTATTACATTATTTAATGTGAGCGTTTAAACTCCAGGCCAGAAAGAGCAACTGTATAAAAATGGTCTCTATTCTAGGAAACCATTGGGAGCCTAACAAGCTTTTTTTTTTTTTTAAGGGGAAAGTTGCAATGCTTATTGGATATCAGCCATGAATCTTTTATGCATCCTTTCTGTTAAGAGGAAACCTTCTCCGCCCACTTTGCCTGCAAACAAAAACCTAGACCATAACATTTCCAAGCCGGCAGGAAATAAAACTCTAAACAGGTGTGATCACAGCTTGCTGCCTGAACTCCCTCAGAAACCCAGGGGTTTCTTTGTGTCAAGTGCAAGAGATAAGCTGGAGGCCCTGAACACAAAGAAAGGGGGAGAGAGAAAAGGAGAGGAGACTCCAGGATTTGAGAAACTCTTTTATAGTTACGACTTGTGGTTATTATTACCCTTTCTAAACAGCTGCTTTATGTGCCACCTTTTCTTCCCCCTTTATAGAATTTGCTTTGACCCGAAGCCCAATGCAAAGCATGAAAAATATGAGTTATGTTGGGGTCTTTCTCAGTAGGAGAGACATTATCTAATTTCCTGTGGTATTACGTGCCCGTTGGAAAAAGTGCCCACAAATAAAATGACTGATATTTCCTAGTAGAAGAAGTATCTCTTAATTTGGCTTTACCATTTTCTCTACTTTACAAATCTACATTTATGATTTATAAGAAATCTCCAGGGGACAGGTAAGTGGTGCAGTGAATAGAGCACCAGCCCTGGAGTCAGGAGGATCTGACTTCAAATGTGACCCCTGACGACTGACACACTTACTAGCTGTGTGACCTTGAGCAAGTCACTTTATCCCAATTGCCCTGCCTTCTCCCATCACACACAAAAAAGAAATCTCTATGTTTTAAAAGTCATCCGACAAGATTGTTTTACTGGAAGAAAAAGTGAATGTGAAGAATTCAAAGAGACACCAGAAGACTTATATGGAGTGATCCCAGATAAAGAAACCAGGACCATTAGAACAACATACACAATGATTACAAGGTTAAGTCAACTTGGACAAGCAACAGAACTCTGGTCAAATACAGCAGTCAGTGTTAATATCATTTGTCAAAGCTAAAGGATATGCCCTTCCGTAAAATTAGGGGAAAGTGACTAGACTGTGATTTCATTAATATGTTGTTGCTTGTCCTTCGTTCTAGGAGAGGATCAGTGACATCAGGACTGTGATGTCTTGACCGGCAGGTAAATTGGATTTAAGTGAGGAAGAACTGTGCAAAGTCGTCAGCCCCACTCTCTCCTCCAGAGTCGTCAGAGTCCAGCGGCAAGACATAAATCAGGATAACTAGAGATAGCCTGGGATGTAGTGGAGAACCTTGGTTTTTCTAAGCTAAGGTCTTTCCCAGGTCTCAGTTTGTCTGAGGCAACAGCCATTCGGTAGTTAAAGGCTAGGTGAGAACGGCAAAAAGTTGATTTCATAAAAGAATAAATCTAGGAAGGGAAAACCCTCAGAGTTTCTGGTCAGAACAGAAACAATTGCTAGTTCTTTCATTGATATAGGTAACTCTCGGATGAGTACACTCCCTCTTCCAATGCAAATTGGCACCCTCTCTGCAACTTACAGTCTTAGAGAATTGCCTGGAACCCTCAGTGATTAAGTGATTTACCCTGGCTCACAACAGCCAGAGATGGGACTTGAATCAATGTCTTTTTGGCCATCTGTCTAGTCACTACATCATCTTATATCTCATGCTAACCATCAATAAACAAAGATAATATACTTTGGAGGAAGAGTTTGTTGGGCTGTTCCTGGTACATCAAAATAAACTATACCAATAAATTTGCTTTAAAATCATCCCATAGCACCAACAATAAGGATTTTGTTAATGAAGTAAAAATGACAGCAACCTTGGAAACAAGTGAGCCCTCCGTCTTAAAGCTCAAGATTGCAAAGGAGAGGAAAGCCAGAATTGGAACAGTTCCTGACTCCAAATTCAAAGCTTTTTCTGTTTTGCCATATTGTGCTCACTTGGCTGCTGAGGGTCTGGCATACACACTGGTTTTGGGAAAGTAGGCTTCAAAGGGTCCAAAGAAAAAAGATAGGGTCCAATTGCTTAATACTTTGAAAGAGAAATTAGCCCAATTAAGAATGGAAAGTTCCTGAGATTGAAATCCTGAAGGTATAAGCACAAATTATTCTATTCCATTAAGGAAGAAAAAGAGTAACTATCTGAAGAGATCGGTTTGAATATACAGACAAACTGGCAAATTCATATTTGACAAAGTCTTCCATGCCATGCCTATGGATAGGGTGGTGAGATATGAATTAGAAGACAGTATAATTGGGTGACTCTGGGATTGTTTAAATGACTACATAAAAGGGTGGTTTTTAACAGATCAACTTGGAAGATAGTTTCTAGTATAGCCATTCTGCAAGTGTCGTCTAGGCACCCTTTCAAGGGGTCCATGAAGTTAAAACTATTTGCATAATAATATTAAGATATTTTAATTTATAATGTAGTAAATATTGATAAATATAACTCATATAAGTAAAAGTTCTTTGGGGGGGTGCTCAAAAAATTTTAATAGCATAGAGTGGTCCTGAGACCAAAAAGTTTGAGACCACCTGCCCTAGTAAAGTGTAACTATTACATGATTGCACATGACCATGCAATATTAAGGTACAGATAACTTTCTTGTCACATTTGCAGATGGCATATTGGAAAACAGAAATACAAATATAAAAATCTTTCAGATGGCTAGTACAATGGGCTAAATTGGGTAAGATGAATGTTCATATGAATAAATGTAAAGTTCTGCACTTGGGTTCAAAAAATCAAAATTCCAAATACAGGGTCATGGAAGTCTATCTAGACCAGTTACTATGAAAAAGGTCTTGGGGTTTTAATGACTTGAAAGCTTAACGTAAGTCGAGAGCATGACAGCAACCCTGGGAGCCAATACCGTCCTAGACTGCATTAAGTAGCATCATGTCTAGAAAAACAGAGGTAATAATTCATCATTTTCTGCCATGATTAGTCTAAATACAGAGTACTGCCTTCACCTGTGGGTCCCATATTTGAAGAAAGATTGCTGTGTGTTCAGAAGAGGGTGACAAAGATGGTGAACTAACTGGAACGAATACTATATGAGAATTAGTTGAAAAAACTAGAGATGCTTAGTCAAGAAAAGAGTTGTTAGGAAAAGCGAGATCACTATCCTTAATTATTTGAAGGAATGTCAGGTTGAAGAAGGATTAGAGGGCAGAAGTAAGAGTAGCCAATGGAAGGTAGAGAGGGGCAGGTATCGGACATCTGATATTGGGCAGACCTTGACTGGTGGTGAAAATAAGCTTCCTGACAATTGGAGCTGCCCAATAGACCACCAAGGGAGGTTATGAACTTCACTTCATTGGAGGTCTTTAAGCAGGGCCTGGATTAGCATTTGCTAGGCATATTGAAAAGGCGGTTCTTTGGCTAGGTATGGGATAGAGCACTTCTAACTCTGTGGTTCTGCGATTCATTTTGCTTCTATTCCCTGCCAAAATTCCAGTAAGTTGGATTAGTTTGGCTATTACTCTCTGGAGAGAGGAAATACAGAATCTTTCTGAGGGGCCCATACTAACCCCAACATTATACCTCTTTAGTCTCCAGCATGTGACTTAGAGGCCTCATTGATATTATAACTCTTTTTCTCTGACTTTAGAACCCTTCCAAAATTCATGAACTCAGTTCATAGATTTACAACAAGGATATTATCAGTTAGGATACTAGGATATTTACAGTAAGGATATTAGATATTATCTGGTCCAGGAGTCTAACTTTGTATGTGTCCCATACTCCTTTGATAGCCTGATGAAACGTATGGACCCTTTCTCCCAATAATGTTTTTAAATGCATAAAATAAAATACATAGAATTACACAGAAAACCAATTATATTGAAATATTGTTATTAATATCTATCAGCTATGGCTCTTCTTTGTCCTTTGTTTTCAAAGAGGACCAATGTCATCATGGGATGATGTCTTGCCTCATGAGTAGATTGGATTTAAATGAAACTGACAGGAAGATCTGAGTTCAAATGCGCCCTCAGACACTTACTAGCTGAGTGACCTTTGGCAGGTTACTTAAACTCTGTCTACCTCAGTTTCCTCAACCACAAAAGGGGGATAATAATAGCACCTACTCCACAGGGTTGTTGTGAGGATCAAATGAGGTAATATTTGTGAAGTTCTTAGCACAATGCCTGGCACATAGTAAGAGCTTTGTACATGCTTCTCCCCCTTCCTATCTTTTTTTAGAAATACAAGTTCACGGACTTCAAGTTAAGAACTCTTGATCTTGTCTAGTGACAGAGGCGAAAACTGAAATCCAGAGAAGGCAAATGATTATCTCCAAGTTACACAGGTTTTAAGTGGCAGAGAAGATTTATGAATCCAAGTCTTCTGTTTACAAATCCCCTCACTCTTTTGTTTTTATTTTATATTATTTTTGAGGGGGGGAGGCAAGGCAATTGGGGTTAAGTGACTTGCCCAAGGTCACACAGCTAGTAAGTGTGTCAAGTGTCCAGGCTGGATTTGAACTCAGGTCCACCTAACTTCAGGGCTGGTGCTCTACTCACTGTGCCACCTAGCTGCTCTCCTTCACTCTTTTGAACAGCATGACAGGGCTTTAAAATGGAATCACCAACTTAAAATAATGATAATAGCAAGAAAATAATAACAAAACATTTACCTTTCTGTAGAAAGAAAAGAGAATGCTATCAAGCCAAAGTGTTTGATGGGGTATGCCACAGAAAGTCATTAGCACCATTGTGAATGCTAGGCTTTTAATTACCAAGTTAATGGCTGCAGGCCCCGGTTATTCCCTTGCTAGCAGACAATCTGGTTCCTTGCCTCCAACAAACATTAGCCATCCTAAAATGGTGCCGAACCTGAGAAACGGAAAGTCTCCTCCGAGAGAAGTCTTGGGATTATAACCAGGGCTATTCTGGAGCCAGCCTGAACCACAGAGAGGGTTATTAAATTTTCAATGTGAACTTTTACACCTTGGAAATCAGCAAATCAAGGCTTGATTTATGGTTTAGTTGATTGTCTAGATTTAAGAAAATGACAGAGAAAATGTTAATAACATCAGATTAAATTTAAAAGTACGTCCTGTGTGCACTGGGGGGAAGGGGAGGGCAGAGAGAGCTAGCTCGTCAAACACTTACCAACACACCACTGATCGTCACTCAGGGTTCTGTGTTCTTCATTTCCTGTTCTTTCCTACTTCCACATTTCTTGCTCATACTGTATGTAGCTCATCATTAACATCTCATATTCTCAGCTGATTCCACAACACTTGAATCCCGATAAATTATTGAAGATTTCAGCTTTTGTTTAGTTTTGACTTCAGGGGACAGGATCTCCTCTGCTCCACACCTATGGCTTGGGAAGCTGAGTGCTACATTTCCACATACCTAAAGTCACTAGGAAGGAATCGACTGGCTTGCATATTATTTATTCTTCTCTTGTGAAGAGCCCAGAAGTACATTGTCAATTTCCCTCTTAGCTTTTTTTTGGGGGGGGGTTGTTTTTTGTGATAAGCAAAAATAATCTTTGCGGTAGACCTTGTAACATCACAGGTTTAGAGATTTAGGTCTGGAAGGAACCTTAGAAGGCTGTCATTTTACAAATGAGAAAACTAACATTCAGAGAGGCTACTTGATCACAAAGGTAATGATACAGTCAGAACTCGAACTCAGGACCTATGACACCAAAAGCATTACAGTTATCCATTCTGTATCTTGGGTGTTATGGGTGTGGTGCTCCCATGATCTGGAAAATCCACGTAAATTTTTTTGGCCTTCCCTTCATACCTGAGAAGAAATCTGAATTATTATGTTATTAAAAGATTAAAATATGTTGATATTATGCAATAATATAACTTTTTTCTGTCTAGTCTGCTGGCCTTCATGCATTGTCTGTGACTTCTGCAAAACTCCTCCAAAATTCCCATTTAATTCTTCTGCTGACCCATGATATATCAAAACCTGCTATGGGGAAAGTCACTGTGTGGAAGGGATAACTGTATCCTTTCCATCATTCCATACCACTGCCTAATGTAATTTTTTATCATTGATGCTTCCCAACCATAACCTGATAGACGCCTTGAATACAGTGGGGGGAAGGGGCAGCAAACTCACCAAACTCCCAAAGTAACAACAAATATCAGGTCTCTAATAACTGAAAAAAAAGTAAGATTAGAGAACCCAGCTGTCTAACTGCCCCTTAATCAATCCCAAGCCACTTTTCTCCCATCCTTTTGCTCTGAGGTTAATTAGCTCATTTCCCCAGCCCTGAGGATTCTGCTGTCTGTCCGCTCATTCAGCTTTGTGCCCCTAGCCTTTCCCTCCCCAGGACTTCAGTCCCGATCCGGGCAATTCTGTTTTCTAAGCTTTACTGAAGGGGAATAATCCAGTGAACAGGGCACTCATAAAGGCTAACCGTTAAAGACTCCTCCTTTTATCAGGGCTAATCTTGCCATTTTTGCACTCTTAAACTTCAATCACCATTAAATTTCACAGCTCCTGGGAGAGAAGAGAAGATTTTCACAGCTATGTGGACTCTAATTACATTGGAGTTTCATGGGTATGAGCTATAGGAGAAAATCAGATTTTTTTTTAACTCATGCATTTGACTTAATGGCATCTGTGACTTCAGTAAACTACCCTAGAAAGAGAAAGAACTAGAAAGGTCAGAAAAACCCAGGGGAAAAAAACCTCAATATTCACTGGTTTTCTCTTGAAAACTACTTTTCTAATGCCCATAAATGCCTCATCTTGGCATGGAGGTCATCATGAGGTGATGGAAGAGTAGACCCTGGGGCATGGAGGGATCCCTGCCCAAGACTCTAATACTAAGGAGATTCCTGCCAGAAGTCCCATGAAACAGAAAAAACGTGACCTAGAAAAGACTGAAGACTGGTCTAGTTAAGTTGGGACGGGTTCTTCCCCAGGAGGCAGCCACCAGGAGCAGTTGTTTGGGAATTTTTTTAAGCCACAATAACTCATGAAATATTGGACTAAGAAGGATTAAAATCTACAGTGGTGGCTAGCATTCTGCAGCAGCTAATGAAATGGAAGGAGGACTGGTATTAGAGACAAAGGACCTGGATTCCAATCCTCTGCCTTTATGATTACCGCTGAGCTTCAGTTTCCTCACATGAAAAATGAGGGGGCTCTTGGATCATGGATGTGAGCATTGGTCTAACGCCACGGGTGGAGAACCTGCAGTCCCGAGGCCACATGTAGCCTTCTAGGTCCTTGGGTGCAGCTTTTTGACTGAGTCCAAGTTTTACTGAACAAGTCCTTTTATTAAGGGGGTTTGTTCTGTGAAGTTTGGATTCAAAGGGCCACACTTGAGGACCTAGAGGGCCACGTGTGTCCTCGAGGCCACAGGTTCCCCACCCCTGGGTCCAATGCACTCATTTTAAAGATGAGGAAACTGAGGATAACATAGGCAACAGATATCAGCGTGGGCCTAGATGTCCTCTCATGTCAGTTCTAATTCTAAATCTATGTTCCTATGAATTGATGAAATCAGAAGCATTGAAGTGCTTTTTAATCCAGTGATTTCCCTATACTTTTTCTAATTGCCAACTCCACTATAATGATAGTTTCTATTTATCATTCTTCTCTTTACCAACCCAGAAGTAACTTTCATCTAAGAAAGAAACTCAGAAATTTGCATTTATTTTTCTGAGACAATATTGCAAACAAAGTCTGATGGGGGAAAGTGTTTCCAAGGGTCAGCATATGTTCCAGTGGGAGACCCTTAGTTTCTTTGTCTTGTGTGTGTGCTTGTTTCTTTCTGTCTATTCCTCTCTGTCTGTGTGTTTCTGTCTATCTCTGGGTATTTGGATGCCTTTTTTCCCCCTCTATCTCTCTCCTGCCTCTCTTTCTCTCTATCTCTGTCTGCCTGTCTGTCTGTCTCTCTTTCTCATGGGTCTGTGGGGTCGTGTTATAATTAGTCTCTGTTTTTCAAGGGAATCAGTCATCTTCAGTTCCTAAAAGACTTCTTCCATTGGCAATTCTTGTTTATGGATTGATGTATTGGGATAATAATGGGGTGGGTGTAAGAGTGTGTGTGTGTGTGTGTGTGTGTGTGTGTGTGTGTGTGTGTATGTGTGTGATTTGGAAAAGAGAGGAGGGGTGAGGAAAAGGGGGTTACCCAGTTTTTGCATGAAATGAAAATGAGGTGGCAGCTTTTGCAGGACAATTCTTTGCCCTTCTCTCCCTGTCAGAGTGCAAATGCCAGCTGAGACCCAACACCTTGTTTTATTGTGTGAAGACCAAAAAGAGATCTCTCAATTATCTTCAAATTAACTGCTTTTTGCCATTATATGCTCCCTCAGGACCAATCAAAAACGTGTTGCAAAAGGCTGGGACTCAGCCTGCCTCTTCATCCACATTTTGGGTAACCCTCTCCACCTACACACCACACACACACACACAATCTGTGGTTTCCATCCCTCGTGGCAAATTTTAATGCTTTAATTAGGAAGCATCTGCATGTCCAGTCTTCACAAACACCATCTGGTGCTGGGGATAAAATATATTTCATTTTCATGAAAGAGAAACCTTAGCAAAGTAGAGCATTTTGCGTATCAGTTGCTGAAGTTCTCACATTTGCTATAGGATAGACATGCTAGTCTTCAAAAGATATCCTTGATAATTTAAAAGAAACTAGAATCTGTACCTGGGTTTGCCTTTCCTCTAGGAGAAACATAAAGGGAAAGGTTCACAGACGCACAAAATTTCAGAGCTGCTGGCTTGTCAGGCTACCATAAAGCAGAGTTTTACCTCAAACAATATTCAGTGCTTAGAAGGCACCTCTATTTTAAGAAATGAAAGCCCTTTAGGGTATTATTTGAACAACCCTCACAATACCTTGAAAATATAACTTTGGTGTTCTATTTTTTAAAATGTGGCAATTTTTAAAAATGGACTAAGTCAGATGCATATCTTTCTTTCATTTGCTCTCAGGATCTATGAAACCGATCCACTATCATGACATCACACTGCTTCACACACTCATAAGTCTTGCACTGAGAGCATATTGGGCTGAAAAAACATCGATTTTGTTATTTTAACAATGATAGAAGGGCTTAGAAGTTAAGACCTCTTGGGACGGTTTCTTTGAGGAGGAGGAATTTTGTTTTCAAATATGCCATCCTCTGGTCAACTGTGAATGACTTAGCTCTTCTCAGCAATACAATGATCCAAGACAATTCCAAAGGACTCACGATAGAAAATGCTATCCACATTCAGATGAAGAACTGATGGAGTCAATGCAGATGGAATCATACTCTTCTCCCATTTCTTGATATTTTTTTCGTGTGTGTGTGTGTGTGTGTGTGTGTGTGTGTATGTGTTTTCGTCACTCTCCTTTCACAATGTGATGAATATGGAAATGTTTTGCATGATTGCACATGTATAACCTACATCAAACTGCTTCCCATGGTGAGATGGGGAAGTAAGGGAGGGAGAGGATTTGGAACTCAAATTTTTAAAAACTAAATGTTAAAAATTGTCTTTACATATAATTGGGAAAATAAAATATTACTTAAAAATAAATATGCCATCCTCAAAAATAAAAAATATGCTTTTAAAGCTTACATTCCTCTGAAGTCAAGGTAGGTTTCAGATATATGTCCCATAACTCAACTTTCATGAACTCAGTTCTCTAGGCTGAATGGATTATTTATCATTCTCTGAAGATATTCCATGATTTCCTGCCTTTCTGGTGGGAAGAAGAAAACAATTCATTTTCCTGCTCATATTCATTCATTCATTCTTTCAGCATCATTGTTTGTGCATCTGTTATGTTGGAGATACTTGAGTGGGAGAGGACAAAGGGAATATAGAGATGAATAAAACATGGGTCTTGTCTTCAAGGAGCTAACAATCTCTAACCAGGGAAATGACAGACACATGCACAAATAATAAGACAACATGTGATAAAGGCAATGGAAAAAATATGAACAAAGCCCTAGGAAAGATCCAAGGAAGCAGGGATCATTTCTGGCTTGAGGGATTAGGGAAGGCTTCATGAAAGAGATGGAATTTAAGATATGCCTTGAGATGTGGAGAGGCTGCTATGGAAAGCACATGACTTGAAGTCAGAAGACCCAGGTTCACATCCTAACTCTGATACTTCATACTTGCATCCATCACTCAAGTATGTTATTTGCCTTTCTGTGGACTTCAGGTTTGGAGTCAGAGGTCCTGAGTTCAAATCCAAATTCTGCTACGTACTCCTAAGTTACCTCGGGAAATTGACACAATTGTGATGAGGATGAGGATGGCATGGCCATTTATTAAGCATTTTATATACATTATCTCATTTGAACCTTACAACAACCTCATAAATTGTTGCTTACAGGCATCATTATCAGATTTTGTGAATGAAGAAACTGAAGTCAGCATCATGTAATGGACAGAAGGATGACCTTAGAGGCAGAAAACTTGAGTTGGGCTAAATAGCCTTTCAAAGTCCCTTCTGGCTCTAGATCCATGATATATGAATATTTATAATGTACATCATAGCATTGTTGCAAGAAATGGGATTTATAAACCATAATGAAATGTATAAATCAGAGTAATTGTTGTTGGTTTTGTTGGCATCATGGATAAAGAGTCAATTTTGGACCAGGAAGATGCAGGTTCAAGTTCAGCCTACCACACTTACAGAACGTATGACCCTACTCAAGTAACTTAAACCCTTCATGCCTCAGGTAACTATTAAGTTGAAGAAAAGGTGCTGACCTGTATGAGAGAAGAAGTTCCCAATTCCAATAAAATCCAGGCATTATCCCTATTATTATTGTTATTTAATGGTCTGAGGGTAGAGGAGGTTATCCAGATACAGAGAATAGCATGAATGAAAGGAAAAAGGAAGAAGATTCAAGGGGATATATTTAGAAAATGGCAAATAATCCAATTAGGCTTGAGTACTGAATTCATGAGGATGAGCAATCAGAGATGTGTCTGCCAAGTTGACTGGGGCCAGATCATGGAGAACGGTGGTTGAACGTTTGAGAGTTTGGATTGTTTTCAGTAAGTAACTGGGATCCATAGGATTTTTTTAAATAAGAGTATATGCATGTGCAGCCTATGAGTGATTTTTTGAAAACCTACTGTCAAAATATTCTGAGGAAAATATTTCTATGTCTATATTTCGTCAAAGCTGCTCTCCTTCCTTTGATGTACACGGGATGTATGATGAGGCTGAGAAGTACTCCTTTACTTGGTATGAGGGAAAAAAGAAGATAGAAGGGATATTTTCTTTTGTTTTGCAGGATCTTTTAAAGTATTCTAACTTTCTTTGCATAGCCCCTTATTTCTAGAACCCTGAAATGAACATCTTTGTCATTGTCCAATTCTGTTGCCCTCCAGCATGAAAATCGGTCACCTTGCCTTCCTATTAGATGATAACTAAACTATAATTATGAGCATGTTGCTACTGGGACACAACTTTAATTATCCAAGCTCGGAGTAAACAACAAACTGAATTGAGTGAATGAAAGCCTATTGGAAGGTGTTCCCTGTGGCCAGATTTTAATTATTGTTGGGAGATACAGCAGCGATGACATTATCTCTGCAATATCTTGCTAACCTTTACAGCTGTAAATCACGGGAACCATGATTTGTGTTCATAATCTCATCTCCCTAAGGAGTAAGACTGAGAAGCAAGTGTGCCGGTTCAGTGTTGGCCCTAGAAAGCCATTGCAGATGTGCAAACATGTCACATCCAGAAATTGCTGCTGTGAGACTCACCAGATTTATATACAGCAAGTTCACAGTGGAAAAAAAATGGCACTGGGAATGGAGAGGCCTTACAAATCTCCCCAGGGAGCTGCGAGTGGTGTATTAAAACCATTCGCAACATTAAGCAAGTCAGACACCCATCCAGAGCAACGGCAGAAGCTTGTAAATTAAAATAAATATAAACCACCCAGTGAAATGACTTCATATGTCTGTACCAAGGAAGATTTTCACAGAAGGCTGGAGAGTTAGATCATCCAAAAGGAGATTCTAAAAATAAAGGACATCAACGTGACTGCTCAGAGATTCTTCTTGCTTTCTTTGTATGAGATTCTGTTTGCAGCACATCTTGTGGCCTATAGGTTTCATACCCGAAGGTCCTCCAGTAGCAAATCTGTAATATAATTATGACACCATAACTTAGGAGCCTCCTACTGTTATCATCACGACCCCTTCCCATATTATTCTTATCTTTCATGAGCAAAACTCAAGATTTGGTTTGTTAGCATCCCCTGTTGGCTTCCAGCTGCCACTGTTCCTTTCCCTCATCCCATTTACAGCTATAGAGGGCTATTGTTAGCTGTGTTTGCCTCTTCGTGACCCCATTTGGGGTTTTCTTGGCAGAGACGTTGGAGCGTTTTGCCATTTCCTTCTCCAGCTCATTTTACAGATAAGGAAATGGAGGCAAACAGGGTTAAGTGACTTGCCCAGGGTCACACAGCTAGTGTCTGAAGCTAGATTTGAACTCAGGAAGATGAGTCTTTCTGACTCCAGGGCCAGCACTCTATCCACTGTGTTGCCCAGCTGCTTCAGATCTTTAACTACCATATCTCCTGAAAACAATACAATGACTTTCTTTTAGATTTTTAAAAGTTTTAGTACTAAGCACTGAAAAGCAAAGTAGAGTGGTGGAGAGAGAGCAGGACTGGCCTCAGGAGTCAGGAAGGTCAGAGTTCCGGTTCCTGACACATGTTGGCCAAGTGAGATTGGGCCAGTCATTAACATCCATTTAGTGGATCAGACAACTCTTTAAGTCTATAAATTGCAGAGACGTTTCCAACCCTCTCCTCAAGATGCTATCTCTCTGCCAATTACATCATAGGTCTAGTTAAAAAAAAATAACAAAACCCAATACCTGCTAAACACTACAAAAAATGTGTGGGGAGTGTTAGAGAATTCATGGAAGGAAGGAAAAAGGAAAGAAGGAAAGACAGAAGGAAAGAAGGAAGAAAGGAAGGAAGGAAGGAACAATAGAAGGAGGGAATGAAGGAAGGAAAGAAAGACGAATGGGGAGAGAGGAAGAAAGGAAAGAAGAGAGGGTGGGAGGGAAGAAATAAGTACTTATGAAGCACTTACTATGTGCTAAGCACTTCTGGAGATACAAATACAAACAAAAAGAAATACAGCCATTGCCCTCGAGGAGCTTACATTGAAACAGGGAAAAATACACAAAGGAAGCTGAAAAGGGGAATGGGGGCGGGGGTGGGGGGTGTGTGAAAATACTTGGTATAGGAGCATAATTTTAAATCCCTGAAGCCAGGAACAGGGCTGGGTGGGGAACAAAGGCCAGCCTGGGCCCCTCCACAAAGTTCACCATTGGATCAGAGAGCAGGACTTACAGCCAGGAATATTTTCAGTTAGATAGATGGATAGATAGATAGATAGATAGATAGATAGATAGATAGATAGATAGATAGATAGATAGACAGACAAACAGACAGACAGACAGACAGACAGACAGACAGACAGACAGACAGACAGACAGACAGATAGATAGATAGATAGATAGATAGATAGATAGATAGATAGATAGATAGATAGATAGATAGATAGATGATAGGTAGATAGATAGGTAGGTAGATGATGGATAATGAAAATAGACCTAGATTTTGCATGGTCCTTCCTCTTTCACTCAGGCTGAGTGACTAGATGTTATATCAGTTCTTGGTCCATAGCTAATGGGCTTGGTTTGGCAAAGCTGTAGGCATTCCAGCTGTTCTAGAGTCCTTTTCTCAACTCTCCTTTACCCATGGCCTCTCTTACCCCTGACCTATTTTATCCAGTATGGTTTGTTTGAATTGATTCCTCCAACTGTTTATACAGATGTGGGATGAGCTGAATCTTCAGTGAAGGCATATAAAGCCAGCACTCAACAGTACTCAGGCAATAAGCATTTAGTAATCTTGTACTAAGCGCCAGGCACTATGTTAAGCGACAGGGATACAAAAAGAGGCAAAAGACAGTCCCTGCCTTCAAGGAGCTCACAATCTAATGAGGGAGACAATAAGCAAACAAATATGTCCAAGTTACATGTAGGATAAATAGAAAATAAATGAGAGCACCAGAATTAAGAAGGGTTGGGAAAGGCTTTGTGTAGAAGATGGGATTTTTGTTAGGACTGAGGAAGCCAGGGAAGTATTTTAACAATCTGGCTAGCAGCTTCTGTGGGGGTGCAAGATCCACCAACAACCAGCACCCACAAAGCTGCCAGCACTCACCAAAAGCACAGATTCTTTTTATCTGCCTTAATAAGGAAAGCAAGGTTAAGTGGTTGGCAAGCTTACTTTAATTCAGCACACAAATATCATTCACTTAGTTTAGGGGGAAAAGCCAGCACCCTGAACTTCAGAGCAAATTACAAACAAAGTACAAACATCAATAGACAGACCCAATACAGATTCATAGTTACCAACATCTAGGTTCAGCCCGGGAGCTCAGAACAAGGGCTGGCCCAGAGTCACTCAAGCCACCACTGCTGTGGCAAAGAGCTCCAAGGAAGAGGAG